>RJWH01001279.1:314260-413500 GCA_004363575.1 Solenodon paradoxus
TCCCCTCTGCCTTCTGCCCTCTGCCCTCTGCCCTCCGCCCTCTCCCCTCTCTCCTCTCTCTCTCTCTCCTCTCTCAGCAGAATATTGCTCTCCCAGTTTCCCATTACCAAAACCCTGGACAGATCACTGACTACCTACACTGTATTTCACCCAGCTACCCAGTCCAAGTTAGTCCCTCTGCCTGAGATTTACCATAAAGCCTTCAAAATCCAGCTCATACATCCTCCCCTCTGATCTTTTTTAGACCGTATCCTTCCTTCAAAAGCTCAGGTTCACTAGGTCCTGAAAGGAGAAAAACATGGTGGCTTTAGACACAGTGAATTTTCCCCATCGCACAATAATATTCTCACGGCGAGTATGAAAAGGAAAGCTCATTTGTACTGAAACAAATTACTCAGAACCACAAAGGACTTAGACATTTTTAATATAATAATTTTATTATTTCTTTGTCTACATTGCTAGATGCATTTTAGCATACTGCAGTCGTACCTCTGGGTGCACTTCACCCCATCTGGGTTCTTTTGCTTTGCCCCAGAGACCTTGTTCCCTTTCCTTCCACCCCCCATCCTGTGAATTTCCTTTTGTTTTTTTAGCTCCCAGCCTTACCTGGCAAGAAAACACTCACACCTGTCTGGTATCTGCTTTCCTGTGCTGCTCTCAGGATTTTTCCCCCAGGCAAATCCTGTTTGAGTTTTATAACCTGCCCTGAGCTTCTCATATTCCTACAACCATCTACCACCAACACCCAAACAGAACCCACACGCAAAACCCAGCTCCTTCTACAAAACACTGGAGTTTAAATCTGAGGTAAGAGTTTTAACAGGAGAACAGAATGAAGAAGTTGAAGAAAAGAAATAACAAAAGAATAGCTGAGAATGTTTCTAAATTGAAAGAATTTCTCAATATTAGCAGGAAAAAAATCTAAAATAAATACCTAGGCATCTACTAATCACATTTCTAAAACAAGGATAAAGAAAAAGTTTCAAAAGTTTTCAGGGGTGAAAATAGGTACATACAAAATTATATGTCAAAATGAATGTATATATTTCATATAGCATCTAGATTGTTGTTTCCGTCTTAGTATGTATTTATTTAGGGTTTATTTCATTTCTTCATGGTAATTTTAGGTCTCTTGACAAATTGTGGAAGTTTTAGCCATTATTTCTTCAAGTTCAGAGCCTCACCCTCTTTCTCCTTTCCCTTTAGGAAACCAATGACATAAATGTTAGGTCTTTTTTCATAGACCCACAAACCCTGATTCTGTTCAGCAATTTCAGTCTACTGTCTGTTGTTCAAACTGCATCATTTCTAATATTCTGCCTCAAAGTTCACCATCTCCTTTCCTGTACCCTCTCTGTGTTTGTATGTAGCCCCGTTCCTTGAAGTTTTCTTTTTAATTTGTTGAAATCTTTGCCTTAAATTTTCCATTTAATTCTTCTTTGTCGAAACTCTTTTCATTAGTTTTAAGCATAATTGTTCACTGAAATGTTCCATTTTTATTATGATAAAATACACCTAAAATAAAGTTTGCCATCTTAACCGCTTCTAAGTATAGAGTTCAGTGGTATTAAGTACGTTGACACTGCTGGGCAGCCATCACTTCCATGCATCTCCAGAGCTCTTTCCATCTTGCTCAACTGAAACTCTTTACCCATAAACACTGATCCTTCTCTTCCTCAGTCCTTGGTAACCACTGTTCTACTTTCTGTCTATGAGTTCTCTAGGCACCTCATATAAATGAAATCATACTGTAAGTGCATGCATGTGTGAGAGAGAGAGAACACACATGAACATGACTGGCTTATATCACATACTATTTTCAAGATTCATTCATGTTGTAGTAAGCACCAGAATTGCCTTCTTTAAGACTGAACAATATGGTGGTCCCCTGATGGCCTGCTGGATAAGGCCACCAGACATAGACCACATACATCCCCAAGATCCCAGGTTTGAGACCCAGGGCCAGAGGGAACAACCACAATGAACAACCAAATAAATAAAAAAGTATATCTTCCTCTCCCCTCTTCATGTGTGTCTGAATATTCATTCCTGACGACACCATTCCTTTAAAAATACTGTGGAAAAAGAACAATATTCCATCGTGTGTATAGATCATATTTTGTTTATCCATTCATCATTCATCATCGTGCTGGTTACTTGGATTCTTCCACCTCCATTACGGTGAATAATATTGCTTTTACATTGGGCAGGGGAGGCATATACCCAGAAGTGGAATGACTGGATTGTGTGGCAATTCCCACTTTTAATTTTCTGAAGAACCACTAAAGTGTTTTCACAGAGGCTGAGAGGCTATAGCATTTTCATTACCATCAATAGCACATGATTGTCCCAATGTGTCCACAGCCTCATCAATACCAGTTACTTTGTTGTTTGATAATAATCATTGTAATGGGTGTGACATAGCAGTTCATTGCACTTTTTATTTGCCTTTGATGATGTCGAGTGATGCTGAATGTCTTTTCATGTGCTCATTGGCACATATATTGGCATATATCTTCTCTGAAGAAATGTCTATTAAATTCCGTTGCCCATTTCTTTAAGTTGGTCATTTGCTTTTTTTCATTTTTTATGATTAAATTCTTTGTCACCAAACTCTGACATCTCTATCATATTGATATTGTCACATATGGATTAGGTTTGGGGTTTTTTTCCATTCATTTCGAGATCTTGATTCTTGATGAGTACCTTTTTCAATTAAAATGTGGACATTTTTGGTATATGTCACAAGACTCTAGATCTTACTTAAAACGTCGTTTCTAGTAGACTTCCTCCAATACTGCTCTGCTTGAAGAAGGTGAGTTCCACCTGTTACTGCCAGGTTTCCCACTCAGCCTATATTAACCCCCGAGAGGGACACTTGCTACTCCTGGATGGGGATGGGGTGGGAGAGTGGAATGAGCAGAGTTCTGGTTCCCCACTAAGACTCGCCAGTTGAGAGGACCAGGGGTGCTTCATGAGTGCTCCCTAAATGACCTCCACTGGCACCTTGGGGGTGAAGTTGAGCTCCTTACCACAGGGCAGAGGTGAAAGCTCTGACTTTCTGCTCTGTGTCTTCTGACACTGATGGGAGAGGTGGGTTTTGGGACCTCCTTACAGCCTGGTCAGAGTTCCCTACCCAGCTTTTGTGGACATAGATGGGCTCGGGCCACAGTTGGATGGGCTGGAGTAGAACAGTTATTATCTAAAATTGTCCTCCCTGCTAGGCTGCTCCTTGCCAGCCCTGTGGCTAGAGAAGGCAAAGTCTTACTAGGAGTTTGTTTTTTTTTGTGCTGAGCATGGAGCTGTGGCTCTATGGCTAGAATGTAGGTCTGGCTTTGAGACTAGGGAAGGTGAGAAAAAAAACATTTTGTCTATGTCCATTGGCATTTTAGTTTCTGGAAACTTCAACTTCAAATCTGGGATATATGAGGCTAAAAAGAAACTAGAAACTCTCTACTTCCTTGTCCAGGGGTCCTGGGGTCCAAACTGGCTTGACTTCTTTTCTCAGCTCTAGAATTCTCCTAGGTATATTTCATATTTCATGTTCAAGGCTTTTAGGTTTGGCATAAGAAGTATGAAAAAGTACATTTATTTCATCTATCCCACTAGACACCTCAGCTACTAGTTCACTTTAAAAATAGTTATAAGCCTATTTTGATTTTTTTTCTTTCACTCATCTTCAATAAGTTATGTTCTTCTAGGACACTGTCTACTTAAGTTTTCAAATGTATTGACTAAAAGTACTTACTCCCCTTGGTGGCTCCGGCAGCTCAGGCTGCTAAGGTGTAGAAAATGAAAACCGTGGATCTGGGCTCATGAGCTAGGGTCAGATGGCAAAAACAAAAGTATTCACAGCATTCTTTTAAAGTTCTAGGAGGCATCTATAGGCACGTATGTATTTCTATTCAATACTTTGGTCCTTTGTCCCTTTCCTTTTCCTCTTTCCTCCTCCCTCCCTTTCTCTCCTTGCCCCTCTCATGATGCCTGGCAAAGGTTGTGTAAAGTTGTCTTTTAAGAAGAATGGATTCTGAATTTGGAGATGCTCTGACTCCATCTGTTCTATTTCATAAGTGAATTGGCTTTGCTGCAATAAAACCAGACAACAAGCCTGAGCTCAGCACTGAAACAAGGAAGCATTTGTCTTACAAAAACGCTGTGTGATTCAGCCACACTCTGCTGGGCTAGGCTAAAATCCAGGCTCTAGATCCCAAGTTGTGTTCAGGTCTTATTCTCCTTGGACCAGCAGCTTCCTGAGGCATTTTCTTCTCTTGGTGACCAGCAAACAAGAGTCCAAATTCAGTTGCACCAACACATCCAAATCCCCTGCTCCTATCAAATCTACTAAGATTCCATTGGCTAATGCAGGTTGATGGTGGAACTCATTTTCAATGGGGCAAGAAAATATATCCTGCCTGATGACCACTTTTGAATTGTTTTACTATTTCATATTGTTATTTGCACTTTAGGATATTGAATTCACACCTTAATCTGTGTGTGATTCACATCTTTCCCACCACCAGAGTTCTAGAACACTTTGTCACCAACTTTCAGTGGCCTCCATTGTGGGGAAAGGGTGTGGATGTATAATTCTACTACAGGAAAGAGAAGAATTCAGTCTACCACAATTAATTACTGAACTTTATTATCCTCCATTTAATTACATTGGACTGTTCTCTAATTTCTTGAGTTGGATGATTAATTCATAAATTTTCAGACTCCTTTGAACTTATGAAGCTGTAAATTTCTCTGAAGATACTGCTTTCGCTGCACCCCATGAGTTTTATTATGTAGCTGTTCATATTGTTCAGTTGAAATATTTTCTAATGTCCCTTACAATATTGTCTTTGACCCTAAAACTACTTAACAGTATAGATTTTATACTTCCAAATATGTTTTCATATTATCTTTTTATTATTTCTTTCTAACAATTGTATTGTAGTTAGATAATGTAATCTGTATAATAATGGGTTTTTTAAAAGTATTTCTGGAGGTTTGTTTTGTGGTCCAATATGTGGCTAATTTTCATGAATGTTCCATTTGTGTTTGAGTAAAATTTATATTCATTGGTGATGTAGGGCTTAATGTTCATTACACCTACCATAGTTGTTATTTTATTAACAGCTTGCAAACATTAATTTTCATTTGTTTGACTTATCACAACAAAGATATTTTTAAATCCCTTACATTGTAGGTTTGGCATTTATCCTTGCAATACTCTCAATTTTGGCTCAGTATATTTTGAGGCTATGTGTTAGGTGTGTACTATTTAGAAAAACTGTGTTTCCTTATAATTGAAAATATATCAGTATACAGTGACTCTCCTAAAAGCATAAAAGAAATTCTAGAAATAAAGAATTTTTATCACTTTAAGATAGCTATACCAGATTTGTTTTGGTTAATATTTGCCTGCTGTTAACTTTGTCTGTTCTTATATGTAAACTTTCTGTTATTTTATCATTAAATTATGTCTCTTATGAACAGCCTACAGCTAATTTTAAAAAATATAATTGGATAATATTATCTTTTTAAATGATTTAACCCCTTTATATTATCAGTGATTATTGAATATCTATATTCCTAGTACTACCAAAGTTCATCAATTTTAAGACACATCCTTCCTACCAAAGTTCATCTTTCCTCCACATTTTAATATCTTTGAAATTGGAATGCTTCTTGTACTTGAAGTAATTATCGGCTTTTTTCTTTCCTGGTAACACATAAAATATAGGTGTATTTCAAAAGTAATGTTGCCTTAGATTCCAAAAAATATATTTGCCTTTTTTTCCTTGAGTTTCTCCTCCAAGCCTTCCCTATTTTTTTATTTGATCTAGGTGTTATTTAATTTCCTTTTTATGGTTATACTTTTTAGAAGTTATACATTCTATCTGTGTCTTTTTAGCATTAATCTTAAAATTATAATAAGCATGAATTTAAATTATCAAACTGGTCCTTGTCTTAGGTTGGACTCTTCAAAAAGCTTCCCTGGAGACCAAAGCATGACTGCTGGCATTTAAAAAGCAGCATCAGGAAGCACAAAAGAAGGAACAGGAGAATGAGGTAGAAGATGAAGGCTGGCCTGGGGATGCTCATAAGGTTACCATTGTGGGTAAAAAGGGGTCCAGTCCTTTGATCCACCAAGTGAAATGTGTCCCAGAATTGCCCCACCCAGACATAAGATGTTGGGGCTTTGATTCACTGACTCCCTCATTGGTTGAAAGATATAATGGATACATGAACCTCAACACATCTGCAGGTTCCCTGCTAAGTGAGAGACAGTTTATGGAGCAAGAGGAAGACAGAAGGCACAGAAGAGAGACGTGTGTGTTTGAGTAGCAGGTGTCAGCCTGTCAAAAGCTCTGCCATGGGAACTCGGGTAATTTCAGTATCCTAAATGGATATAGCTTTGTAAACAAATGCAATAATAAATATTAATATTTTTTAAAAGAAGATATGAATGAGATATCTACAGTGCCTACCACATTCATGATTCCTAATCTCCTCCTGCTCTTTCCAAACCATAAAATTGTTTATTCCCACCACCTAGCCTACTTGAAATTTCATTAGCTATACTTTGCTTCCATGACATTAGCATTCCTCAAAAAATAGATTATTTTGAATATTCTAAGCAACCAAGGATTACTTCGATTTACCCATGCGTTTATCCATTTCCTTGTTCATAATTCCTTCCTGAGTCTCACTTCTTTCTTATTGGATTAATTTCTTTCTTCCATGAGATGTTTTCCTCACTATTTGAATTTTGAGATTCCTGAATTTGGGTTATGAGTTTACATATAAAGCTTGAAAAATGCACTATGTTAGACAAATCTACTTTATCCCCGAGTTTCAGCTAGCAAATAGAAATTCTTTCATAGAGAAGAGTGTATGTAGTTCAGCAGTTATTTGCAGCATTGGTTAGTGAATTTAGTCTTTGTCTTTATGGAAATGACTTTTGTTTCACCATTCCTGGATGATAGTCTGACAGGGTATAAAATTATAGATTCATAATTACTTTCAGTTCTTTACAGATATTGTTAATTAGAAGCATGCCTTCTGTCTGTCATTCTACTTTGGTAATATGTCATTTTTTAACATAAACTCATGATGTTATATCTTCATAATAAAGCAAAAACTGAAGCTTAAACTGAATCCTTTAGCTCTTTCTCATCTTAGAGCCTCCAGTTCAAATTGCTTGCAGCTCTAAACAGCCAGAATTTTCTTAGATCTAGAGTTGTACTTCACATGCTCAAGCTTCAGGACAATCTTCTTTGTGGTGGGCAGAGTAAGCTGATTTTCCAGAAAAGTGTTAAAATTACAATCACTCTGCCTCTGTCATAATGCCACTTAGGAGCATGTCAGGAGTCTTTCTTCCCCTTGTACTGTGACTTTTGGGGTCAGTGTTTGCCAAAATTCTTATAGAAATCCAGTGACCTTTAGGAACATACCCCATGTCTGCTGGAGCACTACTGGAACAGAAATGTCAGATTGTTTTAAGATTTTTCTTGTCATTGTTTTCCTTCTGCACTTCAAGGTGTTTAATATAGATCTATTTTTTATTTATATCATTCAGGATTAGTGTGATCCTAGAATCAAAGAAAATAAGCAGAATCTCTTGGATTCTGTCAAAACCTTGTAACCCTAAGACATAGGAGTAAAAAATACTTTGGTCAGGCAGGATGAGAACAAAATCAACTCTAACCTGATTGATTAGTTTTATACCTATAAAATTCAGATGATCAACTCGGGTAATCAAAATTAAAAGAGGTTGCAAAAGTACTGTGTGATTGTGTAATTGAAATAGCAGATATCCAGGGCACCCTGGTGGCCTAGCAGTATAGCACACCTAGGAGCAGTCCCACATACATCCCATGGTCCTGGGTTCAAGACCCAGGGCTGGGGGAACAACCAGTGTGAACAACTAAGTGAAAATGAAGTTCTTCTTTCTGCTCTCTTTCTGCCTGCCTGCCTGCCTGCTTACCTTCATTCCTGCCTGTTCCTTTCCTTTAAAAAAAGAAAAAGGTTAACAAGTATCAACACAACACAGAGGGTAGAGACATGGGTTTTCCTATAATGTGTGAATTTCTAAAACTGGGCTCAGAATGTCAATCTGTGGCACGGAAAGAATCCCACTAGACACAGGCAGCTTCAGTCTGTCTAGTCTGGCAACCTTGTACCAAATGTCTCTATCCAGTAATCAACTCCTGCATCCCTCAGGTAGCATTCCTGTTGTCATCATGAAATATTGGCTCAGTAACCTGAAATCACAGTAAGGCTTAGGAGTTTGTATCTCTTAACCCCAGGAATATTATGAAGTATATCAAGTCCATGACATTGATCATTTGTGTTCCATTCAAGATTATCTCTTTGGTTTGGTATTTAAAAGATGTGCAAAATATAATTGAATTTGGCATATTAAAGTATATGACAAATTGGCCTGTGATTCCAGATTAAATGCTTGATTAGAAGTTAAATGATATAAAAGGAAGTTACTTAGTTTATAAGCAGTGTTAGAGTGGATAAAAGAATTTATATTAAAGTGTTGGCTAATAATGGAGGAAGGATTAACTTATTGGGTCAGAAGTTTATTGAGTTTAAACATTCTAAGTTATTAAAGAAAATTGAATGTATTAAACTTATAAATATTTAAAGTAGTTGTTCAACTCAAGTTTATTTAATATTAATCAAATTCCCTTTTCTAATTGGTCTAATTTATATTACATTTCCCCTGAAAAGTATTCTTTTACATAAAACTGTCCAGATTTTAAATAGCATAACAATCTATAAGATGAAGTTAGAGGTTTAAAGAAAAACAAGACTTTTTACATTATAATTTCAATAAGAAAATGTATCAAACCCAAGGAAATGAATGTAATCTGCGTGGGGCACAAAAGCCACCCTTGAGCATCAAAGATCTCACACAGAAAATGAAGCGAAGGATTGCTGCACTGTATTGATGTGATATCTTGCTCATTCTCATTCTCCTAAGCTTACCTTCTGAAATTTGATTTAGTATATACTGGACCTTTTTACTCTGTCTTTCACACCTTTCATTCTTCACTAATTATTTACTCAGAACATAGCAGAAGGATAACTTATTTCTTCCAATTACAATTTTTTTTCCTCTAGATCTAATAGTCCCTTTCATCTATCCACTGGGAAGTGTTTCTTAATTTCAATGACTATTTCTCATCAGACACAAACTTTAAGAACAGTTTGACTCTGAGGCGATGAACATAGTTCTTCAGACTCCCACTCACTCAACGGAGTGCACAGGCATTCGCTGCCTTTACTGAGCTCCCTGGGCTGGCTGAAGGCCTGGAATTGCATGGCTTCTCAACCATAACCCAAAGATGTCTGCACCAAGTTGCTCCTCTACTTCTGCACATAGAATCTGGCTTTCTGAATGGTATCAAAAGATAATGTAAGACATGTGGGTTAGCTCTCTGCAGAGTGGAATTTAAGCAATGGGAAATGGGAGACAGGAGAGATATGATAGGCAGATAAATTCTTCTTTCCTTCCTTCTGCTAATTATAGTTGGTGTTTCTTGCTATAAAAGTCCTGCATGCTAAGCAAAATGCCTGCTAAGTGAACAGCTGTCTTCTCATGGCTTCTGAATAAACAGTGGTCAGCACAGGAATGCATCTCATCCTAGTACTTCACATTTTTCCTTGCCCCACTTTTACTTGGTTTCCTTTCTTTCACTCTGTAGGTCAGCAACTCCTAAATAAAATTATGCACTACTTAATAATGGGGATACATCCTGGGAAATATGTGATTTCAGTGTTGTACACACAGCATAGAGCATAATCACACAAATTAGATGGTATAGTCTACTACATGTCTATTACAATATAGTATAGCATACTGAGACCACCAAAGTATATGCAGTTCATTGAAATGCCGTTAGCTATTAACAACCATAAAGGAACAGCACTTTAACCCTTGCCTCAGGCTTTGCTTTTCTGAGAAATTCAAGGATCTGTAAAACATTCATTTTTGAGAATTTCATTCTTTTTTCATGTTTAAAAAAATTCTTTTGTTTTATATTATTATTATTAATAGACTATGCAATTTTAATCAATTATATTAACTGGTTAGGAATTTAATCCTGCTTTTCTTATTGCTGACTTTTACTCAGAGTAAATTATTTTCCTGTTGTTCTGCAATTTGGGGTTGTAAATTCAGCGAGTCTATGTTAAAGACAACTTAGTTGAGGTTTTGTCCCTCCAGAGAACTTGCAGTCACTTTGTCATGATGTTATCAGCTTGGGAGTTCTTAGTCTGGCATGTATACTACTTAATGTGACTGACTTCAAGAAGGGGAAATGTCTTAGGAAATCTTTTATCTTTATCCAGATACAAGTGAATACAGACAAGCTTCCTAGATATCCCTCTTTGCTAATATGATCTTGTTATTGTTCCCATCCTTTTAATAAAGCTGTACTAGCTCTCCAGCAGTCCTCAGGTTTATGTGTAAAGGCTTCATCAAGCTCCCTGAGGACAGCTGCCATGTGAGCTCAAGACTACTGCTTCAGTTTTCACTTCTTCCTCATTTTTGATCCTAGAATGTATATTGTAAGTTCAACTATATTTAGAAGACTATTTTTTTATGTTAGCATAATTTTATGGTATTTTGCAATGGAATTTTTATTATCTAATCTGTTATAATGCTAGAATTATAAGATGTGGTCCGTCTTGAATAACTGGAGTAGACTCAGTTATTGCTATTTGTCAAGCGCAATTGTAAGCATATTAAGTGAATTGACTAACCTATCCTTTCAAACACTCTGGGAGGTAGGTTTTTGTATTATCCAATTGTGTTAGCCCCAGTCCTCCAAGAAGCAGATGCCAAGACTGAAATAAATGTGCAAAAATTTTACCAAGGGAAATGCTTGTGCAAAAAGGAACTAGGGGAGAAATCTGGTAAAAGCTGTGAGAGTTATTATCATAATCCAGATCTTAACTTGAGTAAAGAAAGGGAGGGAAGATTGGGTAGAAGAGTCTTAGACTCCAAGCCTAGTAAAGTTCAGCAAAGATGGAGGTGGAGAGCATTGAGCCAAAGTTGGCTGACAAAGGAGTCCCATGTCTCCCAGGAATGGGTCTGTCTTAATATCCCTGCCTTTTCCAGTCATTGGTGGGAGTAGCCCAGGAGACATGTGGACTTATCATAAATGTTATGATGAATTCCAAAGTGGAACAGCTGGGGTCCTCAGCTGTTCCTGGACGATGCTTCCTGGACTAGAAGGTCCACTATGTATGTTCTCACAGCCACCCTGCCCACTTAATCAGCTAGAAAATAAATGTTAGCAGACAAGCTGACTTGCTCAAGAACAGTGTAGCCAGAATTTGACTCCAGGACACAGCTTCTTAACAATCATGCCATGAAAACGTCTTTTAAGTAATATCTTATTGCATTGAGCCTCTCTGTAGAAAGAATATTAAGGTAAACAATTGCACATATAATTTATGTGTAATTTTTTTCAGAGCGAAATATCATTTTAATCAGATTCTACAAGGGAATCTATAGGAGGATTTAAAAAATCACACATTTCAAAGGATCTTGGAAAGTTGGGACCTTCGAGGTCAGCAGTCTATGAATTTGACAGTGACCTTTAAAATATGACTATGCTACTCAAACTCTATTCAATAATTATTAATACATTATCCATCTCTCCTCAGTCTGGTTGGTTACAAAATAATACTGTTTCTTCCATTACAGGACATTTTTCCCTGTCTGAGACATCAAATTGCCTATTCAGTATCCAACCTTCCTTCTTTGTTAATAATTAACAGTTCTTCCCATACACAAAACCAAGATTAACAAACTATCCGAATATCCCTACTTCCCTAGTCAGAATAGCCATCTGACTAACTGCTAACTTAAAGTAAAAATAGTTCAGTGAGGCTTTCAGGAAATTTTAAAAGAGGCTGATTTAGTACACTCTGGTGGCTCGGATGTTAAGTCTGTGCCTGGGGAGTAATCCACATACAGCCCAAGGACCCAGGTTTGCAGCCTGAAGCCAGGCAGTGGTAGGGAGCAACTAAAATGAACAACTAAATAAAATGTTGCTTCTTCCTCCCCCTGCCCGCCTGCCTTCCTATAAAAGCAAAAAACTGGGGCAGGGTCGGGGGTGGGGGGAGGGTGCTGACTTAACTTTCTTATGAGTTGTATTATTCAGGTTCCCAACAAGGAAAAAATGGTACACTGAAATTAGGAACTTGGAAGGTTTTATATAAGTGGAACTATTGCTAAAGATGTGGACAGCAGATATGGAAATCATGAAGAGCATAGGAGCACAAGATTAGAATCAGCTAAGCTGTTTTCTCTATAACTGAACTGGCATGGAGAGAGAGTCAAGTAGAGCAGACTGCCTTGGGAATAGTGACCTTCAAGTAGAAGGGTGCCGTCAACCACCTGAGACTTTGTAGGAAGAGAGTCAAAGTGGGCTATCCCATGCTCATTCTCTTCCCACACTCTCATCTCCTGTTATTCATTCATCCCTATTAGCCAAACCCATCAAAAGCCAATGACAAGAAGGTCACTGATGTAGCCCATATAAGCTGCACTGCAGGTGGCAAAGGACTGAGGATTTATCTGACTTATGATAAATGGGAGATAGTAAGCACATACACTTTTGCCCTTCCTTCTGCCTTCTTTCTCCTTGGTAGATGGGTGTGATGGCTGGGAGATCAGTGGCCCTTTTGCAACCTTGAGGCAGCCTTGAAGATGGAAGAAATCTTTAAGGATGGCAGCGCAGAGAGCCGGAACATTAATGATACCATGGAGGAGCTACGTCTGTCCTGAAATGTCCACCAGACTTCTTATCTATGGAAAAAAAAAAAAAAGTTTAAACTTTGTTTTGAATCACTGCTTTTCAGGTTGCTTATATTTGTAGTTCGGTGCAATTCTCAATGATATATATTCCCATTATCAGAATTTATGTCTTCATTGTGCCTCCCCTGGACTATAATCATTTCTTCTTAGTTGACAAATGACTTCTTGGTCCCTCCCACTTCTTTAGTCTCTCCCTGTTGTCAGAGTGATCTATCTCACAGAATTCTGACCTATGTGGCCCCAAGCAGTGGTTCTCTCTCAAAGGGGGAAGTTGGGGTCTGAGAGTCAGAGACTGAAGGAAGACTCTTTGTACTGTATTCTGTTTTCTATTTTGAATTTTGTACCATGTATAAATGTTACGTAAAATAATTTAAAATATTTATCTATAAAAACCAAGATATTAATTAAAACTATTCCATCGTATTTCCATTCCCAGGATTTTCAAAAGGACTTTTTTCAAAACCAGCTGCTCCATATAGATTTTTCCCAGTAATACACTATATTTCATTAACTTGAAGATGAATATTTTTTCACATTTTAGCTCCTCTGAAATTAATCAGGTCCTGTCATCTTATCCAGATGACAGTCATGATGTCATTATTGTCACCTGTGCATGCACAGACTTCAATGCCAGCCTGCATTCAAATGGTCAGTAAATGGTCTGTGGGTAACAATGTAAAGGGATTGCTCCTGTTCCTGTCCAACAATCCACCAGAAACACAAGTCCTGGTTATCTGAGCCCTCCTGTTGACATCTTTTAGTAAGATTAGCAAAGCAGCAGCCTCAAAGCTTGGAGAACCATGTCAGCAGCTGGGAAGAAAATTCCAGAGATAATATAGAAGCACCGTAAAGAATATTACCGAAGTCCCTGCTTTCCCCCAAGGAGGACGGAATGTGTGAAAACTGACATCATCTCTCTGTTGAAAGGAGTTCAAAGAGCTTGAATTCTATGGAGAAATTTTTCATGATACCCTAAATAATTTTTTTTAATTTGTCAGTTTTATTGAAGGGAAATTTGCATCTAGCAAATTTCACTCTTTTGAGTGCACGGTTCTATGATATTATGCAGTTCTATTCACACTTACAAAAAATGCACAATCTTTGTGTTCCATCTGAAATAGAGAGAGAACATTTTTAAAGTTTCTGCAAGCTTCTTTATAGTCAATCCACAACCCAGTATTGGGGCTGTCAACCACTGCTCTGTGTTCCGCCTCTATGGCTCTTCCTTTTCTATAAGCCATACAGCATTTTGTGCCTGGCTTCTTTCACTTAGCAAATGTTTTTGCATTTATCAATAGATCATTGCTTTTAATTGGTGGTAGTATTCTGCTGTGTAATTATGCCAGAATTTTTTAATCCATTCATGTTGCTTATAGTTTTTGGCAATTATGAATAAAGTTATATATTTAGTTGTAGACTTGTATAGATACATGGTCATTTTCTCATGAGTGAACACTTAGAAGTGGGATTGCTAGTAAGTATATGTTTAACTTTAGAAGAAAACTGCTGAGCTGTTTTCTAAAGTGCCTACTCTATTCTTACATGCCCACAAGCAATGAATAAAAGTTCCATTTACTCTACAGCCTTATCATATGGCTTAGAGTGATCTGCTTTTTATTATTATAGTCATTGTATTCATTTATAGTGATATCTCATTGTGGTTTTAATTTGTATTCGCTATCCATATCTCCTTTGTTGAAATATCTGAAGTGATTTTTAATTGGTTTGTGTTCTTATTATTGAGAGTTCTTTATATATTCTAGGTACTTTGTCAGATACTTATTTTGCAAATATCTCATTTTGTGGTATCTTCATTTTCTGAACTGTCTTTCAAAGAGCAGAATATAAGTCCAATTTGTCAAGTTTCTTTCTTTTATGACTCCTGCATTTTTGTGTCTTATATGAAATATTTGTCAAACCCATGCCCACAAGGATTTTCTCTTATGTTTTTCTGTAGAAGTTTTATGGGTTTTCAGGTTTTTATAATTAAGTCTATAATCCATTCCAAGCTAATCTGAATGCATTATGATGCAAGGAAGCTATGGGTTAACATGCAAGTGTTTCATTACCATTTGTTTAAAAAACTTTCTCCACTTAATTGCCTTTCAACCTTTATTGAAAACACATTGACTATTTAAGTGTAAGTCTATTTTCTGTTCCTTCCATGGATTTAATTTTCTCATTTTGCAAATTCCACACAGTCTTGATTGCAGTAGCTTTAAAGTAGATCTTGAAATTAATAGTGCTGCGTCTTCTAACTTGGGTCTTGCTTTTCAGAATTGTTTGATTATTCTTGTCGCTTTTCCTTATAAATTTTAAAATTGACTTTTCCACTTCTATATAAAAAAAATAAAAACCAGATGAGATTTGGGCATCGTTGAGCTTATAGACCAATTTGGGGAGAACAGAAAACTTAACCTTGAATCTTCCAATACATGAATACAACATCTCTCTCCACTTATTTAGGCTTTTTTCCTCTCAGAAATATTTTGTAGTTTTCAGCATCAGCTTTGCATGTATTTGATTTATCTCTAAATATTTTATGGACTTTTTTATGCATAAGAAATGGCACTTCTCTTCTAAGTTAAATATATAATTGTTGCTAATAATGTGAAAATAAAATTGTGTGTATGTAGACCTTGTCTCCTCCAGGTTAATCTCACTAGCATCTTTTTTTTTATATTCTTTAGGATTTTCTATGGAGACAATCCTGTTTGCAAATAGACAGCTTTATTCCTTTTAAATTCGTATGCTTTATTCTTGCCTTATTATGCTATTTATTCCTATTAGTATAATGTTGAATAAAGTTATTTTTTCCATATATATGTATATGTACATATACAGACACTTTCCCCCTGGTTTGTCTCCCCCTTCACATGTCTGCTTTTTTTATATAGAAATGGAAAAGTCAATTTTAAAATTTATAAGGAAAAGCGACAAGAATAATCAAAACAATTCTGAAAAGCAAGACCCAAGTTAGAAGACATAGCACTATTAATACATATATATGCAAGGTTGATATATGATGAATTCATCTTAATATAAAATATTTTTAAATATACAGTAAAATCAAAATGAGAGCATTTTGTCGTAGCTTAATTGGCAGGTTTTTTTCTTTTTCTGAGACAATTAAAACATGGATCTTTTACCAGAGATGGTTTTAGATATCATGAAATACTGCATTAATTGGGTAGCCACATTCCATGCATATTGGGAATAGTAATGTGAATTTGCACTGCATAGAGGCCATAATATTAACCTGTACCACTGTGCCTAGAACTCTTATGATTTCTATTACCATTTATATTGGTTCATTTAACTAAAGCACAGAAAACTCAGTTTAAGCCTGAGCTAGGTGTGTGCTGGAAAGACTTGGAGAGCCAGAGGCATCTGCTAGGTGTTGACATTGATCAGGTAAATTTCAAAACCTGTGAAGGGTCTGAAATTTTACCTAACTTGCAAGCTAACAAGTGAGGCGAAAACAGCTTGAGGAACGCTTCCAGAAGACAGAATGCCCGAGTCGGGACCAGGAACCTTGTTTCTCACAGCACGGCAGGCAGTATGACCTGCGTGTTTGGTGTTGGTTTTTCCTTTGTCCACCAAATGCCATGAGCCAGTGGAGGGCTGGACCAGGTGGATGCTGAATACCTAACGGCTTGTGTCATAAATGAGAAGCCCCAGAGTGCAGACACCTCATAGTTGAAAGGGGTTACAAGCAAACATGTCTAACTCTTGCCCCAGAGGGAGACATTATCTTTTTTACCCTAGACATCAGGCAAACATGGCCTCTACTCAGGGAAGGACACTATTTCCATCTTCAAGGATGTTTTTAGGACATGCGTGGAAAGAGCCTAGGTGCTATTAGTACCTCTGCTCAGAAGACAAGATCCACAAAGACCTTTATTCCAGTAGTAACAGTCTCAATTGCCAACTGAAAAAAGTGTTCTGAATAATGGCTTTCACACAGTTTGTCCCCAGTCATCAGTCTGACTGCACAATAAAACTGTTTCTTCCTTGTCTAGCCCACAGTCTGACTACACTTCCCAACCTCTTTTGCAGTTAAGTGTGGCCACATGAATCAGTTGTCCAATGGAAGCGATATTGCCATCTTCAGGCAGAGCTCATAAAAATATTCACGCACACTCCTCTACTCCTCTTTTCTAATTCTGTGTGAGTAAAAAAAGGTACTTCTTAAAAGATGGAGTCATATTCTAGAAGAAGACTGGGTCCTTGAATGGTTGCTCAGAGCAGAGACTCTCCCCTTCCTGCCCCATATGCTTTAAGCTGTGATGTAAATAAAAATAAACCATTAATGTTTAGTGGATTGACAAGCATTTATCAATTACAGTAGCATTACGTACTCTAATACATCACCCTTACCCATCTGTCAACCCAGCTTAAATCTCCCTCCCTTTTACCGCAAACCTACGTGGATACTAGCTTGTCTATTTTTATTTGTAATAGCTACACAATAGAAGTTAACTACAAAATGAAGACGTTTTCCGCCCTATTTCCTATGCATGTGGCATAATTTGTGTAAATTCTGACAACACACAGTGCCACCATCCAGTGGTGGAGGGTTACGCTGGGCTTGGGAAGAGGGGCCGAGGCCGAAGCAGGTTGTGGGGCCTTCACTTGGCAAAGCAGACAAGTGAAGGGGGAGACAAACCAGGGGGAAATTGTCTGTTGTATTTGTTATCCTCTTTGATATGTCCACTAGGCCTCCCAGAAATATCTAGAGAAGAGCTTAGCTTAGCCTACAGGGGTGATGAGTCCCCATTAGTGGCCAAAGTGAGATCAAAGTGACCCAGGGACCCTTTTCTAAAATTCAGGAGGTCAAATCCTCCCTGCTACCTGTTTTGCTTTGTTTTATTAAGATTTTTTTAAGCAGTTTTAGGTTTAGAGCAAAATTCAGTGCAAAGTATAAAAATGCCCCAAACGCCCCTCGCACCCCCACTTGCATGGCCTCCCTTATTATCACCATCTTCCTCCAGAGTGGAGCATTCATTACAGGGTGACCCTGCATTGACACATAATTGGCCAAAGTCTATGATGGTGTATGTTCTATGGGTTAGGACAAATATATGATGACATCTATCATTATGATATCATGAATATTTTCACCGCTCTAAAGATCAGAGCTCTCTGCTCATGCCTCCTCAACCCCTAGACATACACCCTGGCAATCAATGATCTTTTTATTCTATCGCTGTTTTGCCTTATCATACCAAATTATACAGCATGTACTTTTCCAGATTGCCTTTTTCTGATTAGTAATATGGATTTAAGTTTCCTCCATATTTTCTCATGCTTTGATAGCTCTTTTATGTTAATACTGAATACAGTTTTATTGTCTGGATATACCATAATCTATTTATCCATTCGCTTATTGAGGGGCAGCTTGGTTATTTTCAAGTTTTGACAGTTATGAATAAAGTTGCTAAAAGAATTCATGCACACATCTCTTTGTGGATATAAGTTTTCAACCCCTCTGTGTAAATGCCAAGGAGCATGATTACTGGGTGATACAGTAAGAGTATGTTTATCAGAAAGTGCCAAACTGTCTTCCAAAGTGGCTGTGTGGTTTTGCATTCCCATCAGCAATGGGCATGCAGCTTCACATCCTCATCAGCTTTGGTGTTGTCATTGTTTTGGACTGTGGCCAAACTAAGAGGCTATAGTAGACTCTCACTGTTGTTTCAGTTCACTTTTCCCTGATGGGGAAAATTTTTTCAAATATTTGTTATTTGTATATGTTCTTTAGGGAGGTATCTGTTAATGTCTTTGGCCCATTTTTCAATTAAGTTGCTTCTTCATTGTTGATTTTTAAGAATTCTTTATATATTGCAGATAACAATCTTTTAATAGATGTGCTTTTTACAAATGTTTTCTCTCAGTCTTTGGATTATCCTTTCATTCTTTTGACTGTCTTTCATAGAGTAGAAGTTTTTGGTTTTATTTTTAATTTTAATGAACTTTAGGCTCTCAATTTCTTTTATGGATCATGCTTTTGGTGTTATATCTAAACAGTCATCATTCAAGACATTCTTGGTTTTCTCCAATGTTTTCTTATAGAGATTTATAGTCTTATATGTTACCATAAGGTCTATGATCATATTTTTATTCTATTATACTGTGGTAACTCTATGTATCATTAATTGTTCCATTTTCACCCTTTTGTGAATAGTTCAGTGGCATTATGTACATTACGCAACCATCACCAACAACCATCTCTGGAACTTGCTCATTTTCCCCAACTGTAACTAGGTATGAATCAACAACTCCCCATTCTCCTCCCCCAGTTCCTGGCAACCACCATTCCAATTCTCTCTCTATGAATTTGACTACTCTAGGCACCTCAGATAAGTGGAATCATGCAGTATCTATCCTTTCATAACTGGACTATCTCACTCAGCATAGTGTCCTCCAGGTCACCCATGTGGTAACATATCAGAGTTTTCTCCAGCCATTTTCACAAGAGGAAACTCTCTGTGTGATTCTTCAGCTCTCTGCTCCCTTCTGTGGGTAGGGAAGAGGCCTGGAGAAGCAGCATGACTGATTCACACACGCCTGCACATCTGTTTTCTGCAGAGCCATCTTTTTTACCAGTTCCAGGAAGATTGCCTTGGCAATAAACTCTTCTCTTATTTTTAAGGCTTGATCACCTGTTTTGGTAAATAAAGTTTCATTAGAACACAGCCATATGCATGTGTTGATATATAGTTCTTTATGCTGCTCTCAGGTACAGCAGCGGAATTCATAGCAGTAACAGAGATTGTATGACCCACCAAACCGCAAATATTTACTCTCTGGCCCAGTATAGAAAAAGATGATTCATCTCTGGTAAAAAAACAAACAACAAAAAAAAAACAAAAAAAAACGCATAGTTAAATTCATTGTATAAATGCAGAAACTAAGGATCTGTGGGTCTAATGAGATTTAATTCACAGAGCAAGTCAGTGGTTAGGCCAGTTAGTTAACCTAGAATTCATCTAAGTCTCTGCTTCCATGTTCTATAGAAATTCTATGGTGCCTATCTTCTTATCCCAGAGTAAGAATTTAATTTTTAAAAACTTAACTAGAATGCTGCACCCTGGTGGAGCAGCAGTTAGGTTGTCTCCTCCGAAGAAGTGCAGGCCACATATCCCTGGGTTTGAGTCCTGGATCCAGTGTGCTGGGGAGGGTGGGGGGCAGGGAGGGCAACCACTGTGAGCAACTAAATAAAAATGAGTAAAACACTTCCTCCTCCTTTATCCTCTCTTCCTGCCTGCCTGCTCGCCTTCATTCCTGCCTGCATCTTTCCTTTAAAAAAAAATTAATAAGAACCTACAGTATTCCTATTCTCAGCATCCTCTCCTTCCATTCCTTTCCATCTCAAAAACCAAGGTCATCTGACTCCTCTTTGAAAGAAAAGGCATAATAACAAACCAAAAATCCTCTTGCGTGGCCCCTGGCTGAAGAAAAAGTCTAAGATAGTAGCAAAACTATAAGGATTCAATTGCAAAGACAAGAGGGATGGCCAGTAGCCCCCAGGAACCATTCTACCCCAAGTTCAGCTGGGCTGACATTTGGGTCACATGACAGCCAAGCAGGCGAAACCCTGGGGGCCTGTGGCATATTTCCCAGGCTGGCGTGAGCTCCCAGATGAGTGCTGTGTTGTCATCAAGTCCACCATAATTTGTCATGATGTCTTTCCTTTAGAAAATAAACCCCAGGAATCCCCTTGTCTTCAGTACCTCCCTCTGAATGTTAAGGACCAATATCGTAGCCCCAGCCTTTCTTGTCAGCTTGTACGCTCAAGCACCTGTCTCACCTGCTGGCTCTTGTATGTCCATTCACCTTCTCTCGCTCTCTTCCAAGCCAGCCTTCTTTGATTTTATCTGAACATTCAGTCCCAAACCACTCTATTTTATCCTAATCTAGCAGCTCCCTTCCAAAGTCCCTTCTTCTCTCATCCATCATGCCAAGCACTCTATTACCCTCAGCTCGAATCTCACCCAGCTGTCCTTACACGTACCTGGAAGAGCTCCAGCACTGGATCAGTCCCGTTGTATGTCTTCCTGCCACCAGCTCACTCTGGGATTTCTGTGGACTATCATAGACCATGAGAAGGGAAAACACTTCCAATTTGTCCAGGTCTCCCTCGTCAGAACCCCACCTCGGCACAGGCCTCTTTAACCAGTCTTTCAATGTTGCTTCTCACATTTGCCTCAGAAATGAACTATGGTGAGCATTGTTGACTAACTTCAGGCATCTGTTCACTCTTTCCTCCAAAAATACACCCAGATTTGCCTTTGAGGAAGCCCTTTCCTCCCACCTCAATGATGCCATTTGGGTGGTTTTGACCTCGTTCCTACTTCCAGGGGTGGATGACCCAGCTGGGGTCAATGAGACACCATTGTAGGGACTTTGAGGGAAATCAGCTTCCTCTGTCTTCTGCAGGAGCCGCGGAGGAGACCCATTCCATCCAGGTGTTGCGGTGCGTGGTGGCTAGCACTGCTGAAACACAGGGGCAGAACACAGAACTGCAGGAAGGAGCCAGATGGAATGCCAAGATTCTGGGTCAACCTACACCCACATCCAGCTTGACCTTAAGACTGTTCAGTTCTGTCAGTCAGTAAATCTCATTTTCTTTAAAGCCATTTGGTGTTAGCTTTCCATTGCTTGCATCCTAACTCATTCCCATTCCAAAATGTTTCATCTACCCTCAGGTGTCCCCTTTCACTCCACTGGCCAACAAGCAATATTGCTGCCACCAGTTCAAGGCGGACACAGGCCAGCTGGCAGGAACCCCATCGGCTTCTTTCTCTGGCCCCTGCATAACGTCTGAATCTGAACCTATCTTCCTCCTTCCTCCTAGTCTTTCCCCTCCATCTTCCCAGAAACTCAACTTCTTCCGTTTCTTTCTTTCCCCTCCCACTGATTTTTTCCATGCACTTGCACTTTCATTCTAGTTAGAGTGCTTCCCACAGTGAAAACAGTCAAAATCTTGCTCAACCCCACCCCCTCACATTCCTGCCTCTATTTTGTCCTCTGCCTAATGTCTTGGAGAGAAAAAAAAAGGTCCTGCCAAGAAGACTTCAGTGAGGGGCAAGCTTAAATGATATTCGTGGATTCTTCAAGGGCTTCCTTCCAGCAGGCAAGTGTATGTAGGAGGGTGTGCTTAGCACAGAGACCTGGAGTTTGGGGAAGAGTCACAGATTGGGGCATCCAGTGACAGGGCATTTGTTGTCATGGAAGCCATGGAAGCTGATGGGACGCCAGTAAATGTTAGTAATGAGGATGGAAAAGTGATGTGATTACTTAAAGGGAAAGTCGGATGGGGGGCCTCTTTAATGAGAGCATGATAGGAAGCTCAGTGGTAAGAGTAACACAGGAGAAAAAGCTGTCCCAGAAGCCAGGAGAAGTGTATGTTCCAAGGAGGAAGTGGTCAGTGTACTGTTAACAATTGGTCAAGAGGTCACATGAGTAGGACTGAATCATGGGACTGGCAGTATCTGGAGTTTCAGAGAGTCAGAACAGTTGGCAGCTTTCAGCAGGTTGGGAGAGGAATGTGAGGTAAGTAAGAGGAGAGAGCAATTATCAAGGACTTTTTTTTTTCTTTCCAACAGCTTCCCTTCAGATTTCTCCAGAAACAGGCCCCGCATGAGTATTTAGGTACAGGTAGTATATTTGTGGGGTGAATTCTGGAAGCACGAGTGAAGTAAGGCCAGAGAGAGAGGAAAGGGAGAAAGGATCGTGAAGAGGAGCATATAAGGCAAGACTCCCATGAACAATGGAGCAGAGTCCTTCTGGGTCCCCTAGGAATCGTGTGAAGTGGGACTCAGAATGTTTCCCTTGGACGTGTGTCCACTGACTCCATGCCCTGTCGATCGAGGATGAGTTCTGGAGGCATCTTGCTCAGCAACGCTCACCCTTTGGCACTTGCCAAGCAAGCTCTTACCATCTTTGAGAAAACAGTGAGGCTCCAGCTGGGAAGATTCCCCCTGCCAGAGCTGTCAATCAGAGCGACCTGGAGGGTTCTTGGAGCTTGGGGTGGAGCATCGGCCTAGCATTTGCAGCATCAACCCCACCCATGAACACTTCACTCTGCCACCAAGTCACGTGGATAAGTTAGTAGAAGGGGATCTGTTGGAATACACCTCAAGGCAGGTACAAGATAGAGACTTGGAGAATAACTGAAAAGATGAGAAATGCACTGTGCCAGTAGATTAATCCTTGCAGAGACTGAAGAGGTTCCATACCTTGTAGATAAATTCTTTTTTCAATGCCATATTCTCATTTTGAAACAGGGGCCAGAATTAGAGGCAAGAGCAGGGAAAGGTACAGATGGTATCACAACACTCCACCTTTGACCCTTTCTTGTGGAAGCACAGGGACAGCACTGTCAGCCTCTTGTGAGGTCACCTTAGTACAGTTGTCCTTTTTTAAATGACTAAGTTCTACATGCTCTGTATTAAAATAGAGTCCAATAACTTTACCTTTTTTTTTTTCTTGTATGTGTTTGTACCACTGTTTCCTCAACATTTTACTGATCATGCATCAAGCACTAGGAGTTGGGGGAAATGTTTGCCTTAAAGGTAAGCAATAAATCTTAGACCCAGTTAAGAAACAGCTGCTGCAGGACCACGAGAGCACGCTCGTGAAGCAAATATGGATGTAAAATGAACTAGCAGGCAACAGCCTCTCTTCCCTCCCTCCCCACTCTCATGCTTTATCCCCAGGGTCAAAGGTAGAAGAAGAAGAAATGACTGTAGAGAAACAAAGCAGAGGACTGGAAGAGGCCTGCAGTGCTTAAAGCTGAGTTAAATCTTGGTAGAACTGAGACCCCTGAACAACCTTCAGGTTCAGAGAATCAGGTCTCGTTTCTATTGTATCTTAGAGGCAATACTAGGAGAGCACATCCATGCCTTTGGAGGATGTGGATTCATACTCTGAAACACACTTTGGAGGAGGGGAAACAACGAATGGAAATCGGGGTGACTTAGGGGCAGATTCCTGGGAAGAGTGTTCCCAGGGGTGGCCTGGGAAGCAAACTGAACAACCGAACACCTTTAATTTTGGATCTGCCCTAGATGACCTCACCTTTGATATCTTTACCTGATCACCAGGGCCCTCACATGTTTCTGAAAGCAAGTCCTTCCCTTGTCTGAAAAAAGGCTCTATGGATAATGTTGAGTCAGAAGTCAGGTGTAATCTGAAGCTGGCCCCCATAGGCAGAGAGCAGGGAGAGACCTAAGAAAGTGGCAAGTCACGCTTGACTGGTAGGCAGCAGGTCTAAGGAACAAGGAAGCTTGTGAGGCATTGTCTTGATTGGCCACAGGACAAGAATTTTCTGCACGCTGCCAATCTCAAGAATTTACATAGAGCCTTTAGTTGTATTTAGTCTTGTGTGCAGTCAAGACAGCATCGACAGCACAGTATATGTTTTCTCAAGGCTGCATTCTTGGAGCAGCTTTTGGGAACACACATTCCCAGGGCAGGTGAATGAAACAGCTCCAATAGCCTGGTCCAGCTTAAGGGTCAATTCTTTTTGATGATCTTCCCAACAATATGAGAAAGAAGCATGCATACATATTGATGAAGCTACAGAAACTGGGAAATAGGAAAGAGAAGTCACAGGCATTTAGCATGACTTCTTGTGGACATGTTTCAGAAGTGCTGTGGGAGACCAGAGTTGGTGATTAATGTTTTTTCTTACTGTCAAACTCTCACATTCATACTAAGATGGTCCCCTCATACTCAAAGGCCGATGCCTCTCCTTCCTTCACCGTCCAGTGGAAGACTCCTTCCTTGTTCCCCTTTCTTTCCACAATGAGCAGCTCTGCCCCCATTTCCTTAGGTGCTGCCTCTGCAGGTTTTTCTAGTCTCCCCTCGGCTTTCAAGTTCTCTGCCCTCCTTCTTGAAGAAACACAAACCACTCAAGGATATGCTGCTGAATAAGGTGAGTCAGAAGGAGAGGTAAATATCGAATGTCTGACCTATCATTGAAATCTGGTGAAATCACACAAATAAACCAATAATGTTAAAATAAACTTTTGGACTCTGACAGAAAAATGGAGGTTGCCAGAGAGGAAGGGGGTTGGGTTGGCTTCCTGTGGTGAAGGGGTTCCTCTGTCATTTTCCTTTCCTTTTTTTAAACATTTTTTCGTTGTAGGTAATCAAAGTAAAGAAAAAAAAACAAACAAACAAACCTCAAACCACACACAATGCTAGGAAAACTTCCTTGATTAACTAGCAAAATGAGATGGGAATGAGGAAAATGTCTGCTTCGAAAAGAGCAAATTTGTTATTTCCCTGCTTTTTGATCCTCAGAACTGGAGGGCATTTTTGACCTTTTCCATGAGCTCCCTGGAAGTCATTGTATTATTTGTTACTTTCTCTCTGGTTCGTGCATCCACTTGGGAAAGACCACAGGGTGAAATTGCAGGGTTCTTACCTAGAGGCCGACTAAATCTGCGAGGTGCCTGACCACCTATTACAAAGAGGTCATGAGGGATCCAGTGGCGCCGGGCAGGGAAAGGATGAAGGCCCCAAGGAGGCCACAGATAGAAATGGAAATCAGAAGTAGACTGGAGTAGTGGGAAGGCGACACCCAAATGCATTTAAAGAGTATGGGTAGAAGTCACGGGCCAGACAAAACAGCAAGAGGTCAGCAGCCACCCCCCCAAAAAGTAGTCAACATCCCCGAGGGGTCCAATATGCCAGGGACAGTTCTAAGCCCAAGCACTCTATACTGACTCCTCTGACCTTACGTATTCCAGGGACACCCATAGTTCTGAGCCTTCTAATTATGAAAGAATGGAGGTCTAGAGACACTCACTCAGGATAACACCTCTGGTAATGATCTAACCCCAGGCATCCCAGCTCCAGAGCCCATGCTCATCACCGCTGGACCATACCGTCTTCACCTTAGAGGGTTGCAAGTTCCCCTGGCCCACAGTCTCGCCAGGAGTGAGGGGTCTTTCAGTTCTTCTGGAAGAATAAATTGTTCTCTCCTATGACCCAGCCTTATAGATACCAAATGGGGGTCAGTCCTTGCACATGTGTGAGCTGTGCATGCTCTGGGTACCTCATCCTGAGTCAGGTGAACCTCATTCTTCTTGGGGTAATAAAGTGTGCCGTGTGGTTTGGGAAACTTCACAGGGAGAGCTCCATTCTCAGGCTCTGCAGGATAGTGCAGCCTGGTCCAAGCGCTACTTCCTGGCACTCACAGTGTTGAAGCGGGACCAGGCTTGGTTTCTCAGCTGTCTCTTGGAGCCAAACAAACAGACCCTTAAACCCCTCTAAGCCTCACTGTGTATGGTGCCTGCATCCTACTTTGTTCCTGTAAGGATTTAAAAGACTGAGCGGGGAGTGTGTGTATTTTCACTGGAAGGCTGAATTGATAATGAGTTTTCTGTCACATTTTGTTCTTTAATAAATAGTAGTTAATATGGAATCGCTATCACTTTAAAAATCATCTATTAAATTACCATTTGAAAGTATTATTTACCTAAGTTTAAGTCTGGAGGCAAAGACTGGTTGAATCATAGTCAATTTTTAATTGATCTTGGCTTTTGTACCAGTCAATATCCTGCCAACACAAAAAGGGTGCACTCAGACCAGGAGAGTTTAACACTGATGGTATAAAGGTCTGGGCGGGAAGAGGGGCACTCCCGAGGGAAGGGCGGTAGCTTGTAGATAGAGACTGTACAGGGTGGGTGAGGGGCATTCTGAGACCTGAGTGAGGTGAAGGGAACAGATAGCAAACCCGAAGCAGGAGAGAGGGTCACCTGGGAGGACTTCCTTGACAGAAGCTGTGACAAATATGGAACACAGTTGTCACTCAGGGAAGGGGCAGAGGGTCTAGCCCCCTGACATGCTCTTCTCCTCTCTCATTGTCTTCCATAGGCAAGTTCAGTAAAAATCCAGAGACCAATGGTGGAGCCTAACGTCAACTTTCTGAGCTTCAGAGCAAGGTGGGGAAGATGGAGAGGAGGCCTGGAGGAGCACAGGGAAGAGAATCCCACCTCCTTAGGGGCAAAGTGTTCACAGATTGCTCCAATCTACTGAACATCAAGGGGAAGGTATCTTTGATAATGACCTGGAGAGGGAATAGCGCTGTGGATCTGTCTTCTTCCCTGAAGATGTACCTGGAAATAGAAGGGGGACATGTGTTACCCTTCTCTCTGATGAACAAAGTATATCTTAATTACCTTTTGCCCATTAGTGCTAATTCCAAAACTCAAACTTTTCCTGAAAGCTGGAAGTTTGTCCATACTTCATTTGTCAGCAAAACATGACCTACTAATATTAACTATTTATAATCATTATCTATCTCACTTTGTGTGGAGATGGATTTGTTTCCCTTGTGGAAAAATTATGAAGGTTCCCCCAGATCCAGTTGTGTAATATTTTCATACACATGACTATAAACACACAGCATAGAAAATGCACAATATGATTTTTTTGATGAAACAAGGAACTAGAGAAACTTCATTTTTGCTGGGTTACTCTGTAAACCACAAATCCCTGAGGTCCCCACTTTCTAGATAATCCTCTGGCAGTGAAACAGAAACCTTAGACCTGCCCAGTAAGAACTTGGCTGGAGGGGTTTCTAGGAAGAAGTTAAATGACAAACAAGATAGCTAAGACGTTTAGGGTGTGATGTAAACCACTTTGGTTTAGGGTGTGACCTCTGCTTATGTGATATGTGATTATGTGATAATCACTTGTTAAACTTATGAAGTTTATGAAGTTATAAATAACCTGCGCTATTCGGGTTCAGGGCTGTAGGATATGGGTCGATGCTTTCCACCTTACAGCGGCAGGCTAATAAATGCCTCCTAAATTCCCTTTAACTCTGGTATGTTTCTCTGATCTTATTGGCTGCTTTGCAACGTTGAAATCCTGAAACATTTTAAAATCCCAAATCTCTCTGGTCCCTAGACCTCCAGATAAGAAAATTTGGACTTCTATTCTAATTCACATTAGTATGATATTATGCTTTAGGAATGACATGGGAAATTAATGTTTTCATTTATAATTTTTTTTATTTACCTAACATTTGACTTTGGTACTAAATACAAAGTTCATTTAACTCAAATTTAGTTTTTAAAGTATTTCCCTAATCCTTTTAAATATTATATAAATTTACAAAATGCAATAGGCTATAGAATAGAATTACAGCAGGAAAGAGATGAGAATTCTAAAAGGATACTCAGAAAATTTGCAGAAGGGACTTGTTTTAAGTGTGTGATGAATGTCAAGGACATAACATAACATAATAGAAGACAGTGTTTAACATCATGAATTCCAGAGGTAGACTTCCTGGGTTCAAATCCCAGCTTCATCACTTACTAACCATGTGTCTTTGGGGTAGTTACTTTATCTTTTTGTACCTCATCTTATATTTTAATAGAACAGCAAAATCCTATTTAATTAACTTTTCACAGTCACCATCCTGTAAAATAGGTAAGACTGGCAAGTTTCCCTTTGCATCTGAGGAAACCAGAGAAGTTATGTAATTTGCCCAAGGTTAGATGGTAAATTTATAGCAAGTGAGGACTGGCAATCAGATGGCCCCACTGCCAAACAAGGGTTCTTTTCAATTCATCACCTCTTTACAGGTTTACCCCTCCCTGACTGTTCCGGGAGAAGAACAAGTCATATGGTGTTCTCAACACAGTCAATTCTAAACAAGCAGGAAGAGCTTCTGAGGTGTTTCCAGAAATGGTATCCTTGAATATTCCTTGGGTATTCCTATCTCCACCCCAATAATTACCCCAACTCAATTTAACAAGCAGTAATCACATAATTCAGAAAATGCAACTTGATTTTGCTTGCTGAGAAATCAGCCCTGAGTAAGTGGATTTGATTGTCTTAGGGGAATTGCAGACTATTTTCTTATTCAGTGAAAGAAGCAAGAGTGGGTTTTTTCCTTCTCAATGCCTGGGCCCTGACACCATGAACTCCAACTCTGCAAGTCTAGGCAAAATGAAGATATATATGCAATATCATCTCTTGCCTCCCTAGGTTTGGTGGGAAGAGAAGCAGAGTCAGAGAGGCTAATGTCCAGACCCCTGTCTCATCCTGCTTTCTGCTACCCTACCAGTGCTTTTCATGGAGGGAAACCAAACAGAAAACTGAGAGCAAGGGCATCCCTGAAATCAACCTCTTAGAGCAGAAGGAAGGCAAAGAGAAATGGAAAATGGATTCTGGGTAAGGGTGTGGCAAATGGAGAACAACACTGAATTCTACCAGTGCAGAGATCAAAGTACATCCCTTTCCTGTAAAGGAGTCAGGAAATAGCTTTAAAAAAATAGTGATTCAAAGGAAGAGTTCACACATTGTATTAATGACTCATTGTTGCATAACAAGTTACCAAAAATGTAGTGGCTTCAAAGAACAAACTTCGATCATCTCATCATCTCTAAGGATCAGGATTTAGGAAGAGTTAGCTGGATGGTGCTGGCATGGGTACCTAATGAGATAGCTGTCAAGATATCCTTAAGAATTGCAGTCATTTGAAGAGATCAGAGGGTCTGCATCAAGATGGTTTAACCACATGGCTATTAGTTGGAGGCCTCAGTACCTCACCAGAAGAGATCAGAGGATCTGCATCAAGATGGTTTAACCACATGGCTATTAGTTGGAGGTCTCAGTACCTCACCAGAAGAGATCAGAGGATCTGTATCAAGATGGTTTAACCACATGGCTATTAGTTGGAGGCCTCAGTACCTCACCAGTTATCAACAAGAAGTTTCAGTTCTTGTCATGTGGACCTCTCCAAAGAGCTGCTCACAACATGGCAACTGGCTTTTTCCAGAGTGAGTGATTCAAGAGAGTTGTGGCAGTGATGAAACCACATCATCTTATTAACCACCCTCAGAAACTGAATGCTATCATTTTGCCACATTCTATTTGTTAGAGTTCCAAAGTTCAGCCCACATTTAAGAAGAGGGGAATTAAATTCTGCCTTTTGAAGTAGAGAGTATTCAAGAATTTATGAACCTATTTAAAACCATTATGTACTCAGAAGGAGATCGGTAGGAGATATAATTCAGGGTGATTTCCTAAGAGGGATAATGAGCCAGTCTGGAAAAAGATAGGGGAAGAAACTTCTTAATTTCTTCTCATACACTCCTCTCAGTAGACTCTCAGAGTTCCCTAGTTGTTGGGGTCCATCCTTCTTGGCAATTCCTACACCTTCTCCTGTTTCCCAAATCATTATTATACCTACCCTATTTCCTTTTATTGCTCTTGGCTACCTATTTATAGAAAACAGTTAAACTAATTTGATCTGAGGTATGCATGGTTTATAATGGACCTACAAATCCCTTATGGGGGTTAGCTAATTCTAATAAAAACTTCCAGTGGCTTAATGGACCCAAAGGTCTCAGTCTCTATAATCTCTTTAATATGGGTGGGGAGGGGTGATTTTAGTGACACTTAGCAAGGAACTCCTTTAGCCAAGTGAGACCTCAATGTTCCTTTCCTAGTGGGACAATGGCTCAAATCAGACACAGATGTGAGGGATGAGCAGAAACATCTGCTCCTCCCGGAGCCCTGGGATGGCCCCAGGTTACCCTACCTTTAGAGCAACACTGGGGCTGGAGGGGCAGAGATGCAGACTCATAACTGGCAGGTGACATGTCACTGCTGTGCAGAGGGAGGTGCTCACCTGTCACCAGCAGGTTGGCCCCACTGGGTTATGACAGCAGCTCTGCAGGTCCAGGAGGGTGAAGACACAGGGTCCCTGCCCCGAAGCTGGCACCAGGAGGCCCTCCAGCTTCTCTTGCGTGTGGGCCTGATGGTCCTCCCACGAGGCCACTGCTGCTCAGTGTGTCCTTGTCACCCTGGAGGAACCGAGGGGGACAGGCAGTTAGGATAGCACTGTGGACAGGGAGCTGGGACCTGAGCTGCAGACACACCCCAGCCCTCGGTGACAGGAGACAGGAGGAGGAAGAGGCCTCGGCGATTCACTCAGAGTAGAATCAGGTGGGGAAGGTAACACAGGCCATACCTGGTCTGAGTGTCAGGGTTGACACTCCCGTGGGACAACGTCACCTGGGGCTCCAACAGGTCATCCTGAAGGGCACAGCGCAGGCCCAGGTGACGGGAGTGAGGACCGTGGTGCTGTCAGCAGGGTGGACACTGACAGAAATGACTGCGAGGGGGCCCACTGTGGGGGGTGCCGGGAAACCCTCCCTTCTGGGAGGTGTCGTATGGGGGACCCACTCTGACAGAGGCCCCGGGCTTGGGTCCTTGAGGCAGCTGTGCCGAAAGGGAAATATCCTATGAGGTTCATGTGGGGGTAAGAACCTCACAGTGACTTTGCAGATGTGAATGGTGATGGGAGAGGACCGACAGGTCACTGGACACTCGGACAGAATGACCTCAGGAAAACCTCACAGAAACGCAAACACACTCCTTTTCAACATAAAGTGATGTCCTCTGACATCTTTCTGCTCCTCCTTCAGATCTGAGCAGTGACCTTAAAGGTGGGCAGAGAGCAGGTGGAAGGGAGGAGGACATTTCATGAGATCTGGACTCCAGTTCAGGGCCTGGGGGTTTCTGGGAGCTGGTGCCTCCAGCTGGGGGTCTCCTCCCCTCTGCCCTCACACGGAGCCAGGCTGAATCCCCTTTGGCACTTAGGGACCCTGACCCTCCTGCAGGGAGATGGACCCAAGACCCTCTGACCCCATCTCCCATGTGTGAGTGCTGAAGTCATCACCTGGAGCCAGGCTGGACCGGGCTCCTTCCCACTGTCCCTGCTGGACCCCAGACCCCTGACCTCCACCACACAGCGCTGCCTGTCACACCCGCAGGAGGGGACTAGCGACCCCATGGTCTTGGTACCCTGGTATGAAAGTAGGCTCCTCGGAGCCCCTTCAAGGAGGTTCGTGCCTTCACCAACCTGGTCGTGCCTGGCCGACTCCTCCTGCTGCCCCGTGAAGAGGAGGGTGCGGGGCTGCCACTCGGGGGCCTGGCCTTGCTTCCAGAGGGGACCTCCTGGCTCAGGGCCAAAGTTGCAGGACTGAGTTACCCACCCCCCCGCCCCCGTCTGCAGCATCTAAAGAGCCTCTCAGTTGGGTTAGGATGAGCCCTGAGTCAGGGAGATGGTGCCACCTCCCAGTGGGACTGCTGGACATGGGGCAGCCTGATACCCACCAAGCGAGTGACTTCACCGCCTTGAGTGCCCGTCCCTGCTCCCTCACAGCCCTGGGTGCTGGCTGTGCCCCATCACACACTTCCCATCATTTGTGTGTGTGTGTCTGACGCCACCTGGGAGGGTCGGTGCAGCCACGTCTCCAGGGAGCCTGGACGCCTTGTCTTCCCTGTCCTGCCCCGGGGTCTCTGGGGGGTCAAGAATTTGTCCCCTGCCTGCTCCCTGGGTCCCTGCAGGCATGTCCTCCCGGGGATGTGCCAAGACATCGTGGGAGCCATCCCGCCTCATTGGAGAGTCAGAGCCCCAGAGGAGCCTCCCACACGTTATCTTTCTCTGCCTCCACCGCTGTGTGTGGGCTCCTCCTCTGTGCCCACGCCAGTCGTTACATCTAGTGCCACCGTGCGCCGTGAGGTGAGTGTGTGCGTGAGTGTGTGTGCGTGAGTGCGACGTGTGCATGTGCCTGTGTGTGAGGTGTTTTGTGCAGGTGTGTGCTTGTTGGTGTGTGCATGTGTGAGTGTGTGCATGCATGTAGAATGTGTTGTGATCGTGTGCATCTGTGCACGTACACATGCATATGTGAGTCTGGATGGTCTTCTGCGTGCATGTGTGCATGTGCGTGTGTTCACATGGTTGTGAGCATGTATATGTATGTGTCTATACGTGTCTGCTGCAGATGTGCCTATGTTTGCATGTGTGTTTGCCTACAGGATCGCCTGTGTGTAGATTTATTGTGTGTGCATGCACATGTGGTAGACTGCTGGGTGCATGTGTGTTTGTGTGTGCATGTGCATGTATTCATGTGTGCATTGTGTGTGTGATTTGCTCGTGCTCATGCTCTGGAGGTTCAGAGAAATGGCCCCTCCCCTTCTGGGCCTCAGTGTCCTGTTGTCCATGAGATCAGCTCAGAGCTGTATGAGCAGGACCGAGCAGCTGGGTTGCTGCTCCTGGTCCATGCAGGGTGGAGGAGATAGGGCCTTTCCTGGGCCTGGTCACTCCTCAGACAGCACTGGCCAACAGTGGCCGTGTACAAGCCAAAGGCTCACCCCACCCAAGCCATCTTCATTCAGTTTCACCCACACAGCCTTCCAGAGTCCCCGAGAAATCTAATCAAAACAAAGCACTGGGTGAAAAGTTCCATGTGGGTTTGTAGAATGCACTCAATGTCATGTCATCATCAACTGGAAACAGGCTCTGGAAAGAGAACACGCATGCCATCTCCATGTAACCCTTGAGCAGAACAGACTGTAGATCCACAAACCTTAAATAGAAGGTCATCGAAGCAGAAAGCCCAAATCATCAAATCAAAAGGACAGACAAGGGAAGAAGAAAACCAGAGTTTGAAAACAGCAGAAAGCCACACGCTCCTGACCACCCGGTGTTCACAGGACTCACAGCAGGAAGAAAACTGTCCAAACAGAACAAAAAGAACAACTCAGGGTATGGGACACACGCAACAAAGTGAAACTTAAAGGGACGTTCCTAGTGACATATGTCACATTGTGAAGGAAGAAATTCTCCAACCATCTCACCTCGGACTCAGGAACCAGAAAAAGTACCCCAGTCCAGGCCAATGTTGCAGAAGGAAGGACAGAAACAAGACTAGAACAGGACTCAATGGATTTGAGAGTAAAAAGACAAAAGAAAAGATTAAAGACAGAAAGAGCTAGTAAAACATTTATGTACGTTTCACACCACAGGTCAAAGGGAACAGAACCAAAATAAATCAGACAACATCAACTATACACTTCACACCGTGGAAAAAACACCCACAGAACAGCAGCTAGGCAGCTCCAGATGCAGAGCGTGTTTGCAATAAAGCATCAGCAGAGGTTTTATCCAACTGTGTAAGGAACTCACACACTCAGCAGAAACAAACAAAAAGCAAACACTATGGCATAAAAATAGGCAGAGGGTCCTAATAGACTTTCTCCCCAAGAAGATACATGAATAACCCCCCAGGTTCCATGAAAAACTGATCCTGACCTTATAAAAGGACGTTTGCAAGTGTGGAGTAGTGACTAGGTCCAGGAAAGCCCTGTGCCCCCGTCCCCCCACTGGCCCCCAGGAGCACTTCCTCCATGTCCATCCTGTCGGTGCAGCTCTGACTCACGGACAAGGGGAAACTGAGGCCCAGAGAAGAGGCGGAGCTAAGCAGTGGCACCGGACAGGCAGAGTGAGGTCAGGACGCACCTTCCGGCCAAATCAGTCTTGCCGCAGGGTCTGTGGGAACCGGAAGCTGTTGTCCTCCCCTTGGTCTGTGGGGCCATTTTTCTGAGCATCCAGAACATGAGCACGGACATGCACACACATGCACACACAAATACACATGCATACGCCCACCATGTACACACAGCCAGTCTCCACACACTCTCATACACACATGCCCAGGCAGATCTACACACACACACACACACACACAAACACACACGCAAATGCACACACATACAAACAAGGGCACAGTCAGACATCTCTATACACACATACAAACACATGTACACATACGCAAGCACACAACACACAATGGCCACATGCTGGCACACACACACACACGTTCAACACAACCACATACTCCAGTCTACACACACAGCACAGACACAAACCCACACACACTTACACATGTGGGCGTAGACAGTCAAATTCACACAGACAGTCACACATACACAATGGACATACAGACATGCACACACTCACGTATGCACACATGCGCTCACACACATGAACACAAGCACATACCGAACTCACACACACGCAGCACTCGCACACACCCCTCTCACACACACAGTGGCAGTAGACGTAAGGATCGAGGGTGGGGACAGAAGGGAGCAGACACACAGCGGGAGGCAGAGGAAGATAAGGTGTTGGAGGCACATCCTCCCTGGACCCTGGCTCCCCAGCCCAAGGGGCGGCTTACACGGTCCCCGGGCCCCACGCGCTCACGGGACTGGACTCCATGGAGAAATGTTCCTGGGTCTCCAGGCCTGGGCGTCCTGCTGGGGGTCCCACACTGAGAGGCTCTGAAGATGCTGCAGGTGTGAGTGTAACACCCCTGGCCCGGGGCCACCCCTTTGTCTCTCCCAGAGGCCTCCTCAGGACACATGGCTGGCCTGACTGTCCACCCAGGTCAGCCACCTTCTGAGTCCTGGGCCACCCCACAGTGGCCTTTATGTGGGTGGGGGAGGGTCACAATGGAGCCTCGCCCAGGCAGTGATGGTGACTAAGGCTGATGTCATAATCACTCGGGATAGATACAGTGGGGGAAGGTGCTGAGGGGGTGAGCTGTGTATGTGTGACTCCTCGGACAGTCTCTCCTGTCCTCCGGGGGCGGTGCAGACCATGCAGTGTGTTGGAAGGGACAGTCTCACAGGTGTGGGGACAGAAAGAGCTCGTGGACCCTGAGCTGTCTGCCTGGCTCCACGCTCTGACACATGTACACAAATATGCACACAAGCACTTCGGTCACAGCCAGTGCTCCGTCTCAGCTCTGGTTCAGGTGCAGACACACCAGCGGCAGCGAGTGCAGCTCAGAGCAGAGCAGACGCAGCCTCATCAAGGTCAGGTCAGAGCAAGGTCAGGGCTAGACTCACAGGCAGGAGAGCAGGTCAGACCAGAATCTCCTCCAAGGTCAGAGCTGGAACAGCCTGTCCCTTAGCAGTGCAGGCCGAGAGGGTCCAGACATGTGCCCGCACAGGGGCTGACCCTGCTCACCTGGAGCAAGACTGTCCTTCCAGCTCAAAGACAGCTCGGGCTCCAGCACCAGCTCAGACAGAGCAGGCAGTCACAGCTCTCTCAGATAAAAAAGGACAAGTACACTGACCAGCTGTTGCCCCGACAGACCCAGCACCATCCCAGCCGCAGACGAGAATGAGTGCAGAGGAGCCCAGAGTCTTATTCACCCCGAGACGGGAGCCAGCCCCACAGAACCCTCAGTCAGAGGAACATAGCTCAGACCAGTGTCCCTGATCATGCTTTATAATTGCTATGTTTTCACATCATTTTCCCTAACCCACTGAAAATAAACTCATGCCAATTACCATATTTTCCTGGACTCGTAGAGTGGGCTGCCTTTTTGCTAAGGGCAGAGTGGTAAAATCATGGCTTCAAGCATCTTCCGTCGAAGATCAGTTTCTGCAGGAGCCTCGTGGTGGAAACCAATTCTACATTTTATGTCTAACCTGCTATTGAGTCATGTTCTCTCTAGTGGTTTAGTTCCAGAAACTCACCTTCAGTTTTGTTGGGACAATTAAATCATATAATGCTTAAGCAAGTGCTTTGGTTTTATACATTAGAATAAACCCATATGTATAGGTTCCACGTGTGTGCAGTTTCTCCATTCCTCAGATGTATGTCAATATACTCTCAGGAATGATTTTTGTCAATTCCTTTTTCCTGTGAATGAGTCATACTTTTGTTTGTCTTTGTATATCTTGCAATTGTTTGTTAAAAATGGAATAGTTTGAATTTTATTATGGAAATCAGAAAATCAAAGTCACTTCAATAAAAAAAAGTTTAAAAAATCATCCCTGAGAAAGCCCATACTTTAGACTTTCTAAGAAGACGTTAAATAAGCTATCTTAAATATGCTCAAACAGCTGCAGGACAGACAGCTATGGACAAAGAACAAAAGGAAGCCAGAGGACAAATGGTATACAAACAAAAAAATGTTCAATAAAGTGATAGAATTATAAAAAGAAACCAAGTAGAAATAATTCTGGAGCTGAAACATGCAATAGCTGAAATGAAAACCATTTAAAGAGCAACAAAATCGACAAATTTTAAGGTAGACTAAGAAAAAATGCAAATAACTGAAATCAGAAATTAAAGTAGGGATACCCTTATCCACTTACAGAAAGGTAATAACAAATGTTTGCATAGATTAGATAACTGAAATGAAATGGAAAAATTCCTAGAAGCACATAAGTTACTGAAACTGACTCACGAAGAAATAGAAAGTCTAAAAAACTTATAAAAAACAAATTATGGAATCAGTAACAAGAGATTGATTCAGTGATCAAAAATCTCCCTAAAGACAGGTGGATTCTGTGAAATATACCAAACCTTTTTTAAAAAATCCTTCTAAAACTTGACGAAAAAAACAGAGGAGGAAAGGGAATACTTCTCAATTCATGAGTCTTTATGTTCCACATGAGAGAGAGAGAATATATGTATAGATAGATAGATGGATAGATAAATACGGTTGTTTCATTACGTTGCTAAAGGGAATATAAAGCAGCATTCTCAAACTTTTTTCAAGAACACTTTATACACTTAAAAAGCATCAAAGACCCCAAAGAGCTTGGCTTATATGTGTTTATATATACTTAATATCAATTTATTTTGTATTTACTATATAGAATTAGAACTAATAACATTTTAAATATTTGACCCATTTAAAAGCAACAAAAATCAATAATATTAAATGCTACTCATACTTTTTAATAAAGTGACGATTTTTCAAAGCAAACCTAGAAAGGTGGTATTCTGTTTCATATTTGTAATGTTTTTAATATTGATCTTAGTAGAAAGAAGCTGGATTCTCATAGCCACGTACAATCTGTTGTGAAATCACACATCATGTAGGCAGTGGAAAATTCCTCTGTTCAGTCATAGGAACACAAGAGAGCAAAAGGCAATGTCTTAAGTATTAGGAAAACATTGTTGACCTCAGAAACTCACACTTTAAGAAGTGCTGAATTAAACAGGTATTCTACTCTTCCTCTCAGCTAAGGTGGCAGACTCGCAAATAAGAGAGCACGGGAGTCAGCAGTCCATGGCTGTGGACCTGGGGAGGGTCTGGGCTGATGCGAAAAGCTTCCACTGCTACCTCGTGTGTGCAATGGGAGTAACTATGGTGAATACCTGGAAGAGTAGTTCAAGGGAATGGAAAAGTTAGCATGAAACATTAGAGCACAAGAAGGTGGCAACTGTGACAAGATTATTTCACTGCTCAGCACTGTTTGCTTCCCCTCCTGCAGGAAGGCTGCTTCTCTTCCCTTTGAAACCAGATGTGACCACATGACTTACTTTAAGCAGCAGGCAATGTAACTCAGGAAGAAGGGCTCAGAACCATTTTGCTCTCTGTCATACTCCTTCCCTCTTGGAATGTTGTATGTGGATATTAGTTGCTCTGTCAGCCTGAGAACCAACCGTAAAGATAACATTGATGGGACACAACTCAGCTAATGTTTGCTGGGCATTTAACACACGTGGGAAGCCAACATTAGTAGTTTTCAGTAACTGACATGTTGAGGTTGTTATAATAATATTGACCTGATACAGCCACTCCACTAGAAAAGTAAGACAAAGATCTGGAAACCATCATTTCATGTATGTTTATTTGGAACCTACTGTGCCTTAAACACCACACTAAGTGCTATAATTATAGATGCTTTAGATTTAACGCCAACCCTCCAAGTGCTTATAGTGCGAAAGACATATAAAAAAATAAACTCTGTCACTCTGTCATAATTACCACCAAGAGTCTCTGGTAATCTGGGAGGGAGAAGTCCTGGAATCCTGCATCAGTTATGGAACCAGAAAGAAACAGAACTTAACTGGGATTTGTGAGGGAATATCCTATGGAAGGAAACTTTTCTTTTTTGTGGCATGGGAAGGGCTAAAGGGGCCGATAGGGATATTGAAACCTCTGTGTCCTTCAACAGAGGAAAGTCAACACCCATCCCAGCCTGAAGCCACAAGGTTAGAAATGGTGTCGCTGGACCTGGTGGGAGCTGAACTCATGCCAAAGAGGCTGTATAGCATCAGTTATGGTCATTGCTGGACCTTATAGGAAAATGGGCAGGAAGCAGGGGAAATAAACACTGATCTGTGTCTGGCTCTCTGATCCCCTGTCTGTTTTTCCTTCTGGCCAGGTCTACCTGGAAACCAGAGACAAGGATGGCTGGCTGATGTCTTCAATGCAATTGGTAGAGGCTAACTTCAGAGCAGGGTAGTGAGTGTTAGAAAGTGGATCTGGAGTGGCAAATGGAGAATATCCTAAATAGGATTCAAACAAGAAAAAAAGAGAGAAATCATTAAAACAATATTTTCTAAAACTTTATTTCATTGCTTAATTAAAATGCCTACATTTGCAAAGAGAGGTCACATTACTGATGGAATAGAGGTTAAGTTAATTATAGAGGACTGATAATTTGGGGCTCTAATTCAAGAGACAGGCTATAGACATATGGCCAGAAATCCAATCCTGGAGTTGTTTTTTTTCTTAAGTAAAAAATAATTTTAAAGCAATTTTAGGTTAACAGAAACATTGAAAGGAAGGCATACATATTTTCCGTCTACCCCATCTCCACGCAAGCACTGCTTTCCCCACTACAATATCTCCCATCACAGGGACACACACATTATAACTGAAGAATTACGCTGACACAGCACACTCATCTGAAGTTCAGTTCACATCAGGGTTCACTCTTGGTGCTGTGCATTTAATGGGTTTGAACAAATGTGTATGATGGCACGTGTCCATCAATGTAGTCATGCAGAATCATTGGACTGGCCTGAAAATCCTCTCTTCTCAGTTCTGTCATTGTTCCCTCCTCCCTAGCACCTGGTAAAAACTGATCTTTTACTGTTTCCATAAAATCACCTTTCCAGAATATCATAGAGTAGGAGTCACACTGCATGGAGACTTTTTAGATGGACTTCTTTCACTGAGTAATGTGCATGTAAGTTTCTCCCCTGTCTTCTAGTGGCTTGAAAACTCATTTCCTTTTAGTACTCAATAATATTCTATTGTTTATTTGTAGTACTGTTTATTTATTCACTCACCTACTAAGAGACATATTGGTTGCTTCCAAGTTTTGACCTGGATCTTTTTTTTGTGGGGGGGGGCGGGGGTTAATAGATGAGAGATTGGTGCTAATTGGTGGGAGATAATGGGTGGGAGGGTAAGGAGGGAAATAACATTCAGTTGGCCAGAAAAATCACTCAAGTTCAGTTGTAGTGGATGTCAGTGGATGCACACGGTTCTGACCCCATCTCAGGAAATCGGTAGCATCACTCCCTCCATATTCCATTAGTTACAAGTCAGCTATAAACCTATTCAGACACAAGTGGAGAAGAATTAATTCCACTTGCTGAAGGAGACAGCAAGACTCTAAAATAATGCTGAATGATATAGTAGCCACTCATGGCTATTTACACTTAAATTCATTAGCATTTAATAAAATTTAAAATTCAGTTTCTTGATCACATTAACTGTAACTATACTGTAAGTGCTCGACAGCCACATGAGGACTTAGACCCTTAAGCAATGATGGAAATATTTTATTGGACAGCACAATTCTAGAAGAACATGTGAGACTGGAGATAATATTGCAACCATCTTTCAAAAATACAATCAGCCCCTGGGACTTAGCAGATTCAATTGTATTTAGAAAAATGGACTAAAATGGCACAGTGACTCACATGATGTAGTACACAAAGGCTGGCAATAATTGCTGCTGTTTACGGTGAACAGAAATTATATTAAGTCTTTCAGATGAAAGTGAGGGGATCAAGATGTATTGGCCCTGAGGCTAAAATAGGGCCAGTAAGAGAGCATCACAGAAGGAAGATTTCTAGACCATTAGTCTCCCTCTTCCTTGAAATATGCGCCTCTTTGAGCATGTAATGAAAGCCAACTCTCTCTAGAAAAAATACAAATAGAGTATTATTCATTTAATTTCCCTAAACCATGGACGGACTCTCCAGATCAGAGCCCTACCCTGGGCTGTGAGCTCCCGAAGGTATTTCCTTATCCACAGCCGTGAGCAAAGTGCCTGGTCCAGATGACACTTAATTGCCATATGTTAGAAAAAAGAGGCACGTTTCTGCTCAAAAGAAGTAAAAATTTAATAGGCAAGGAGACACTGAAGTGGAACAGTAATGTCAAGAAATTAGAACGTTTTCCTGCACTAGAAATTGTCCAAGCAGATTCCTTATCCTGCAGAGAGATCAGCCTCTATGCTAAGCTGAACTAGCTCTATGGTGCTGCCCAGCACTAGTTTCAAGTTTCCATAAAAAGTGGCATTGTGATTCAAGTTCAGGAAAAAATCACATAAAATTTGGATGAAGAAGGAGGATGCTTGAAAGGCTTCAGGCAACTGGTGGAATTTTAGATGGGTTCAAAGAGTAGGGATACTGGCTCCTTTCAAAGAGTAAAAGCCCTACAATCTAGTTATCTCTAGTCAACTGGTGTCTGACCAATAGGCAGATACTTCTCTTCCTATCCTACCACCCTCTGTCTCCATCTGTCTTCTGTCCCTCACCCCCTAAGACAGATCCATAATGAAAACAATCATCTGGAATACCTAGATGGTCTCCATATGCAATGACAAGTGTCCTCAGAGGGAGACAGAGGGAGATTTAAGACAGAAGACAAACAAGCTGTGGGATGAAAGCAGTTGGAAGCAGAGTCACAAAAGACACTATATTGTTAACTTTAAAGATGGAGAAAGGGACCATAAGGCAAGGAACACAGCTCTGGATGCTGAAAAAGATGAAACAGATTTTTCTCTAGAATCTCTGGAGGGAATGAGCCCTGTCAACATCTTGATTTTAGTTCCATATGACTCATTTTGTCCCCTGACCTCAAAAACTTTAAGAGAATTTTGTTTCATTTATTTCTTAGATTTTATTGAAGGAACAATGCAACATAATATTATATAGGTTTAAGGTGAGCAACATTATGAATCAACATATGTGTATCATACATTAAATTTACCAATAACCATAGTTTACCCTTCACCATACAACTGACACCTTTCATCTAACTTGCTTTTCCTCTCTCCCACTTCCCCCTGGTAATCAATAATGTGGTCTTTGGAGTAGGTCTTTAGGCTTGTTTAATTTGATTAATTCATTTCATTTCTCTATATATTACATGTGAATGATATCATACGTGGTCTTTCTTCATCTGAATGATTTCCATAAATGTAATATCCTTTGTATTATCTATTCATATTGTTTCAAATGTAGAATCTCATTTGTTTTTTACAGGTGAGTAGTATTTCATTGTTTGTGTGTATGTGTGTTTCACATTTCTTTTATCTGACCATCTATGGGCACTTAGATTCTTTCCAGCTCTTGACTATTGCAAATAGTGCTACGATTAACATGGGTGTGTATATAACTCTTAGAATTCATGTTTTTGTATAAATAACCAGAAGTGGAATCACTGGCTCATATGTAATTTCTATGTTTAATTGTTTGAGGAATCTCCACACTCCTTTTCATAATGACTGAACCAATGTATGCTCCCAACACCAGTGTATGTGGGTTCCTTTCTCTCCACATGCCCATCAACACTCGCTGTTTCCAGTTTTTTTGGATAATAGCCTTTGTCACAGGTATAAGGTGTTATCTCATTGTGGTTGTGATTTGCATTTCCCTAACAATAAGAGATGATGAACTTCTTTTCATGTACCTGTTATTCATCTCTCTGTCTTCTCTGGAGAAGTGTCTATTCAAATCCTTTGCCCATTTTTAAATCTGAATGGTATTTTTCATTGTTGTTGTAAATCCTTACATGTTCTTTGTACATTTTGGATATTAACTCTGAGGTGGATATATGATATGCAAATATCTTCTACCAAAGTCATTCTGTTTTGATAATTTCTTTTGCCATGCAGAAACTTTTTAGTTTGAGGTAGTTCCATTTGATGATTTTGACTTTTTTCCCATTGTCATTGGTGTTGAGTTTCTGAGACATCTCTAAGGTCAAAATTACAGAGTTCATCACCAATGTTTTCCTCTATGAATTTACGGGTTTAGGCCTTAACACTGAAATCTTTCATTCAGTTTGAATTAATTTTTGTGTATGGTGTCAGATAGTAGTCTAGTTCCATCCTTTTGCATATAGCTGTCCAGTTTTCCCAAGACCAGTTTTTTGAAGAGACATTCCTTGCTCCATAACACCTTTGTGGTAAGTTAATTGTCCATATTTGTTTGCATTTCTGGGCTCTCAATTCTCCTCTACTGATGTGTGTGTCTAATTTTATTTCAATACCATGCTGATTTGTTGGTACCATTGCTATTCATATTATTATTGCTTTGTAGCATAGTTTGATGTCATGGAGCCTGACACCTCCATTTTTGTTCTTTCTCAGCATTATTTTTTGCTATTTGAGGTCTTTTCTAATTCTAGATAAATTTCATAATTTTTATCTATTTCTTTGAAGAATATTATTGGGATTTTAATAGATATTACATTAAAATTGTACTTATTACTTTAGGCAATACAGCTGCTTTAAAATATTAATTCTTCCAATCCATGAGCACAGTATGTCATTCAATTTATTGTGTCTTCTATTTCTTTTTAAAATGTCTTATAGTTTTCAGTGTACTACTCTTTCACTTCTATGTGTACATTTGTTCCAAAGTCTTTTATTCTTTTGGAGGCAATTATAAATGGAATTGATTGCTCTTTCTGTTGGTTTGTTATTTGTATATAAAAATCTAATAGATTTTTATATTAATTTTGCAGACTGCTACTTTACTGTATTGATTAATTCTAACAGCATTTTACTGGCATTGTTAGGATTTCCTCTCAATATATTACCTATCATCTGCAAATAGTGACAGTTTTGCTGCTTCCTTACCAATTTGACAACTTTTATGTGCTTTCCTTATCTAATTGTGCTGGCTAAGACTTCTAAACTATATTAAATAATAGTGGCGAGAGTGGAGATGCTTGCCTTGCTCCTGTTATTAGAGGAAAAGTTTTACATTTTTCCCATTGAATAAGATGTTGGCTATGGGTTTCTCCTATACAGCCTTTATTACACTGAAGTATGTTCTGTCTATCCTCATTTTTGGAGAACTTTTAACATAAGAATATTGTCAAACATCTATAATAGATTATGTTTTAAGCCACTGTTTGTGATAATTTGTTGTAGTATCCATAGGAAACTAATATAGTTAGAGACACAACTGATTAAGAACAACAGATAAGCTCAGAATTTCTGCTTCTTCCACCTTCTAAGGACGTATTATGGGATCAAGTTCATTGCTCCTTGATAATTATTACTTATTATGGGATCATGTCAGATGGCCTCTTCCCTGAGGTTGAGTCCTCTTCTGGAAGTTCTTTAGGTCTTACTTAGATCTGCAGAAGAAAATATTTTCTGTCCTCCTTAACCTAAACTCAGTTCCCCTGACAAATCCAGACAGATCAAACTCAGCAGTGGACAGAGTTTGAATAGTCCTCAGTGGGTCCTCAGGCCTTTGCAAATGCGCTCTGTTAGGCCTGTACTTGCAGTTTCAAATATACTCGCCCTCTGTGAGGTATTGTCTGAACTTGGAGTAACATCTTAGGAAACACACCTTGAATCTATGGCTAATATTATGCCAGCTCTTCTGATAGTCTCATTACATTCAAACTTACCAGTTATCCCATCCTCCCCTAACTAGTTTATCAGTTTTTCAAGACTAGGAACTATATCCCCATTTCCTAATACATACTTGGCAGCTAATATGTTCTAGGCAATATTTGATTTCTGCAATTCCCTAATGATAGTTTTGGATACAACAGAGAAGCCAGTTTGAGCATAATGACTTCTGGTGCGTAAGTTCATTATGGAATATGCATTACGATCCAAAATCTTAGAAGGCTATAGCTTTTTTTTCTACGAGAGAAACAAAAATTGTGTACCCGTTACCAACAGATTCTGAATCTTGACTGCAGGAATCAGATTGTCCTGGATTTAAACCCGTTTTGCCTCCTACTCAACATGTGACTTTGGGTCCACAGTCTCAGTTTCCTTAGTTGCAAATTGGCACTCTATTAATTGCACGACTATTGTAAGAATTAAATTGGTGCTTAGTATGTAGGAAACTTCCAAAAATAATAAAATATAAATAATAACAATAATTCTATAACTTCTTCCCATAAATTCCTCTTTCAAACAGAAAGGCCAAGATTGCTAACGTTCTTTGGGGACACAACTGGAAGAGAGAAGACCATCCCACAACCAGGGCCTAGACAGGTTAAGGAATGAGAAAATCAATAACCATGCAGTGTTGAATCTCCTAAAGTGCCGATATTTTGCTCATAATAGATTTTTTTTTTGCGTCGATTCTGGCTTTTCAAAATATTGCATTAAAATATTTATCTCGATAACCAAGGTTGCCTAACAAGTGCTTTTTCACAAGTCACACCACAACCTAAGGCCCGGGTCAGAGCAGCAAGAGAAATCGAGAGGAAACGACCCAGGGTCTCTCCCTGAAATGAAACTTGTGCTATCCAAGACTTGGTACGCTAACGCATAGAGGAAAAAGAACAGAGACCGTGGACTACAACTCCCAGAAGCCCGCACGACGAGGCGCCCTCACCGATTGGCTGAGCGGGCCCCGCCCCGCCCGTCGCGCCCCGCCCCGCCCGTCGCGCCCCTTCCTGCCGCGATAACCTAGGGCGGCGGGCGACTCCTGGGCTAGGGCGCTCGCTCCCGAAAGCGGTGCTGGAGGAGTCTTGCCCCCGCACACAGGCTTCATGGCGGCGCGGCCGGTGTCCCGGATGCTGCGGGGGGTACTGCGACCCAGCGTCAGAAGCTGCAGCTCGGGGGCTCCGGTGACGCAGCCTCGCCCCGGGGAGCGCCCCCAGCCTGCCGCGGAGGTGAGCCCGCCCGCACCCACGCCGGCCCGCGGCGGCCCAGGCGGCCGGGACGAGCTGCCCCTACCCCAAGAAGCACGCCAGTGCAGCGTCCTTCTGGGAGGGACCCCTCCGCACTTCTGGGGGCGGGGGTCTGGCGGGGTCTTCTCCGGATGAACTGCCGGGTCTCACCCGACGCCGCGCAGAGGGGAGCACTTCGGGGGTCTCGCGGGAAAATCTCCCTGCCCACCCAACCTGCCGGCCCCCTTCCTGGTCGAGGGACTCCCGGAGTTGGGGGAGAGGGGGGCGCGCACTTTGGGTTCTGGGAAGTGTTTCATTAGTGCCCCTCTCAGCCCTGCTTCACAGGCAGCCTCTTAAACGCGGGCGTCCCTCCCCAACGCCAGAGTGGAGGTTTATCGGTGTGATTAGGTGTTTTGTGACACCCTGTTTCATAGTGTGACACTGACTAAAAATGTCACCTTGGTGCCACCAGTAGTTGTCACTCCTGTAGTCACAGGGTTCAGTGTCCTGTCGTCTGTTCCATCTTCACTTCCCCTGGGGAGGGTTCAGCCTCATTCTAGAGCAGGTTAGGCATTCCTGTATTTCTTGGGGGTTGGGGTAGGCCCCCTCAGTCTTTCACTGCACCCCTTAGAGTGATTCACTTCATAACAAGTTTTGAATATGCTGTTCTTTTGCCCATATAGTCATGGAATAAGTTTTTGCTAGAAGCCTCTCTTTTTATTTGGTGAAACCCCTTTCTAGACCAACCCAGCTATTTTTCCATCTGCTTGGAGGAGGCTCATGTCCTGGAATTCATCAGATAGCTACTCCCTTCCCCCACCCCTAAACTAGTGCTCATTGAGGGGGATGGCTTCAATCTAACTTGCTTTCTCCAAATACAGCCCCCTCTGGAGTCTTCTGAGAAGCAGGCCCCATTGCCGGAAGGTGGAGATACGCTTTTAGAATCCTGAACTCAACTTCTTTTGGAGAAAAAGTGGGAACAGAAAGATTGCTGAGAGACCTATAAAGAATTCATAAAGAGGGAAAGTTCTCCCTGCCCCCAATTTATTTTGTACCTTTCCTGAGAAGACCTGTGCTAAGTAACCTCACTTCTCATTTAGTCTTCCTGGTAAACCATGGGAGGGAAGCAGTGTTTTTCTTACAGTCACAAGCTGTGAAGTGGAGGAGGAGCGGGAACGCATACTCTTAGCAACTGTGCTCTTGCTTCTTGTGGGGAGAGGCTGCTCTTACCTTTTCCTCTGCACCATGAAAGGAGCGTTAGTTAGCAGGTAAGAACATGGACTTGAGTACCCGGCTTTGAATCCCAGCCCTATCACTTGTTAGATGTGTGAACTTCAGCGTGTCCTTTACCTCCATGGCCTCAGTCTTCTCATCTGTAAAGAGGAGATAGTAACATCTACTTCATCAAGTGGTTATAGTGACTAAAATAGTTAACATAGGTTAATAGCTAAACATGGAAAAAAAGCCTGGCACTGTGAAGTTCTGTATTATGTGCGTATTTCTTGCAATTACTAGGATTGTCTGTCACCATTGGCACATGCTATGTCCCTCCCACTTGGACACTCAGGAGAATCATTCTGCCAACTCTTGGGTCCCACCCTGGACACTCAGCACTGGGCTTGTGCTCAGCAGACGAGTTGCTGAGTGCTGGGCGTTCTCCTGCCTTTCAGTTGTTTTTTTCTCACACTGGCCTCTGCTGGCAGTGGTGTCCACAGATGCTTCTGGCTGTTGAAACCCAACTAGTGAGGTTTTGTTGGTCCAGTGGTCAGAGCACTGGACAGGGAACCCCAGGGGTTCACCCTTGCTCCACCTCTTAATTGCACCTGACTTCTGGAGCTGTCACTGCCCCTCTCCTGTCTGTAAAGTCAGAGGGTTGGACCAGGCCCTCTTTGCACAGTGGGAAGATATCTCTCAGAGAACCTCAAAGGTGGGGTGCATTGGAGAGAAGTATGCTTAGCCCATCCACAGAGTCTACTAGTTGGCAGGAGTGTGTGTGCACACTTGTGTGTAACTATGAATCCCTGCTCCCCTTCCCTTCCTGCCGCCACTAGATGCTTTTCCCCACATTCCCAAAGGGCTCTGGTCATCTATTTGGATGGGTGTGGAACCCCTGGGTGTTACCTGTTGTGGGTTAGGACATGGGTGTAAGAGAGGTATGAGACTTGGAGTGGGAGCTGGCTGTGGGCTTCTTCCAGGGACAGATTGAGAGGCTTCTATGGGTGGAAAGGAGAGGTGGCTGTGGGTAAGTGCAGAGGTGTGTACAAGGGAACAGCTCCTTATAGGCCTGATTGGGGTGGCCCTGACAGGTCTCTCTGTGGGGCTCACCCCAGTCCAAAGCAATAGACTCCTCTTTCTCCCTCTCAGGCTCCACACAGACTTTGTTGGCCAAGGGGTTGGTCTCGGCCGGCTGTCTTGGGGCAGGAGCAGAGCAAAGGGTAACTGTTCAAGGCAAAAGCACTCAGCTCCAAGGGACCAAAAAAGAAATAGTGGAGAAAGCAGATTACAGGAAGGGAGTGTGAGGAAGATCCCAGAACCTGACATGGGTTCTGGGACCCACAGAGGGCATGGAGACCCTTGGGGGATTTTCTTGACTTCCAACCTGCCTAGCTCCTCAAAATCTTCCAGTGAAGTATGACTGTCCTTGCCAGGAGCCCCACCCGAGGCCCTGGTACTTAGGGTGGGCATGGAGGGAGTTTAATAGATTAATGTGCACATTCCCCAGGTATTTATTATCCCAAATAACAGGTACATTGGGGCCACTGATACTGGAATCGAAATGTGTTTTGTTTTGTTTTTTGATTTTTCTGGCAAATCGTACTACTTTGCGTTCTAGAACTATTTGCCTGCTGGCCTTTATCATTCAGATCAAAAGTGCAAGGTTAAGAAGGCATTTTGTGGCAATCTCTCCCTTAACAAACTCTTCGGTCTCTATCCACACCACCGCCATCTGCGCTGGGGAGGTGGGCATGGCAAGAGAAATCCAATAGGAGCTAGTAGACTGGATAGTACCTCACTACTCTCACTAGTACCTGTGGTTCTGGGGGAACTTAGACCCCGCTTGTCCTGCTCTGGGTGGTGGCAGGTCTAAAACCCCCAGCTGTGGTCATCTGCCATTAAGAGGGACTGGGGAAGCTGACAAGTGAGAAAACTTGTTTCGTAACTCTTCCATGAACGTTGATGCCTGAACATATGTAAGTAGGACTTGCGTTCAGAAAAGGGCCATGCACCCTGGTGGCTCAGCCTGTGACTGGGGTGCTGCGCAGGGACCAGGAGAGTTCCTCATGCCCGGGAGTTGGGGGAAGAGGACAACTAAAATGAAATGCTTCTTCCTCCTAACTATCTGCTTACTTATGCTTGCCTGCCTGCTTCCCTTTTTTTTTTTTTTAAAAAAAAAAAAGAAGAAGAAGACGACATCTTATTACTCACTCTGTGCCAGGAGCACTTCTGATTGAGTTAGGTAAAATTACTGTCACACTTTGTGAATGAGGACGCAAAGGCCTAAAGAATGTGGGCAGCTTACTCTATAGCTGGTTAGTAAATGGAGCCTGGCTTGTAATTCAGGTTTACCTACTCCCAAAGTCTGTTCCGAGCCATAGCAGCTGCCCCTGGATAAAAATAGTGCCTGATCTCAGTCCAGCTTGCAAAGTCAAAACTGAGGCAAAAGCTGAAGGCTCCTTCCAGAGCACTTGAATCAGAATCTGGGCCAGGGCTATGCCCTCAGGACTTCTTAGAAGGTCTTCAGGTGATTTTGATGTACAGCCAGAGTTGAGAACTACTGTCCTGGGTTAAACAGTTTTGACAGGACAGATCAACCAGCGATGGTGACCCAGTATAACTAGATTTTGCACCCCTGTCTTTCTCTCTGGATTTGGACCTGCCTCTTTGTTCATGGGCACAGAGGTTCATGGGCACAGAGGGCACAATGGGTATGTAATCTTTCCTTTTGGCAATGAGTAGGCTAAAGATGAAGGCTGAAATAATCTCTTTACTTAATAGCCCACCTTAATAGTTCCACCTTCCGGGGGCCACTGACCTCATTCCTTCTCAGGTCTCCCCAGTTGTGCAGTTCTTGCCCCAAAGGCCTTCTACAAGGCTTTGCTGACACACTGTAGATTTGGGGCTACTGAGGCAGGCAGGAAGGCCTCCAATTGGGGAAATGGGCAGCTTCCACCTGGGGCCCTGGGAATATGAGCCGCTAAGGGCGTTCCACCAGTTCTGACATGTCCTGTCCCTTCCTGGGTGAGAGGGGCTCTGTCTACTCTGCCAGGTAATTCCCTCTAGATCCCCAGCTCCTTTGACTGGTGCTGCAGATATATTTTCCTCCAAGGGATTTAAGGGAAAGGGGGAAAAAAAAAACAAGAATGAAAGTAGGGCACGCTGTGTTGCAGGAGAGAAGAGGCCGGAATGAGGCTTGTTAATATCCAAGTCATGCATTTGCCTGCTTGGCAGGGTGACAGGGGTGTGCATATGTGTTTAAGAGGCTGGCTCAGTCACTGGCAGTGCAGAGTATGAATGAATCTTTCCAGGTCTCAAAAAGTGAAACCTGACCCACCCCTCCCAGGGCCAGAACAGAGTGCCTAATTCCACTCTTGATTGCTCCATCCTCTGCTTTCTGCTGAATCATACTCCTTGGATTTGTTTTGGCTCCTTTTTCACCCAGCCACCTCCCCCAACCTGTAGGATTGGGGTACCCAGACCTCTTGGCAAGTGAGAATATGGAGTCTGGGGTGACTAGCAAATCACCAAATTGCAATAGCTGCAGATTGGGAAGAGGGTGCGACTCTGCCATAAATTCAAATTCCCAGGTAGCTTATCACCAGGACTCCGGTGGCCAATGAGAGTGGATTCTAGAGTGTCTCTGCCCCATCCCAGGACTGCTGGTGGAGTGGGGAGGAGGGATGGTACTGTTAGGGTTAGAGCAGACTGCCATTCAGAGACGCAACTGCTGCTGGCTTGTCACAGGCCTGTGAGCAAGACTTCTGGCAGCACTTGGGAAGCTGGTCTTGAGGTGGGCCAGGGTTTCAATCCTGGGTCTGCTTAAGGCATTCTTGGACCCCCTCCCAGCCTTTGTTATAATAATCACTAGGCATGGGAACTGAACAGAGAGTATTCTTTGGAAACTTTAAGATGCTTTGCAAATACTGCTTCTGCGGAACAATCATCTCTTAATCATCTGTTATGACCCAAGGTTGTGCTCTCAAGGGATAGAGGGATCAGACTAGATCAGACTTGTGAAAGGGTGAGGTAGATATCTCCTTTCTCTCCCCGGGAGAAACCTGGGCCTTGTGGGGCACCTCCAGACAATGGGTATGTAATCTCTCCTTTTGGCAATGAGTAGGCTAAAGATGAAGGCTGAAATAATCACTTTACTTAATAGCCCACCTTAATAGTTCCACCTTCCAGGGGCCACTGACCTCATTCCTTCTCAGGTCTCTCCAGTTGTGCTGTCCTTGCCCCAAAGGCCTTCTACAAAAAGGGAACCCTCCCCATAGGTATTCCTTCCCGGGTCAGGTGCAGTTCCCAGCTGTTCCCAATGATTCAGCCTGTTGAGTCCTCCTGGTGGTAGAGAGCACGGCCGTTAGGGGGATTACAGAGGTGGCAGCTAGTGACGCTCCAGGCCCCACAGTTTCTGATTTTGCTTTGAGCTCATTCTGTCTTCCCTTGTGGGAGGCCTGGGTTGGCGAAGTCGCTCCATGTCCCAGGAACCAGCAGCAGTAGCTCAGGCAGCGTCCCTCTTAGTTACGCCCTACCCCCTCCCCTGTCCTTTCTCCTTTGAACCTGTTTGCCACTTGGCAAGGCTGCCAGGTGCTTAAGGGTGCATTTTACCGGTGATCCTATCCAAGAGCTGTTGGAGATGTTTCTTCCTGGACAGGAATCCTTGCAGGGAGGGGGTGGGGAGGAGGAGGAGGGGCTAGGTGGGATTTTCTGTGCCACCCTCACCTGGTGGCTGGGATCCACAGGCTACCTGCCTGCAAATCCTGCATCCTGGGCTGAACGTTGGGGCCTTGGGGACAGGTCCTTCCCTTCTGGTCTGTTTCTCATTCTATAAAGGAGAGAGAAAATCCCAGCTCCCCCAGGACTGAGGGAGTTCACACAGATGGAAGGTCAGATGTGCCATGCAGATGTCAGCGATGATGAAGAGCATGGTTGCGGGGGGCTCTCTGCCCCAGCCTGGGAAGAGAAGCCCACCTTTCCCCTCGCCCTGTCATTGCAGGGGCTGTCTAGGCGGAGGCAGTTCCTAAGGGAGCACGCGACCCCCTTCTCCCGCTTCCTCACGGACAGTTTCAGCCGGCAGCACAGCTATCTTCGCATCTCCCTCACCGAGAAGTGCAACCTCAGATGTGAGTCACCTTCGCAGGCCCTCCTGGCCCCCTGGCCCTCTACTGAAGTGGCTTCTGACTTCTCCCATGCCCAGGACTCCTCAGTCCTTCCAGTTCCTCGACCTTCTCCCTCCCCCTTCTTCTGTGGGGTTCCGGGGTAAAATGCAAGGCTCAAGGGTGAGTTTTATGATTCTGGAGGAATTAGATTTGGGAGCAGAGTTGCCGTTGGCTTTAGGATTAAGATTGGGCCTGGAATCCCACTTTTCAGGGCTCTTTCTCGCCCTCCTGTTTCCCTGCAGTTCCCGAAGGTCGGGTCCTGACCAGGGGTAGATAGGGGCGCTGGGCCCTATAGACATGGGCAATACACAGCAGAGCCCTTGGCCAGCACTGCCAGCTGCAGAGACACCAGAGTCCCATGGCAGGAGTTGTCCGGGGCCAGGCTGACACACAGGACTCACTTCACTAGCCCATGTGGTGTGGCGGGCTCTGGGAGCAGAATCTGCTGCTAGAGGACTTGCAGTGCTTTTTTGTCCCTCCCTCCCTCCTCCCTTCTACTGTAGCTCCCAGTAAGAAATATGTTTTACGTGTCTCTAGTAAATGTGCACCGGAACCACACTTACTGCACAATACTTAACAATCACTTAACTAAACAGTACTCACTACGTGCAGCCCTTGTGTTCGTCACCATTCTATCTTAGAAAACCAATACCAGGCCCCTCACTAATATGGCTAATGACCCTGCAGTTGATGTGGCCCAGTCCTTGATAATACTGTACCACAAGAACTAATGGTAAGGGGTGGCTTGCCCCACTTAGCCCATTTTGCCACCTAATCTTGAACAAGTTGTGCCTCCGTTGTCCCACCTGCCATCAGCAGGACCAACCATAACCTGAAATAGACTGGAGGTGAGGTCCCTTGTGACTGCAGAGCTTTTACCAGGCTGGAATGTGCTCCTAGCTTCTCACTTCCTGACGGTCAGAGAGGGGCCTTCCAGGCAGGCCTTACCTAGCCACCCATCATGATAAGGGAACAAGCATCTTGGCATACCCCCACTTCAGAGCTGACTCTGCTCTCAGCCTGCTTTATCATCTTTAACCCAAACTCTCAGCCCCCACTGAGGGAAATTAAGACCAGAAGGGAATGAGAAAGGGGAAGCCAAGAGATAATGTGGCCGAGGATTTGTGTCACCTCAGGTTTCACAAGGTCTCTCTCATTGTCTGGATGGAGTTCAGACCCGGTCGGGGAAGTTGGGGACTTGAGACATCCTATCTGACTGACGTCCCCTCCCTTCCCCTAAGGTCAGTACTGTATGCCCGAGGAAGGTGTCCCACTAACCCCTAAGGCTGACCTGCTGACCACAGAGGAAATCCTGACCTTTGCACGGCTCTTCGTGAAAGAAGGTGTGGACAAGATCCGACTCACAGGCGGAGAGCCTCTCATCCGGCCAGACGTGGTAGACATCGTGGGTGAGTTTGATGAGAAGTGTTACTTCTTCCAGGGCCTGTCTCTCCCAGCAGGACTCTAGTGTTAATTCATACCAGCAGCTAACACGTGTGTACAGCATTATGCTAAATTCGCCCTCTGAGACAGGTACTATTATTATTCCCCTTTAGACACAATAAATCCCAGAGAAGTTCACTAATTTACCCAAGGTCACCTAGCTGGTAAGTGCCCGAGCTTGTGCTTTGTTGTCACGTTGCAGCCACCAGGGCCTGGAGGCCCACGTGCTCTGCTCCTTTGCCCTCCTTACCTCTCCCCTGCCCCTTTCCTCACCGCCTGCCTTCCTGTCACTCTGCCAGGTCTCTGTACTTGCTGTTCCTTTGCTGGGAGCACAGGGCTCACTGCTTGTCCCACTCAGGTCTCTACTCAAATATTGCTCCTTGGGGAGGTCTCCTTGATCTGCCATTTTAAAGTGCACACACTTTCCCAGGAGTTGACAAGTCTACCCAGCTTCCAGCCCATAGGGCTCTTCTGGATCACTATCTCCGTGCGGCCTACAGACCAAGAGTGATTTTTGTAGTTGTCAAGGGTTGGATAAAATAATGAATAAATAAAAGGAATAACATTGTGTGGCACATGAAGATTAAATAAAATCTAAGTTTGATGTCTATTAATAAAGTTTTATTTGCACAGCACTAACTACACCTGCTCATTTGCATATTTCCCATGGCTGCGCTGGCAGAGAGGCGTGGCTGCAGCTCAAAGCAGGTGGCCAGCAACCTGGAGAAGACTGATGTTGTCTTGTGGTCTATTTTTTGTGTCCTGCATTAACCAGCATAGACGCTCTCAGGGAGCTGGGGTGGCTTTCGTTCACAGCTGTGCTTCCAGCACCTGGAAGTGTGCCTGAAACATCATTGGTGCTCTCTGGTATTTGCTGAGTGAATGAAAAGTAGTTCAAAGTACAGTCTCTGAAGTTTGACATACCCATGTGTGAGGAGGCTGTGTCTCTTAACTAGCAGTATGGCTTTGGGCAACTTTCAAAGTCCATTCTAAGCCTCTGGACAGAGTACCTGGTTCATAGGGTTGAGCTGAGGAGCAGGAATGCCCAACCCATGGCAAGCGCCTTTGTCCCTGCGAAGAATCTTCCCATGCCCTGCCGCTTAGCCCCGTGTTCAGGCAGAGAGAGTCCTTTTCTCGTGTAATTGTGTATGATGAAGTCAGAGGAAAATAAAGTTGTGCTCTTGACTGCAGAGTCCTCCCTCTCTCCCACATCTGCTCAGGGTGGCCTCTCCCAGCCCACAGCTCTCTCCTTTATTAGCTGATTGGGTGAAAGTTCTCTGGAGTACCTTCTTCTGTGTCTCCTTGCTGGGGACAAAGGGTGAATGAACCACAGGCCGCATCTTTAAGGACCCACAGCCCATTGAGGAAAGCAGCCCCTGGGACCAGCCATCTGGTAAGGACGGAGCAAGGGGAGCCCAGGTGCTGTGGGATCCCCTGACAGCCCTCTACTCCCTCCTTCCCCTTGGAAGTCCCCACTAGACTTGGGGCCCTGCTGCTGCCTGGGAGCTGACCTCCTGTCTGGTGGCTCCTCAGAGCTGAAAGGCGGCAGGCTGAAGGCTGATTTCTGGGAGAAGTCGGAGCCTGCTGTACCCCACTGGCCGCCAGCCCCAGGCCCTTCCTTCAGGCCACTTGGTACACCCTCTGGCAGGGGTTCCACCTTAAATCCCTGTGTGCCTGCCAGCCTGGGAAGAGCAGAGGGGTGGGGATCGCACTGATCTGGGAGAGGCACAGGGATGACGGAGCACTGGTGGGAAGACAGACCTCTAAGGACCCTCTCACTCACGTAGAAAGATGACAGGGAGCTGGAAAGTTTGGCGATCTTGTTGCCGCTCCGTGGCAGAGTTTGTGCAGGTTCCTTCCTCCTCTGAGCCTCAGTTTCCTCATCTGCGCTAACCACCTCAAAGCCCTCTCCTGCTATGATGGTTCACAATTACTGGTCCTGAATGAGAGCATGGACTGGGCAAGGGCTAATAGATACTGGTTAGGACACGGCCTGTGCTTCTGAGGATTTATGTCGCGCCTCCATGGGTGAGGGAAAGACTGTACTCCTAGCCCTGCCCCAGTGCTCAGCAAAGAATGGCACCTGCAGTGCCTTGAATCCTGTGGTGCAATTCTGGCTGACACTCCAATGTCTTTCCCAGAGGTGCTTCTGCAGCGCAAAACCTGCAGGGCAAGTGGGTGCCTGCCAGGGGACCAGAAGGACCAGGGGGAGGGGAGGGGCCAGCTGGAATTCAAAGCTGGGATGTTCACAGGCACTAATCCCCAACCTCCCAGGTGAGAGTTTGAGGGGGCCCCACCCCAGGGGATAAAGTTAAAAGGCCATAGCTTTCTCTGAGCCTGCTCACTTCGGGTCTCTACCTGAAGCTGTCAACCTTGGGCCTGGTGCTGCAGAACCTCCCATAAGAAGACTGTCTACGTCTGGCAGTCTGTGCTCCACTGCCAGCGCCTGGGCTCTCCAGCACTTCTCCAAGTCAGTGCATGTCAGCGAGTTCCTCTGCCCTTTCTTTCCAGCCAAGATGGGCTTAAAGGAGCGCCGTCTGATACAGCTTTTAGAGGTGATGGAAAGGTTCTATAACCGTGTTTTGAGCACTTGACATGTGGCTAAGAGTGACTGAGGAATTGAATTGGTCACTTTTTTCATGGCGATTAATTTCAGTAGCCATAATTAATATAAGTTGCTATTGGCTGCCCTGTTGGGTAATGAAAACTTGGGATGTACCCAAAGAAATAAGAAAACAGAGGACACACGTCACAAGTACTATGCTAGTGCTGGAGGAGTTTGCAGGTGCTTGTTTTGGATCTTAATTTCAGGAATGAGTTGCTGCAGTCTGGCAGGCTTGGCTTGACTTACTCAGTCGGACAGCCTTTTCCTTTTTTGTCTCTTCCTCCTTTCCCTCGAGCATTTAGGTCTCCTTGCTTATAGCCCATGAGAGTTCTAAATCAATGGGGAGCCATTGAGGGTTTTTGTAAAGGAGTAAAGTTCTTTTGTTTTACTTTTGATGGACTTCAGTTGCAGATGAAATCACAATCCTTGCTTTGTGACAGTTTCATCCTTGGTTCAAGCATGTCCTGGATTTACATTATTCATATTTCTTTGTGTAAGAATAGTGTTATACAAAAATTCCTAAGGAAACCCAGTACTACACCAGTTGGAGAATAACACTTGCACTGACTTTTAACCACCTGTAAGGTAGGAACTTCTCTAAATTACACAGTCGTGCATTGCTTAAGGACTGGGATATATTTTCAGAAATGGGTCGTGAGGTTTCTTGATTATGGCACAAATGTTGTAGGGTGTATTAAAACAAGCCTGGATGTTATACCCCACTACACACTGAAGCTGTGCGGGATCAGTGAGACCACCAGCATGTTATATGGGACTGAAATGGTTAAGCAACGAACGACTATACCTGCCCACTCCAAGAGCCTGCTCCTACATTGCATCCTTATCATTCCATGCTTTTTAGAATCTTTTTAGAAAAATGAGATTTAGTGGTTTTGAGCTTTCTAAAATATCATCCTGGGTATAGTCTTTCAGGTCTGACTCCTAACTGAAATTTTTACATGTCTTCCTGAGTTGTAGTTTCTTCCTTTTCTCTGAGACCTGTTGTTCTATTAGGAATGTACCATACTTTCTCCCATTAGCGCGCATCTGCGTTGTTTCCAGTTTCTTAACTGTTATTAACAGTGCAGTTTTAAACATTTCTCTTCTTAGTATTCTTACTCTTAGTATTCTATTCTTATGTATCCAGTGTCCAGTTTCTCACAGAGTGGAATTGCTGGGGTCTCGAATACTTGAACGTTTAATTTGGGGAAACAATTTGGCATTATTTTATAAAGGGGATGATGGTAGCAGTGTGTCCTCCAGCCAGAGCATAGAAAGCATCCCTTTGAACCACATCCTTCCCAGTACTCAGCACTATCATCCTGGATCTTTGCCACTTGAATGGTTGTAAAATGGTATTTCATTGTGGTCTCAATTTGTGCTTCTCTATTTAGGAATGAGACTGGGCATCTCTTCATATGTTTATTTGCCATATGTATGTATGTATGTGTGTGTGTGTGTCTGTGTCTGTGTAATTTTATGTGTAATATTAGATCATTTCTTTTTTTCGTTTTTCTACTTAGTTATTTGTCTTTCATCTTGGTCTGATACAAGTTTTTTAAATGTGTTGCAAATGTATTCTCCCAGTTTGAAAAAGCTAAGTCACACTTTGTGCAACACTTCTTTTGATCAATAGCAGTTCTTAAATTAGTTTTGTCTTTTATGGTTAATGCTTTCTGTATCCTGTTAATGAAACACCTCACTCAAGAGGTCAGAACAGCGCTACCCACATTTCCACTACAAAAAATGTGAAGTTTTGCTGTTTGCATGTAAGTCTTTAGCTCATCTGTGGATGATTTTTGGGAATTTGATTTCGTTTTTTTCCCATATGGGTAGTCATTTTGTCTAGTTCTTTTTATTGATTAGACCCCATTTCCTCCATAAATCTCCCACATGTGCTTTGGACTGAGTTCTGTTGTTAGTCCGTTTGTCTGTCTCTGTGCCAATGTCATTAGTCTTAATTACTGTAGTTTTATAGTAAGTCCATTGTCTGTTTATTCTTCTTCACCAGTGCTTTATCTACATATAAATTTTAGAATCAACTTACCAAGTTCCATGTAAGATTCTGTTAGAAATATATTTTTTCTTGTGTTAAAATGCATATAACATAAATTTTACCTCCTTAACTATTTTTAAGGATAGTATTTAATGATATTAAATATATTCACATTGTCTTTAGTTTTTCAGGGTTTCTTGAGATTCCATATGAAGTTTAGATGTGTTTTTCTATTTCTGCGAAAACATCATTGGGGTGTTGGATTGCATTGACTCTGTGGATTGCTTATCAGAATATTGCATTTTAAGATTGTAAAGTCTTCTGTCCATGAACATGGGATGTGTTTACATTTACTTACCTCTTGTATAAGTTTTTCAGTAGTCTTCTGTAATTTTCATTGTACAAGTCTTTTTACCTCCTTGGTTAAGTTAAATTTCTAGAATGTTTTTGATATTTGTAAATGGAATTGTTTTTGTAACTCTTTTCAGAATGTTCATTGTATATCTGTTGAGATCGTAATTGCATTAAATCTATATATCAAATTGTATAGAATTGACATATTTTTTGTCCATATTCCCATCTTCCCACAGTCATCTCCCTCTTTCAGCCTGCGATTTATTCTTGGTCACTGACTTCTAGAGATGATATCACCCAGGGTCCCTTGCCTTTTGGATTCCTGATGAATTTGGTTAATGAGAACAGCTTTTTTTGTTGTTTTTTGTTGTTTTTTAACTGCTCCCCTGCTCAGTTTCTACACTGGGTTTTTGAAAATAGTTAAATTCCCTCTGGAATTAAAATTCCCATGGTTAAAGAAATGTGGTACATATACACAGTGAAATACTATGCAGCTATCAAAAAGGAGAAATCCTACCATTCACAGCAACATGGATGGACCTGGAGAGAATTATTCTTAGTGAGATAAGCCAGAAGGAGATAGACAGGCATCATGTGATAACACTCACATGTACTGTATAGAAATAGCAAGCAAATAAATGAACTAAATTAAGCAATAATAGACTTCATAAAAATGAACGAAATAAGCAACAGCACGCTTTTAGGGAAATAAAGACCAATCAGTGGGTGCAAGAAGAGATGGAGTGGTAGAGGGAGGAGAGAGGATTAATTGTATGGTGAAGGAAAAAAGGAACTAGTGGTCAATTACTGTATTAAATACAGATATAGATTGTTATAATGTATACCTTAAACTTGGTTATGTTGAAATAGTCCTTCAATTAAATCAATTAAAAAAATTAACTCCTGTGGGGCAGCCTCTTCCTCCTAACTTAATTTCTTCCCTGTTGGTCCTAGGCATGGGAATGTATCCCCAGTGTTGGTAGTTCAAATGCTATGTTCATTCAGGGCCCTTAATTGTGTCCAAACTTTTATAAGTAGTCCTTTCAGTAAAGTCTCCTTATTTTAACTATCTGGGATGTGTTCTGTTTTATACTAGGACCCTAACAAATGCAGTATCATTTTTAAAATTACATTTTCTAATTTTTCTTTTGTTTATATATTCTCCTAACTCCTGTCAATGCTGGAATAGGTGTTTAGGTTCTTTAGTTTTCTATACCAGTAACCAATCATATACAACTAAAGACAGTTTTTTTCTTTCCTATTTATATGGCTTTAATTTCCTTTGTTTTGTCGTATTGCAATATTTAGGATCTCAAGTACAATATTAACAAGTCTAGTAAGTTTCTTTTTCACAAATTTCCTTCCTAGTTTGATAAGTTTTAAAAATTATATCGTCATTTCTATGTATGTTAGAAGGAACTATGATTTTTTTTTCATTATTACTCTGATGACACATAGCTTTTCTGATGTCTGGAATATATCCAACCTAGCTATAGTATATTATGTTTTTATCCACTGTGAGGTTCAGTTGGTTAATATTTTAAGATTTTGCACTCTTATATATGATTGAATGGATATATAATTTCCTTTCTCATCCCTGCCTCTAATGAGGAGTATGAAGTTTCAAAGGATGAGTTAGGCGGAATATTTGTTTGGGCTTCTATAACAAGATAGCACAGATTGCAAAGTTTGTACACAACAAACACTCATTTCTTGCAGTTCAGAGACTGCAAGTCCAAGACCAACGTGTCAACATGGTCAAGTGAGGATTCTCTTCTGGGTCAAAGACTTCTCATTTATCCTCGCACAGCAGAAGGAGCTAGGGAGCTCTGTGGAATCTTATATACGAACACTAATCCCTTCATCTCATGACCTCCAAAGACCCTGCAAATCACCTCCAAAAGATCCTGCCTTCTAAGACCATCACACTAGGCTTTAGAGTTCAACACATGAATATGAGGAAGGCAGGGCCAGTTCAGACCAAAGCAAGTTGTAGTCCAATATCTCTCATTCTTGTATCTGCAGGAATTTATATTACTCTGCAGTCATCACTTCTTTGAAAGTTTGATTAATTTCACCAGTAAATTTGTCTTTGGTATCTTTTTTGCAAGGAAATGTCTATTGCCTATCAATATCTTTAGTAGTTATTGTACTTTTTGATGTTCTCTGTTTCTTTTAGATTCTGTTTTGGTTGGTTTTAAAAGACTTTTGTCATTGTTTATGATTTCACATTTCTTGGTGTGAAATTATTGGTCACATTTATTGTTACTGTATTAATCTTAGTTTTTCTTGCAATTTTGTCTTTTGAAAATTTCTTAATGTAGTTTTTTGCACCTTATCTTTTTTTTTTCGGTCTCGATAAACCTTGCTAAAGTTTGCCTATCATGCTAATCTTAATCAACATTTATTGTATGTTTGTATTCTGTTTAATTATTCCTACTTCTATACTGGTGTAGCCTAGTGCTTTCATAATGTTTAGTTCTACGTATTTGTTAATTTTTATTCTGATTTGTTCTTTCATTCATGAGATCTTTAGAAGTGTTTTTAATGTCCAGCTAGAGAAGGGTTTTTATTTATGCTTGTGTTATTAAATTATCATTTAATTATATGGTGGTCAGAGAATCTTATCTGCATGATACTTGTCCCTCTTAATTTATTGAGGCTTGTTTTATGACCAAGTACACTGTCAGTTTTTATAAATGTCCTCTGTGTGCTTGAGCAGAATTTGTAATCTTTAATTATTGGATGGGGAAGTCTCTCTTCATTGGATCCGGCTGGTTAATTTTGTTGTTCATACCTCTGATTATCTCTGTCTTTGCTGGCTTTCTCTTTACTTGGCCTGCCAATAATAAATAAGTGGGTGGATTTGTTAACTTCATCCAGAGGTCCCATTACTTTTCGTTTTCTATATAGTCGAGGTGATTGTATTAAACTCATAGGTGTTAGAATCCTTATGTCTCCTTTATAAATTTGATCTTTTCTTGTTATTCAGTGAATCTCTCTCCATAATGATACTTTTGGTCTTAAGGTCTATGTACTTTATTTTATTTAAAAAAATTTTTTAATTTTTTAAAGGAAAGGTTCAGGCAAGAGTGAAAGTGAACAGGCAGGCAGGCAGGAAGAGAGAGGGGGAAGACGCGTCTTTATTTTTTAATTTGTATTTAGTTGTTCACACTGGCTGCTGACCCCCCGACCCGGGGGTCGAACCCAGGGGTATGTGGCCTGTTCCTTCAGAGGTGACTGACCGAACCACTGCTCCACCAGGGTGCCCTGTGTCCTCTAGTAAAACTGTCAGCTTGCTTTTGGCTTTAGTAAGATTGTTGTGCCTGTTCTCATCTTTCTAGTTTAAACCTGTGTCCTTAAGGCATGTCTTACAACAGCGCATCGACACTCTCTCCCTTTTAACTGGAGAGTTTATTCTAGTGGCGTTGATTGTCGTTATTGAAATATTTGTAGCACACTCTGGTATCTTAATGGTTCACTCTACTGAATGCAGTGAACAAACAGCCTAAGGAGCTGGGTTCTTGACGGGGCAGGGAACAACCCAGAAGAACTAAATAGAGTAAATAAAGTGCTTCTTCTTCCTCTCTCTTCCTGCCTGCCTGTCTCTAGTTGCCTCCATTCCTGCCTGTTCTTTTTCCTCTTTTGTTTTTCGAAGGAAAGGTACAGGCAGGAATGAAGGCAAGCAGGCAGTCAGGTAAGAAGAAAGAGGCAAGTGGCAGAAGCAGCACTTTTAATTATTTCTGTTTATTTTGGTTGTTGTTACCCCCCTCCCCCCAGCCCCACTCCCCACCCTCTGCCCCGGTCTTGAACCCAGGACCTTGGGATGTGTATGGGACTGCTCCCGGGGTGTGCTAGACCGCTAGGCCACTTTCATTTTCTTATTCCAGAAGTAGCAGAGTTACTGGCAAACTCTGTTTACTTGTGTCCATTCACAAGCCAAATCTACAGAAGATGGAGGAGTTGGTACAAGAAAGAATTGGCTCTATTTTCCCCAGAGGTTAACCAGCTGAATGGTGGGCTCCAGTCCCCCAAAGCCAAATCAGCAATCCTGGGCAAAAAACGAGGCTTTAATGTCTGGGGAGTGGATACTGTTTCCAAGATACGGAAGGAGGACAGGGCGTTCGTGAAGTTATTCGTCGCCCTGCCTCACACCCCGTGTCAGAGATAAAGCTGGTTAGAAAGCGGTATCTGAAGAGAAGAAGAGCGTTTTGAATTTTTTTCATGACTCGCAGCTTTTGACTTCCGTCAGTATGTACCCATTTCCGAGGAGCAAAAAGCATTATCACTGTTACCCACTTGTAACCACGGTCAACATTTCGGTTTGGTGACCTGCCTAGGTTTTAGTCTTCACATCATTTCCACTTGCTCTCTTGACTTCATAGAGCCTGTTTCCCCTGCATCTGACATTTACAAGTTGCTTTTGGTCGCATAATACATCATCATCCAAGAAAGCTTCGTTTATAGCCAGTTTCTGTTATTGGCCGGCTGGACAGTTTCCCTTTGTAATGTACTGTTCTCGAATAAGTGTGTTTGTAGATGTGTCCTGTTCCCATCAGTGATTGTTTCCTATTTATCTAAATTCCTGGAAGTGAAGTCCACGGTCTTACAACGTTGCGCACAGAGCTTCTCTGCAGAAGGGTTATAGAATTCTTTTCTTCCCCCAGGAACATTTTCACACTTGCTACCGAAATGGGGTGTTCATTTCTGTAGTCTTTTGCGGTTTTTCTCACTTTGCCCTCTGTTGACACTTTTACTCCTCATTTCTGCTGTCAACAGAGCAGTGATTCTTCACTGAGATTGATGAATTTCGTAGTTTGAAGTGAATTTACTGCTAAGTTAAGTAATTATAAAACATCCGCTATAATCCCACTGATCTACAATAGCCACTGTGGATATTTTGACCCAGTATCTTTTCCCTAGATTTTATTGGATTTAAATGTAAATAGGTATTTTGTTTTGTTTTGTTTTTTCAGTCGATTCTATTTATTTTTTTTTTTTAATTATTTTGTAGACAATTCTGGGAGAATGCCTTGGTTCAATTTTCCAGTTTGCTCCTTTGCTTCTTCTGTGTCCATTGTGCTCTTCCTCCAGGTCCTTTTTCTTCTTTCTCTATTTTTTTTCTGAGAGCTTTTTTTTTTTTAATAATTAGGTTTTTAAAAGTACTTCTTTGTTCTTGTTTTCAGAATGTATTTATCTCCCTGAGGTTATTAACTCTGGTTTTTAAAAGAATGTCTTTTGTTATCTCTGTCAGTCTTCCTTTTTCATGCTTCTATTCCTAGAATGTTGCTTTCTTTTGCATCATTTCCTTAACAGTTGGTGCATGCTTGGCTTTGTGTACCCATCAGTGCCCCCAGGCTGCTGTTGACCTGGCTGTCAGTGCCCTTTCTGTTCCTGCTGCAGACCCCAAGATTGTGGACAAGGGGCTTGAGGGCCTGCTGGGTTCCAGGGCTTTGTGTCTCCTGAGAGTTGGTGGCTTCTTAGGATCGGCTCCCCACTCTCTTTGTTGCTTAGCTTAGGCCTCTCTGCCAGTGCTCTGGCCTGGGGGTAAAAGCTTCTGCTGCCTTCTTCTTGCTCACATGCATGGGAGATTGATCACCTTGCCCAGCTGGTCTGAATATACTTCTCCAGCCAGGAAACCTCCTGTGCCCAGGGGCCCTCCCACTCTTTGTCTAGATAGCTTGCTGAGCTAGGTACCTGTGGTCACCTTCCCACTTTGTACAGAGCCTTCTCCCGTGTGCTCTGGGCCTATGGTCCCGTCTGCATCTAATCCCACCTGCTTTCTGTATTTTAGTATTCCACAACCTTCCTGGGCCATCGAAGGCATTCTTTCTTGCCTTCCAGTACTATTATGGATTCTTCTTTAATCCTGCTAATATTTCTAGGGATTTTTTTTTGGTGAAATGAAGGAGTCAGGTTAGTATATAATCCAGATATTTTGTCTATTACAGAGACTATCAAGACATTGGAGTAAGATATTATGAGTGGATTTGAATCCTTATGAGCTGTGTGACTTGAAGACTTTTCTTAGCCTCTCTGAGCCTTCCTGTCCTTATCTCTTATGGAGATAGTCATTGCTGTGAGGCTCCCTTGAGATGTGTGCAAAGTCCTTAGCAGAGCCTCTGGCAATGTGAGTGCTATGTGCTAAAAATAACCAAAAGATTAAACACGGTTTTTAGCCTTAAGTTTCTTCTTAAGCTAGGCCTGGTTCATAGAAGTCTGCAGAAAGCCCCTTTTACATCCATCTTATTTGGACTCAGTTTCTCCTTCCAGGCCTTCTCCCCACCTCACCAAAAACAACCAGGCTGACACCCCTCCTGTTCTTGCTACAGCCCAGCTCCACCAGCTGAAAGGGCTGAGGACTATCGGCGTCACCACTAATGGCATCAACCTGGCCCGCCTGCTGCCTCAGCTTCAGAAAGCTGGTCTCAGTGCCATCAACATCAGCCTGGACACGCTGGTACCAGCCAAATTTGAGTTCATCGTCCGCAGGAAAGGTGATGAGATGGGCCTGCCGGGGAGGAGGGCCCACATAGCTGTGGGCATGTGTGTGGCCTGTGCTGGCTAATGGGCCTGGTCTCGCCCTCTCGGTGATGGGCCATAGAGGAGCCCGACATTAATCCCTTCCCCCTCTCCTTTGCCAAAATCCTTCATTTCTATAGCTACACCCTGGGGCATCTTTGGGATCTGAGGCTAATAGCTTTGCTGACCAACCTCCCCTACCTACTTCCAGTTTGTCTAGGAGGGGAGGGGGTTTCCAAAATACAGGATTTTCGGTTTTAAACCAAGATAGCTTCTGGTAAATGCAGGTGAGTTGGTTACCCTCTAATCAGCCTGGAGGACCTGTGGGGGCACCCAGGGTGGAAGCAGCTACCTGAGGTGGCAGGGCCACGGGCAGCACTGACTAGTGGCAGCCCCCATGGACCCACCCTGGGCACAAGCCTCTTCTTCCACCACTTCAGCAAGCAGACCCACAGCTTCCTCCCACTGGGCCTCTTCAGGGAGATGAGCCCCGGGTGTCATCAGGCCAGCACCTGAGACTTGGGTCTTGCCCTCCAGTGGGGACAGGAGGTTCTCACCCCAGAAAATGACTTACTGTTTGCTGAGGGAGCTCACGGGGTTGTTCTCTCTGTTGTAAAAGGCTGCTCTGGGTGCTACGAAGGGAATAGATGCATAGGGCACCACCCTCCTTCCAGGCCCTTAGTAATAGGCCGGAGATATAATGCACTAGACTAACTTTACTTGTCTGTGTCAGTGTCAGTTAAAGCATGACAGAGGGAGAGACACTGGCAGGGGAGGACCTGGAGGGCTTCAAGGGGGAGGCATGGATGTGGAGCCTGGAGCTACCTGTGTGTGGGGGCGTGTTGGAGGCAGCTTTCGATCAAGGGAGCTTCCTCTGAGAGGGAACATTAGTTGAGACCCTGCAAGGGCTTTGAGGGGGAAAGTGGAAGGTGTAACTGTGGATATCTGTGTACCCCTGCCTCCTTCTCTGCTTTCCTGGAATGGACACTGGAGACAGACCCTAATGTCCTGTCTGCTCCCATACGTATTCTCGTGTGTGTGGCCTCCTTGGAGGGAAAGTGTTTCACTGAAGAGAAGCTGCCAGACCCCCCGACAGCATTTTGTGCAACGGCCTCACGCCCCTCCCTTCGCCCTCCGTCACTGGGCAATCCCAGAGTGCTGCCTGGAAGCCAGACAAGCCGGGAGCGCCATCTTTCCCTGGGGTGCCACCCCGCTGTGAGTCACCCAGGAGGACAGGCTGTGCAGTCCGGGATGGGCACACATGCTGTAGTGCTCGGATGCACGTGTGAGCTTGGGGTGCGTTTGCTGCGGGTGCACCACAGGCTTGGCTCACTCGCCGCATGGCACAGCGTGTATGCCTGCCAGGTGCCACTGAGAGCGCAGTGACTGGGCAGGTGCAATCGTGTGGAGAGAGCCCTGACACGGGAGATGGGACACCTCTCCAGGCCTGTGTCCTCATCTTGACTGTGAGACAGTCCCCTGGAGTCGGAGCCAGCCTACCCTTGCCTACCGGTCACATCAGGCCCCTTGCCTGCCTTTGTTTTTGTTTTGTTACAGCCTGAGAACAAGAGTGGATTTTTCAGATAACATTTGCCATCGATTTAATGAGAAGGAACATTAACTCTAAACCCCTGTGACTCAAAATATTATCCCTGACAAAAGAATTGTATTCTTCCATTTGTGTTGCAAAAAGAAGTGTAGTCATTCTGGAGATTAAGGGTCTTTATCACGTGTCTATATAATGCCCTCCATTTGGGCTCTGTCCTGCAGAGCCTAATCTATTGTCTTCCTGGCTCAGGGCTGAGGGGTCCCCAGGCTCCTCACAGCTCTGGGGCTTCCCTCTGGGTGCGAGGGTCGGGAGGGAGGCAGCTCCTGATTTTGTGTCTCTTGTCTCCCGCAGGCTTTCACAAGGTCATGGAGGGTATCCACAAGGCCATTGAGCTGGGCTACAGTCCGGTGAAGGTGAGAATGGGCTGCTCCTGCCCGCTCCTCCCCTGTGCTGCCTGCCACCGCCCGCTCCCTGCCAGTCCTGACGAGCGCAGCTGCAGTGTCCCTGCCAACCCCTTCCTTGCCAGCTGTGCCCAGCCCTGTCTCCCACCCTCAGAAGGGAGGGAAGAAACTCAGGGACCCCATGGAATTCCACAGCCTCAGGAAAATGGGGGGCTTAGGGGAGAGGCAAGGAACTGAACCCCTACTGGAGAGCCTAAGCAGGTGCCAGACCCCCCAAGGTCATCCCAGCAGAAGAAGGTAGGGGGATGGTCCTTGTCCCGTTTTCCCCACCAGGTGAACTGTGTGGTGATGCGAGGCCTGAATGAAGACGAGCTCCTGGACTTTGTGGCCCTGACTGAAGGACTTCCCCTGGATGTGCGCTTCATAGAGTACATGCCCTTTGATGGTCAGTGTGGAGTGGGGCTGGGAGGGAGGGGAGGAGGCTGGGCCTGTGGGCGGAGCTTAGGCAGGGCCACTCCCAGAGCCTGGTGGGCCATGAGGAGACTCAGGGAAGGGTTGAGTAGGCAGGTGAGTCCTGGCTCTGGGTGCTGCTGACCCCAGAGCTCTGTGTGCGTGTGTGTGTGCGCACACGCATACACACACATGCCTGTATGTGTAGAAATGTCTCCAGGGATGATGGAGGGGGCCTGGGCAGGCACAGAGGCTAGTGGTGTGATGGTTCTTCGGAGGTTGCTCAGAGTTCAGTGTGAGCGATTTGATCTCCCCATCCCAGACTTGGGAGATCTGACTCCTAGACTGTGGGGGGTTAAACCCAAAGACCCTGGGCCCCTGCAACTCTGTGACTCAGTCGCTTCCAATCCAACACAGGCAACAAATGGAACTTCAAGAAGATGGTCAGTTACAAGGAGATGCTGGATACCCTCCAGCAGCGGTGGCCGGAGCTGGAGAAGCTGCCCGAGGAGGAGTCCAGCACAGCCAAGGTTGGGGGGCAGGAGGGCTGGGCAGGGGAAGGTCCCGCCGCTCCTCTAAACCAGGAGAGCTGGCCAGGGCTGCATGGGGGTTAGAGTGCAGTAGTGACAGCTGTGTCATTCATCCAGGAAGCATGCGGTCATCCGGAAAGCCCCCTCTGCATGATGGAGAAGCAGGGCTCCGTGAGGGGCGGGGTTAAAGGACGTGTCCTGTATAAGCCAGGCTCTGGTCAGTGAAGCAGGGAGCCATCCTGGCCTTGCTCGTGGCCTTGTCTGGATATCTGCCCACAGGGGCCCATCTCCTTATCAGGTTCTCAGACCTGCGAGGTGCCAGTGGAGCACTCGCCGGCCTTCCGTTGCATGGGCTCCTGTGTTGTCAGAGGTCGGGATGAGCCCTTCCTTGGGAGACAGCTCACTGCCCTTCTGTGCCACCCCCGCCCCCAGGCCTTTAAAATCCCCGGCTTCCGAGGCCAGGTCAGCTTCATCACATCCATGTCTGAGCATTTCTGCGGGACCTGCAACCGGCTGCGCATCACAGCTGACGGGAACCTCAAGGTGCGCGTCTCCTTCCTCTCCAGGCCCCTTGCTACTGTGTGTTCTCAACAACTCTTCCCACCTGCACCTCCCAGCCGGCGGGGAGACTAGTAGGGCACAAGGTGGTTGGTGAAACAGTGTCGGATTTGGGGGCTCGTAGAGCAGCAGCGAGGGTGCACTTGAGACCCCCATGGAACTGTCACTCTGCCTCCTCCTTTGGGATCCTAAAGTCACTTCCAGTTGATGGGGCGCACTCTCCAGGACTCGGTGCCCCCAAAGGGAGAAGGCAGGGTGAAGGATCAGTGTGCTTGTTAGCCTGGCCCCCACCCTGCTTGGTCAAAGGCTGAGCTCTGAACCCAGCTCTGTCACTCATTTCTAATCAGTGTACCAGGGACTCAGCCCCGTGGGGCTATAAGGGAGGCCTAGGCATGCCCACTCTTATGGGCATCGAGACTCATTGGTGAGACCAGAGACTCAGTGTGCAGCAATCTGATCATCACCAAATGAGCGGCCTCCAGGCCAGGAGGGTGGACCTGGAGCTGGCATTGTGCAGTGTGGCCATCCTTGAAAAATGGGTGAGCTACAAGTGAGGGCCAGGGAGGGTGCATCTCTGGAGTTCACACTCTTTTGACTAGGGCAGATACGAGGGAGGACATTGCAGAGGGATTGAATGCCCAGATGAAAATCACCGTGTGTCTTCCGTTGGCAGTAGGCCACTGTGCCAGGTTTCTGAACAGGGGAAGATGTGACCCCCTAATTGTATCTGAGGAAGGACAACACACGGGTTGAATTTTGAAGTAGAAAGGCCCATTAGATGGCCATGTAATGATGTTCCAAATCTGTAAGAGGGTAAGGTAAAGATGGAAAGGAAGAATGAAGGTGATGAGAATGCATGTGGAGGGAGGTGAGAAGATCCCTAGGTGGCTCTCTGGATTTGGGGCCCTTTAGTACTGGGGGCAGGGATAGTGATGGTGGGTTGAGTTAGATGCACGAAGTTTAACATCCTGGAACCATCCAGCAGTTGCTGGAAAGCTAGGGGACTTGGGGACTGGAGATGCATATTGACTTGGACTATGGGTGGCATCTCTGTCAGGACCCCACCTGGGAACGGGAGGTAGGATTTTAAAGAGGTCATAATGAAGACACTTTACAGTGCAGGGTTAAGGGCACATCTAAGGGATGCTGAGGCAGTCAGGACAAACGAGGGCCAATAGCAGCTCCCACCCTGGAAGGACAGGGAAGGGGAGGATGAAGCTGTGTCACTGGGACCCGGAGAGAGCTGGAGCCTGGCAGGGTGGCCACCTGGTTGCTGTCGTTGTGGAAGGAAGCAGTCATCCTCCCGACACCTCAGACCCATCTCCCTTCACACAAACGCAGGTGGAAACGTGCTGGAAGGGGGCCTCCTGGTTGCAGACAGCAGAGGGGAACTTGAGTCTGGGGGAGTGAGGTGTGGGTTCCAGCCATCAAGGTAGTAAACCTGCTTAACATTCGGAGTGTCTCTTGTGTCCCTGTCCTCGGCGACTTCTCTGTCCTTTCATTTTTCGTCCGTCCTTGCACAGAGGTGGCACACAGTGTGCTGTCTCTGGTTTTGGTTTTTGGGAGGCCGGCAGGTATTTTCCGTTCTAGGATTGGCTCATCGTGCTCCCTTCCCCTCCCCACCCTGGGAGCACAGGAGGCATCGAGTCACGTTTAAATGGCCTCGGGGTGTCATCCCCACCTGGTCTCTGCTGTCCCACCACCAGTCAGGAGTCATAAGCTGGATAGGTGCCGTGGCAGGCAGGTTACCTCCAGGAGTTAGGAACCAGGAGGGACCGAGAGGAGACGGGAGGTGCATGCTTTGCCAGAAGGGACTGCCAGGACTCAATGCCAACCGACAGGGTCATTCTCTTGGCCATGAAGAGGCCATTCTGAGCACTGTCTTGGGAGAAGGTCCCTCACATGCTCTCTCTGTCGGTAACTAATTTTTTAAAGTACACTTTGCACATTGAAGGAAAGGTGACTAAGTCGTCGGGCACAGGTCTTGGAATGTTGTGACTGTGTGTCCTTCCAGATTCTCTGACCTTTCCTTTCAGCACCCCCTGTCCCTTGCTGCAGGAAGTCCTGCCCTGTGTGTGACCCAGCCAGGGGAGGCCGGGGTGGACTCTAGGGGTCAGCCCAGGGGGTCTCTAGGGATGGGGTTAGCTGCTCAGAGGAGGGAGGTGAAGGCTTGGGGACAAGGGGGCACACTGTTCTCACTCCCCATGGTGACCCTCTTCAGGTCTGCCTTTTTGGGAACTCAGAGGTCTCTCTACGGGACCACTTGCGGGCGGGGGCCTCCGAGGACGAGCTGCTGAGAATCATCGGGGCAGCCGTGGGCCGGAAGAAGCGGCAGCATGCAGGTGAGGGGCCGGAGTGGGGCCAGCCGGGCTGCATGGTGAGTGTGTCATTGTGGGCTGTGTGAGGGGGGAGGGGGGTGTCAAGGAAAGCTTGAGGGGAACTAGTAGGACTTGTTATCCACGCTCCCAGCCACTCATGTTGGACCTCTGGCTTGGGGTGTGGTGATAAGGCGGTTGGCACAGCATAAACTGCAGAGAGAGGACCTGGGTTCTATTTTACTGGGTGGGGGAGGAGGTGTATCATCGAGTCGTCTCAGCAAGTCCTGGGTGTCCACAGACTGTTCTGGGCGGTGGCAACCTTGCAGTGGACAAGTGGGGGCTTTTTGCTGGGGTGCCCAGAGGTGAGTGCGTGTCCATGGGCTGTCAGGCCACTCTGTCCATCATTGGTTCAGTGAACTCTCCCTTCCCTGCCCTTTCTCTTCCCTCCCCTGCTGTCCTCCCTCTCCCCATCTTTCCCTTACCCCAGGCATGTTCAGTATTTCCCAGATGAAGAACCGGCCCATGATCCTCATCGGTGGGTGACCCATCAGTACGTAACCACTCACCCTTGTCATTTGGGGACCCTGGGGGGTGGGACCCCTGCCAGAAGACACCCCTAGATCCTGCATGTCATCCTGACATTCTCATCCTTTTTCTTTATTCCTCCTTCGCCTTTTCTTCCTGCTTCAAGCCTTCATATGACATCTTTTTTGGGCATAAGATGCTCAAACAAAAGCCTTTTTCATAGAACCACTTATGGTCTCTGGCCTAGGAAGCAGGCCGGGGCCTTGAGGAGCTTTAGGGGTACACTGCCGCCTCTGGCACAGGCCCAGCTGGAGCAGGTGCGGCCTCACCAGCTTGGCCACAGCTTGATGTCGGCCCTTGAGTTACATCATTAGGCAAGAGCAGAAGTAGGGAGACGGATTCTTTTCTCCAGAAGCCGGAGCCACGTTAGCTTAGTGGCCAACAACAAAGCTGGCTGGAGCGGGCCAGAGATAGCCTAGGGCCACCCTGCACAGCAGCCACCCAGAGGCTCCACTGAGGAGACAACTTTATGCCTCTCTTCTTCCTGGTCTCCAGTTTCTACTCCTCTGGTTGGGCCTTAACCCATGCTGGCATACCTGGGTGGCCAGGACTAGGAGATGCTTCGATGGCCTCCTAGCAGGAAGGCTGCACCTCTGATGTTAATAGGCTGGGGACGCAGAGCATGATGGAAGACTGGAAATCGGGAGACCTATTTCATCAGGAATATTATGACTTGCAAGGATAGAGTCAACTAGTCTGCTGTCTATACAACCAAGAGTATCTAGGACAGCGCCACTCAAGCGTCCACGTGCAGATGTATCTCAGGAGTTCTCAGATGGTGCAGGTCCTCCTGGTCCCTGGCCCACCCTTTGAGTAATGACAAGCTGGTTCAAGTGACCCCGAGGGGCCTGGGAGCCCGCTGGCTGTCACATTGTGTGCATTTCTGATGTGCTGGAGGAGCTGGCAAACATTATTTAAATAGATTGAATGTTTCCCTTGTGTCTTACCTGTAAACCACAGTCTCTCTGAAGAGCTAATAGTAATCTTGTAACAGATCAAAAAGCAACGATAATTGGTAATGTGGGCTGAGAGCTTGCTCTCCTTTTCTTTTAAGAAAACGAAGGGGCACAGAGAGGTCATAGGATCCAGGTTTCAGTACTTATCTCAGGCCTTAAGCAACAAGTATGCTTTTGTAAGGAGGGGACCCGGGAGACCCCCGACACCAGCAGTGAAGGACAGTGGGCAGCCAGCACAGCCATTGTCCCGTGATGCCCGGGAGAGGGCTGCAGACTTCTGTTCAGGGCCCCGCTCTGTCTGTTCATCTTCCATTTTATCCCTTCTTACTGCTTTTTCTCTCCATTCCTCTCCCCCACTCTGAAAGCAAAAACTTGAGGAGGGGCAGGGGTAGGTTGGGAGAAGAGTTGGAAAAAACAGACTTAGTAGTTGTTCTCTTTCCTTCTTGCCTTTCAGAGTTATTTTTGATGCTCCGAGATTCCCCACCAGCCGCTCCAAGCATTTCGTCCTGGGCCTCCCAACACGTTCAGGGTCTGAGATACAGAGAGAGTTTCTCCAAGCAAATGGCCATGCTGTGGAAAGGAGGCTGGGTCCCCCAGGCCCCTCCCCTCGCTCGGCGCTGGCTGGGGTCTGGCTCCCCTCAGAGACACTACAGTGCCCACCGAGACTCAGATACCAGCCCGCAGTGCCTTAGCCCAGTGTCCCGGGCTCCTGCCACCCCTTCGGGACCCCTGCCAACCTCGGACCAACTAACCCACGTGGACGCGGAAGGACGGGCAGCTATGGTAGACGTGGGCGGGAAGCCAGACACAGAGCGGGTGGCCGTGGCCTCAGCCGTGGTCCTCCTGGGGCCCGTGGCCTTCAGGCTTGTCCAGGAGAACCAGCTCAAGAAGGGAGATGCCCTGGTGGTGGCCCAGCTGGCTGGCGTCCAGGCGGCCAAGCTGACCAGCCAGCTGATCCCTTTGTGCCACCACGTGTCCCTGAGCCATGTCCAGGTGCAGCTGGAGCTGGACAGCACGTGCCACTCTGTGGCGGTCCAGACAACTTGCCGGGCTCGGGGTCCCACCGGGGTGGAGATGGAGGCCCTGACCTCAGCTGCGGTGGCTGCCCTCACCCTGTATGACATGTGCAAGGCTGTCAGCAGGGACATTGTGTTGGGGGAGATCAAGCTCATTAGCAAGACTGGGGGTCAGCGGGGGAACTTCCACCGGGCTTAGAGCTCCTGCCCGCTCTTGCCTATGGCACAGCGAGGTCAAGAGACGGCATGCAGTTCAGGCCGAGGGAAAGTCGTCATGTCCCTTCGATTCCGTCTCTGTTGACCTTCATTAGTAGGACCCCGAGATCAGCCCCCTCCCTCACTGCTAGATAATTTCTCATGACCTGTGAGGTCTCCTTTAATCGGCCTGAAAACAGCAAGCCCTTCGGCTTTCCTGGATGTCAAGGTCATAGACAACCGAAAAATCACATCGTGTTATTTGTGGACTATTTCTGACAAGCATTTGCAGACAGGCCAGCCCATCACTTCCACTTCTCATTTTGGGTTTTCTCTTCTCCTGCTTCCTAGGGAGAGAATAAGGGCTCACTAAGCAGAGGGACCCACTTTGAGAGGGGCCACCACAGCGTGCATTAAGAATGTACGCTCTCTGACAGGGTTGCCTTCCCAGGTTTGGGGACCCATGACTTGACCGCCTTCCCCCATCCCTCCCCTGAAAGCCGATGACCTTCCCCTTGCTTGATCTGTGGCCCATCAAACATGAAGACTTTCAGCTTAATATCTGCACCTTCCTGCCAGCTCCCTTTCCTCGGCCCCCATCTGAAACAGGTCCAGACCACCCTGAGGACTCTCACCAGCCACGCCCCACACCCCGCCCTGTGCATGGCCCTTCTACCCACTACCACACCGTTTACTCTGGAACATATCAGGGAAAGAAAAGAGTTGAAGATTGCCTTCACCTTACAGCACACAAATAAAGCCACTTTGCCAACTTTGGAGACACAAGAATGAGGACTGGATCTCTGCAGTGGGCACCGAGATGCTATCATTTCATGCCCACCCCTCAGCCCCATCCCTTGGCCCATTTCCCCAGGGGAAGAAGAGCAGGAGAGAGGCTGGGAAGGCCATAGGGATATATTCTACGAATCTCCCCGCTGCCGTGTGGGAGAAGGGAGGAGTGGAGCACGGGCTCTAGAAATGCACCACAAACACTAAAGGGGTGAGAGGCGACACCTCCTGTTACTGACTTGATTCTCACTTCCCCAGACACTGGGCTTGTGGCTGGTTCTCTAACATGGTTGGGGACTTGGGGGGGGTGGGTCTCTCCTCTGCTGCCCCCTTGGCCAGCCACCCTCTGTGTGCTGGCCTATGTTTAACCAACAGCTCTTAGGAAAGGAGATGCCAAATTCCGTGGATGATTTCAAGCCACTGTGCAGGAAAGATGGCAGAGTCGGTGCTCAGAGCCAGTGTGAGCCGGTGCCAGCACGCGCTAGCCGTGCCAGCCATGCCCATTCCCCAGCACGCCTCGAGTCCCCACGGGGGAAGGAGGGACACGTTGCCAGGCAGGCTGGAGGAGCAGGGTATGGATTTAATATTTTTTAGTATTACAATATATTCTTATAAAAAAAGGTGCAGGTAAAAAGGCTGCCGCAGATTTTGTACATTAGCCTCATCTGTCGTCTGAGGCAGCTGGTGAGAGCAGCCTTGGCATGAAGGCATCCCTGGGAGAGGGAGGAGAGGAGGTGGTCTGGCCCCCCAGTGGTGGGAATGGGGTCGGGGGTGGGGGAGAAGAGTCTCATCCACCTGGAGAACTTTCTCCTCCCACTGCCCTACACACACGGTTCTTCTGCCACGGGAGAGGCGTGGATGCTGTGGGAGCAGGCTGCAGGGGCTTAACTGGATTTGACACTGGACACACAATTAGATGACGAGAGCAGTTCAGCCAGAGGTGGCAGCAGGAAAAGGCACAGGGCAGTCAGACCGGAACAAATAGAATAGGTGTAAACATTTAGCATTTCGAGGACCGACTCAGCTGTCTGCATGGGGCACCAGCCCCTCGCTGAGTCCGCCCTGATGGTCCATGGTCCAAGGCGCTGTTGGCGATCTGGCTAGTGTGGCGTCCGGTGTCAGAGCCACTGGCCAGATCTAGAAGACAATAAATAGAGAAGGAAAAATCTTGGGGTGAGACGCCTGCGGCCTGGCATGATGTACGTGTCCTCTGTAGACAGTTAAACCGACTGTGTTTCTCTGCGGTTCCAAACTGTCCTGGTCAATTTCTGTGTCCCTTCTCCGACGTGTATCCAGTCTTCCATGTCACGGGGGAGCAGGGTTTGGAAACGCCCGTCGGGCAGAAGTAGAGCCCTTTCCTGTAGGTTAGGTGGGCCTCAGCCAGGCTGTTGTGGGAGAGGAACTTAAGGCACCTTAAGGGATCCCACGCTGTTCCAGCCTCAGTTTGAGGTGGGAGCTCTTGGATAGACAGATGGGCTAATAGCTCTCTGCAGCTTCCTTTCTGGAAACCTTCATCTTGCCCTTCCCGGACCCCAGGATGGCCTCTTCACGCCTGTTCCAGTCAGGCTTACACTTGCTCACATCCCTCCCCGTCGAACCAACACACTTGCTAAGTTCACCAGCCCCCTCCGCCCCGTACACACACAGCTGCTGTGGCCCCACCTTCAGAAATCTGATGCAGGGAAAAGACAGGCAGCTGAAGAGTGGGCCCAGCCCACCAGTCTGTCCGCTGGCAAAACCCCTGAGCCAGAGGAGAGGGTCGGGGGCATGAAACGGAAAGGGCAGGAGGACAGAAGGGTGAGGAACTGGGCTCCCAGACAGGACGAAGGGTCCAGAGTGGGGAGGAAACTTACTGAAAATAACTGTTACAGCCACGGTCCTGCCCCCAAGGCCGGCTCAGATGAACAGCATAGAAGCCGGAGTGGACCAGAGAAGTGGAATAGCCATTGGATGGCAGTGGAACAATCAGATTCCAGAGATGGGGGCTGGGAGCCCTCCTCTAGCCTTGCACCCTTGGCTCCTTTGGGACGTGTACTCTCCCAGGAAGCCGGGCTGGCCTGCCTTGTCTATCCCCCATCTCCAGTCTCCCCTGCCTGCTTGCCTGGTCCCCAAACTGAATGCCTCAGAAGAGGAGACCCCATGAGAAGGCAATGCAGGGGGCAGCGCTGGCCCTTGGGACTCTCAGGAACTGATGCCTAGGCCAGCCTGGGCAGAGACACAGGGTTTGAGGTGGTCTCCTGCTGGCTGGACAGAGGGGGAAGTAGAGAAAGGGTCTGAGTGACATGAAGCGGTAAACCAAAGCGCTCTCCAGTGGAGCCAGTCATTCAAGTGCTGCCCTCTGGTGAGGGGCTACGTGAACGAGCAGCCTCTGAGACTGCTGGCTTGAAAACAGGTCTGCTTGTATGGTGAGGTGGCGGGAAGAGTTGTTCCAGGGCCCTCGTGCCCAAGGCCAAGGTGTGGTGATGAAGGGGGTCTTTCCTGAACCTCTTCCTTACCAAAGCCCTCAAGTACCTGATAGAGTTGTGGGAACCCAAAGGTGAATTTGGGAGATTCCGGATTAGTAGCTAGGATGGAGGTGCTGGCAGGGAAGGGAAGGAGACAGACTTAGGACACACAACTGAGGGAGGACCCAGGCAGGGTTCATGATGCAGGAAACGGACACTGCTCCTCTGTGTCCTGATGACTTGGTCCCTACATCATCCCCCGGTTATCTTTTCCTAGAACATCATTCCTAGCTGGGATATAAAATGCCTCTTTCCCACCCAAGAGGAGTCACCCCACCCCCACGTCAGCGTTCCATTAAGTCTCCTGGACTCCCTCACCTGGCTCAGAAGACCCACCGCACCGCTACTCCCACCGCATGCGAACTGTGGACGTGGCCCGTGACCACTGCAGTCTACGTCCAGAGCACTTCCGTGCAACGTGGGGGCACCCGTGCCGGGGGAGGGGCAGCAGGGCCCCTCCAGCCAGGACCTGCCAGGGGTGTCCAAGTCAGCCTGATGGCAGGATGCAGAATGATGGGAGCTGAGAGGAGCCCCTCAGGTCAGTGGGAAGACACCTGGTCCTGCCACACCCCCCCCCACCCCAGGACCCAGCCCAGGGCGCTACAGCGAGCACCGAAATTGTTTTAAGTCTCCTGGCCTCCACTCAACCCCTCTTGGTCCATCCTGGTCTCCGGGCCTCCTGCCGGTCGCCAGGTCAATAATTTAGCCTGTTGATTGCCCGCTCCCGGGTGACTTCCAGGGCCTGGCTCCCAGAGCGCTTGCGGCTGCGCTTGAGCTTGCACAAGTCCTTGTCGAAAACCTCCCCTGAGCGCAGGGCCGACACCAGGTCGTCGAACTCGCCTCCTTCTTCCAGGGCGCTGCCCGCCAGGGCCTTCCGCTGCCGCTGCCACCGCTCCCGCTCCCGCTGCTCCTTCAGCTGGAGGGGTGAGGAGGGAGAGGGAGGCTGACGCCCCGGCCAAGCCGAGGGCCGCAGAGCAGAAGCCCACAGGCTCGCTCCTGCGCGATGCGCAGCGTCATCGCATGTGTTATCCGCCGGCCCCACTTTCCTCCTGGGGTGCGTGCCGCCCCATCCCACCTGCCCACTCCAAGCCAGGGAGACCTCTCCCCTTGGGGGCCTGACATTGGCCCTTAGAGTGTTTCTCAATCCCTGCCCTCCGTCAATTTATCCCTTTCTTTCCCCAGTAGCTTCCCGCTCAGAACAGCTTCTCCCTGCGCTCAGGCCCGGGCCTCTCACCATGGCCTCCATGCGCGCCCGCCGCTCCTCCTCCTCCTTCCTCCTCCTCATGGCCTCCAGGTCCTGCCGGGCCTCCGAAAAGGCCTGCAGGAAGGTGTCAAAGATGCCAAAGAATTCATCCGGCTGCATCCTGCTATCATGCTCCCCAAAGTGCATCAGGGCCTTGGAGAACTACGGAGAGAAGAAGGGCGGTGGGCGTCACCCTGAGCCCCGGAGGCGCACACCTATACGTGAACTGGGTTATAGTCCAAGCAGAGCACACCCCAAGGTGAGGACCTTTGGGGGGGGGGCAGGCCTAGAGACAGAGGACCCCCATTGTCATTGGGCTCGGAAGAAGACTGAAGGCAGGAGCTACAGACTTTGCTCAGAAACCGCCTGGTTAGAACTCAAGGGCCATGGAGTTATTGGGCTCATTTATTTCACCCTGCTGGGCCTCGGTTTCCTCATCTGCAAAATAGGGCTAGTCATAGACTCTACTTCACAGTGTTGTGGGGCTAAACAAGTTCATAGATGTGAAGCGCGAGCTCAGCTCCCATGTGCCAGGCACTGCTCTGACTTGTACTGGGAACGACCGTCTCATGAACCCACTCACATGCGCTTCAGAACAAGCTCTCTATTCAGAGTGTGCCCCAGGGACCAGCACTCTGAGCGTCTCCTGGGAGCTGGCTGGAAAGCTGAGTCGCAGGCCCCCTCCGGGCCTCCTGAATGAGGGCCCACATTTTCCTAAGCGCCCACAGATGTTTATTACCATCAGCCAAGAGTCACAGAGAAACCATCAGAGCCAGAATGGTAGCAAGCAGAGACCAGTCCACACGGGAGTGGGTGTGAGAAGCAGGGAGAGGCAGCGAGACCGAAGCTGGACTCCAGCGTCAGGAACCTAACAGCCCCACCTATCAGAGCCGGGACCGCGGGCAAGGTGCTGCCCCGCACTGGATCTCCGTGCATCTGCTGAGTGGCCTAATAACCTCCCAGCAGACCCCTCAGGTCGGTGCTTAGACAAATGACATAAAACACTTACCATGGTGCCTAATACCTGGTAAAGGGACCATGATCTTTGCAACAGAAAGGCTATTGCTTTTCTCGTAGGAGTGAGGAAACAGTGTTCCCTTCAAGCTCCGTGAGTCTGGGCCTGCCCCTCCCAGGTCATCTGTGGTAGGAGCAGGTGAAGGAGCCATGTCTCTGTCTCGGTGAGGCTGACCTGGACAGCGGTGGGGATGGAGTTAGGAGGGGGCCAGACTGGGAGCTTGGGGAGCCCTTACCTTGTCCTTGGCCTCACTGAGCTGGTCCTCCAGCTCTGAGAAGCTAAAGCTGGAAACTGTGATGAAGTCACTCATGACTGGGACAAACTTGTCATTTGGTTCCCGTATCTGGCGCTTCTGGTATTCCAGCTCCTGAGGAGGCACAGTGGGGTGCTGGTTACATTGGTGCCAGAAGAATTCTAGGGTCCCCCCACATCTCACACCCTCCCTGGCAATCACAGGATATTGACCCTTGGGAACCCCCAAGTCTTATTCTAAGATTGTGAGAGTTACCAACAGGCCACCCCATCACCTCCTCCCTGCACCCATCACTGCTGTCAGCCTGTCTTAAGAGCCTTGCTGCCCTCAGTGGGCCGGGACCAGCAGCATCAGTGTCACCTGGGAGATTTTCAGAAATACAGACTCTAAACCCCAACCACAGATCTATGGAATCAGAATCTGCATTTTACTAAGATACTGCAATGACCCTTGCATTCTCAAGTGTGAGATGCATTTCTAAATCAGGCTGATGCGGGTGCTGCTGGGGAGCCTGCTATGGGGCACACTTGAAAGAGCTCTACAACTGGGAACCACCCTCTGGGCCCCAGCGGAGTGACAATGAAGGATTCTCATTCTTAAGTCCCTTACCCCTACGCCCCCGCACACACACACACACAGTGAAGATGGGAAGGGTCTCCAGCTCCAGAGGATTGGGGCCGTCCCTCCATTGGGTCAACTTGGGCAGGGGTCAGAACTAGTGTCATCTGAGAAACTATCAGAACAGGAACGGTGGCAACCATTGACCTTAATCTTTAGCAAAGAATCCAGCCCCTGGGCCCTCCACTGGCACAGGGAAGAGAAGAAAATAAGGAAGGAGCTTCCAGGAACAGCATCCTAACATCGCACCGGCTTCCACAGATGCAGAAGTTTGATTCCTGTCCATTTGAGTCAGACTTAAGCGTGAGGCCAATTTATGGTTCCAGCCACACCAGTGCCCGGCAGACATGTTATCAGTGGCATGGTTAAGGTCTCAGGTGGATGTCACCTCTTCAAAAATATAACTTTAAGGCCCAGGTGATCCAATATTCTATCACCTGGCCAGGAGCTTTGGGTCACAGAAACACATGGGACAGGATGGGCTCTCTGGTGCTCCATCATTGACACAGTGCCACACAGCACAGGCAGCATTGGCCTTTGACTGTCCCCTCAAACCCAGCAGCCAGAGAAGATATACTCACCACCTCGACTGCTCTGAGGCCCCTCCGGAGGTTACCGACCTCCTTCTCCAGCTCGGCCAGGCTGTGGGGGGACACAGAAGGGGGAGAGGTGCTGGCAATGGCTCAGGGACAGTCATGTAAAACACAAGGGCCTGGGGGGTCAGTGGCCCTGGGCCCCAGCCCTGCTTTGGCACGTTACCCCCATTCCGGGCACTGACTATGCTTCTAGAAAATAACAGGGATAAAACTTGTGTCCTACAGACGCTCCGCGACCAGGAATGTCATGCTGGATTTTAGGTTTCCAATGCCTGGCCTCTGGCTTGGATGTGTTTATCACTGTCAGTCAGTGCTTGCAATCTCTGAATATGGCATCTTGCTTGCAGTAAACACATGATGCATATTAGCCACTGACCACGGCATTTCTGCTTCAATTGGAGATGCTGCCTACATATGCTCAGGTCTGATGTCTTGTCTGTGGCAGATGCCATTGCTGTCCACCCCCTATCTCCTTGGACCACCCATTCTCTTGCGCAGCCGACTCTCAACTCTGTGAGCCTGAGTTACGCCCCTGCCAGTGACTGACAGGAAATGGTGTTTGCTGTCATGGCTCCCGTGCCCCTTGGGTAGGATAAGCGAAGGAGTGTCTTGCACTAGCTCCCGGACCCCCCTGGAGGGGTTAAACTCAGCTGCCTGCAGTGGTAACTGGTCTAGGACTGGGCCCTGTTTCTGTGCTCTCCCAGGCCTGGTTCACTTCCCTACTGGCGGTTCCTGGGAGATGCTCTGAGAGAAGCACTTGAGAGCAAACTGCATGTCTTCGTTTAGTTCTCCGAGAAGTAGCCCCTGACACACTGCCTACTCCTAACCAGCCAGAGTGGCCCAAAGGAGGAAACACAGAGACGAGCACAAGCACAGCTGCCCAGAAACCCCTCACTTGACTTTGGCGGCGTCTGGAAGATGCTGCAGCTCCGAGGGCATGTTCAGGATCTCCGGGAAATGCTTCTCCAGGATCATGATCAGGTAATGCAGCAGAGAGATGTTTCTACGGATGGAAGTCGGGGATGAGGATTGGGTAGAAATGAGGGTGAGGCGATTGGAAAACTGGGAGGCAAATTTGGGGTTGGACCTGGAGGAAGAAGGGAAAGGGGGAGGACAGAGAGGCCAAGAGGAAGTGAGACACAACCCAAGGGAGCACATGAGGTTGCACCTGTCAATGCTGGACTTGGTGTCGGCGATTTTGTTGAGGCTAGCCACCCGGAAGCCATAGGCGCCCCCACGCTGCCCTTTGTTCATGAAGTTGCCGATGGCCAGGACGACCTGCAGCATCTGGGCTAGACGCTTGCTGCAGATCAGCTCCCGGGAGGCCCGCAGGATGGCTAGGAGAGGAGGGACAGGTCAGAGACCGTGGAGGCCGGGCCAGGGCCGCTGGACGCCAAGGCCCCAGAACAGTGCCACCAGAAGTCAAAAAAGGGGGGCTGTCAGGTGTTTTCTACTCTCAGAGAGGCAGAGACTACATCCCCCCCTCAGCAGACCCGTCTACACTACACTTACCAGTTCCAGCAGAAGCAGACAAAAGTCACTCACAACCCCTCTCAGGGTATCCCAACTCTTCCTTCCATGTAGTCAGAAAATATTTTCTTGCAATGCTTAAAGATTATCAATATATTCTTTATATGTGTGTGTGTGTGTGTGTGTGTGTGTGTATAAAGTACTTTCACTGTTGTAAGCGTAGTTATTAAAAATTTTAATTTCAGCGTTTTACATGTCATAGGACTATTGTTAGCTCTTTTAAAATGCTGAGGTTTTTTTGTTCTTTTCAGAAAGAAAAGAAATCCCAGTCAAATGATTACATGTTATTCGTTACCATATTCCCATATTATTTTATGATATTCATTATAATATTTCCCATATTATTTTTATATATAAATAATGGTATGCATTACAGGCTACATAACATTTGTTGAATCTCAGTTTTTAAAATGTTCTAATTTTTGGGCATTTTTAACCATGCTTCCCAATGCCTTAAATGATACGTTACTTAGAAATACAAACTAAGGCTAATAGTACCTAAACATCAATACTTCATTGTGATGTGGATAAATGAAGTAATAGCCCTTCCTCGTCTATTTTATCTATATGGTAGTTGTGGAGATTTAGGGGACAAATCCTGCACTGAAATTCTGACTACTGGTTATGAATGTGTTTTTGATGACTAAATGTGATATCCTATTTTGAAGGGTAAAGAAGACCTAACTATCTATGATCTTTGGTTTAGGCCAAACTGAAGATTTCTTAACATGTTGCTATGAAGAAAGTGAGAAAAAACGATTTGATTGGAAGTTTGCAGAAATCTTCAAGATCAGTCAAAATTGTCATTGTAGAAAAGAAGCTGCAAAAGTACTATCAGTCAGGTGTATTAGTAGCTTCTGAAGGTGAAGACATGTTCATGATCTAACAGTGTTGTTACACTTGGTGGATATCTGAGTGGTTTCTAGTTGTCTTTTTCTGAAGTTACAGATTGGTTACGTAAAATATGGACAACAGAATAAAATGCAGCTCTGAAAAGGAATAACTTGCAACCATGAAGCTAAGCAAAAGAGGTTAGCATAAATGTATTCCAACTACAGTATTCTATTTGTATAGTTCAAGAAAGCCAAGACAGTTTAAGTGCCCATCAACAAATGAGAGACTAAAGAAAAGTGATATATATATGCAATGGATTACTACTGATATAGATAGATAGATAGATACAGAGAGAGAGAGAGAGAGAGAGAGAGAGAGAGAGAGAGAGAGAGAGAGAGAGAGAGACGGAGACAGAGACAGAGACAGAGAGAGAGAGAGAGAGATCCCACCATTTGCTTTCACTCATATGTGGTCTATAGAGAAACCAAACAAATGAACTACATAAAATGAAAGTAAACTTTGAGTAAGTCCAAATTAGTGGTTACCAGCAGGCAAGTGGGGGGGGGGGCGGTGAGGGGGAGCTAAATGAGATAAAAAGGGTCAATTACATGGTGATGGCTAGAATTTGACTGTGGTGGGAACTTAATGTAGTATGTACAGATGTGGGGAAGGAGTGATATTTGGGAGGCAGAGATGAAGGGCTCTGGGACTGGAAAACTCCATTTCTTGATCTGGGCATTGATTACACAGGTGAATTCACTTTATGCTGATTCAGCATGTAAGACACGTGTGCACTTTTCATGTGCAGATTTCAACTGAAAAGTTTAATTTTAAAAACTACTTATAAAAGTTTTCAGCAATTTATGTTGTTTGGGATAGTTTTTCCTAAGGTCGATAGGCTATTTGAAAAATTTGCCAAGAAATCTTCCCCCAAATGCTAAAATGTTGGCAAAATAAAAAATGATGAATTCAAAGAAAATCAGTGAAAATGGGAAAACTCCCATGTGCAATGCAGACATTTTCGATATATTCATAAGAAGAATATATTCATGAATATATTCATGAGGATATGTTTACATGGGAGGCCATATTCATCTTGACTATATTCAGTGAATGTATCTATAATGAGAATCAAGCAATTTGGTAGATTCTGCAATGAACGTATTCATAAGAAAATATATTCACGAAGAATATGTTCATGAATGTATTCATAAATTGGTAAATTTGTCAAATTTGGTGAATTGGCTTTAGGCAAATTGATCGAGAGATCTTGTAGGGGTTCCTGTTAATAGCTCAACAGTCAGCTGAGATAAGCCAAATCTTAGCTCTTTTAGAAATATTTCTAGAATAACTGGTAGGAATAACATGAACCCCAACTCCTATACAATCCTTTTGTCTCCAAAAGGAGAAGATATAGAAGGTGCAACTTCATTCAACTCTTGGAGGGGAGGGAGCTCTAGATCATTCTGGCAGCCATTACTACACGGCCGGGCAATTATTACTTTCCTTGGCATTTCCCAAACATGTCTTGCTCTGCTTTGCTTAATTTTAAAGGGAGATTCATTCCTGAACATCCACGGACTAACTCTTCGGGACAGTATCGGAATGGGCTCCTAGGAGCAGGAGATGATCTGCAATTAAAGCTACCTTGGCAGGGAAGCTAATCTGTTTCTACATCTCCCAACAGCAAATACTCTCATTTGTTCCACTAGCCCAAGATACACAGATAGTTGAACACACAGGTCTTGGATGGACCCCCTTACCTGTGTCTCATGCCCCCAGTGCAGTCTGCAACAGGACAAAGAAGGTGAAGGTAAAGAATCACTCATCACCAGGGCACGAGGTATCTGCAAGTCACTGCGGAGCTCTTTCCTTCTCCCTCAGACTAACAGAGGAGCCTGCAGCCCCCTGTTGCTTCTGTGTCAAGATCCAGATTACCAAAAATGTCTGTCTCAGGCTCTTTCACACCCCACCCAAGCTCCAGAACACTGGAGAACACTGTGCTGCCCAGCCCCGGTGTCCAGCAGAGGGGGCCCAAGTTCTGCTCTGCCCCAAGTCTGTCTTCCTCAGCATCCAGGACACCAGCTCTCTTTTTCCAGGTTGCTAACCCTGTTGTCACCACAGATGAGCCTCACAGCCTCTCTGCATGGCTGACCACCACCTGGACCACTAGTCCTTCCCCCCAACACCCTGAGCCTACATCCTCTGCCATCCCCACTGACACTTCCAGAAAGATGTGCGCTGGGAAGCACCACAGGACAAGAGCCAAGGGAGTAGGTTTTGACAGGATATCTGCATTTCAATCCTGGCTCCAGTGCCCACCAGCAATATGGCTCCAGGCAACATATCTTCATTTTAGAGACAGAACAGGTATGCCCAATGGGTTGTTTTGAGAACCAAATGAGATCACCCATGTGGAATGTTTCACACAGTGCTGGCACATGGTTCTCATCTGATTACAAAATTCTCATCTGGAGAGGGCTTGTGGAGGAAGGGTTTTGCAACCCAGAAAGTTAGTCGCCTCCAGGGACCACCTTGCTGAAATTCCTAACTCTTTGAATTGTTCATAGTTGAAATAACATGCCCAGAGGTCCTCCATGAGCTTACTACCTCTCAAGCAAGGAAAGGATTGATGAGTTCAAGACATGCCAGGTGCTGTTCTAAGTGCCCAGTAGTGCCATCTTTTCAGCACTTCTTCCCCATGATAGAGCATGTGCCCACAGGTCTCTCACCTTGGAGATGACGCGTGCCGAGGGCACAGGGAATTGTCACATGTTTGGAACATGTGCTAATAGAAAAAAAAGACACTTATCTAAAAAAGTCATGGTTTAAAATTTTGTCTTTGACTTTGTTTTCTTAGAGAGGTGGAGTAGAAGGAAGGGGTATTTGTCTACTGCTGAACATCGACTGCCAGCCCAACCTCCCAGTTGTCGCTCCACTCAAGGCATCTTCCACACCTACCATACCTTCCACTTTGGGCTTGGCCTCAGCTAGTCGCTCCTGGAACTTCTTCTTAAAGAAGAGGGCCTGCAGTCGCTGCTGGTAGTGGTTGATCCTGTTGAAGGGTGGGCTCGTCATGAAGCAGCTTCCTCCCAGCCCCAGCTCCAACCCCTCCTGCCATGCCTCCCACCCTGACCTGCTCATTTCATAGAGGAAGCGGTCCGCGCGGGCCATCCGCTCAATCTCATGCTTGTGTTCTTCCAGGAGGTCAATGTCACTCTTCTCCGGGATGAACTTGAGGAGCTGCGAAGGGCAGGTAAGGATCAGATGGGACACTGGTGAGGAGCTGACAGGAGGGTACAGTACACCAAAGTACATATACTGGCCGGGCTCAAGATGGGGGGCAGGCTCTTCAAATGAGAGGCATCCTCATGTGGAGTGGGCTCTCTGTCATCTGCCCCAAAGGGGATGACAGCACACTCAACTCGAGACTTCCAGAAAAGTCTATAGAGGTAGGTATGTATATATATACATATATATATATATACATATATATATATATACACATATATACATATTAAGCTATTCTGAAGGGTACGCGCAATTATTTTTTTCTTTTTCAACCAACTTTATTGAGGTATACTTTACATAGAATGCATATGTTTTAAAAGTTCCATTCAATTAAATTTGGTCAAAAATATGCATCCATTGAACCACCACCCAGATAAAGATATAAGAGTATTTCATACCTCCTGAAAGTTGGTGACAATTCCATAAGCCAATCCTCTCCCTTGCCCCCAAATAGTGTCTCAGCTGAATTCTGTCACCTTAGATTAGCCTGTTCTTGAGCTGCATCTAGAGGGTCACACGCCCTGTGTTTTCTCTGGGGTTCAGCTTCTTTCACTAATGTCTGGATTCAGCCATGTTGAAAGTATTGTTATTTTTTTTATATTGCTGCTGAGCAGTATTCCATAATCTGCCACCGACTACACACTCTTCCCATGGATTGGAAAATTGAGTTGTTCCAATTGGATGTGTCCTAGTTGGCTTGTGCACTTGGGTTAGCACTAAAAAAGGATACTGTTATACACACATTGGGTATGTTTCTTAGTATTTGTTCTCAGTGCTAAGTGTTGACAAGAATGTGGAGGTGCTGAGCAAAAAAGAAGGTATGTGCTGAGGCTCACAGTTTTCTGAAATGAGAATTCCAACTGGTTCACATCCCTGTCAACACTTAGCATTGTTAGTCTGTTAAATGTTAGCCATTCTGATGGGTGTGTGGCATCACATCGCCGCAATTTACCAGATAGTTCTGGTAACTATCAGTATTGAGCATCTGTCATAGAGTAGTTGTCTAATGACTAACAGTACCAAGTCACTGGAAAATCTCTTTCATGAGCTGCTTGTTCAAGTCTTTTGGCTTATCTGTCATATTCTCACTGACTTGTAGAGTTTTTTACTCTGAATATGAGATACTTTCTAGATCTATGTAAGGCAAAAATCTTCAAACGTTTGGCTTGTTTTTTTACTACAGTAATGGTGCCCTTTTGATGAACAGAGTTCTTAATGTTAATGAGGTGCAGTTGATGGTGGTTTTATCTGGTGTTTTCTAGATTTCTCTTGAGGAACATAACACGTTGAGGTGGAAGATATTTGGGGAAGACAGGATTTGAGGCCCATGGCAGATCATATATCTCCTTTCAGGGCCCTCAATCCTTGGGAAAAGATGTGGCCTTTCCTGGCCTCCCCTCAGAAAAGGAAATTTCTATAAACCTTCTCCCCAACCCCTCCATCTTCTTGCCTGACCTTAGAGTCTCAGCTGCTCTGGGACTGTCGGGAAGGATTTGGGCTGTCCCCTAGGCTCAGCTCACCCCTTTTCCCCCGCACTAGGGGCCTCACCTGCTCCAGCATGTCCTTAGCGAGGTCCTCCTGCTCATCCATCTTCAAGATGGCCTGCCGGATCTCCTCATTAGAAAGCTTCAACCTAAGGCAAACCCAGCCCTGAGCAGCCTGGCCTGGCCCCTCTGCTCAGACAGACCCCAGACCTTCTCTCCAGAAGACAGAGCCCCAGGCTTCTCGCTCCCTCACCTGAACTTGGCAGTACAACTTACCCCATCCCCATCTCTTCTGCAAAGCCTTCTCAGATTAAACTAATGCAGTTCACTCCACAAACTCAACAGTGAGCTATTTTTGTCTATAAATAGAGCCTCGGGGCTCATGCTTACATGTCCATCAGAGCTGATAGGGGACATTTAAGAGTACAAAGGGTCATCTTCACTGTAGACTGAGAGATGGGGCAAAGATTTTCTGATCCTGCTGCTTTTCCTCATGCCTGATATATCTATAGCATCTCCATGGGAGGAGGGAATAGCCGCAGGCCACTGAGGGATAATTTCCTGCTTCCTTCACTCTCAGAAAACAGAATAGCACTCAGTCTCCAGACAGTGCCTGGGCTCCCAGAGCTATTCCAATCCTTCTCGACATCGGGAGAGGGAGAAGCCATCTTCCTCCCACACAGCCCACAGCCTTTTCCCTCCAGAAACACACTCAGTGGGATCCCTGGGGGTCCAGAGCTCCCCACTCCACCATCCAGGGGGAGAAACTGAGGCCTGGGACCTGGTGAGAAGGAGGCGACAGGGGTGGATGTCCAAAGGCAGCTGGGCAGCACCAAGAATAGTATGGGCGGTGGTGCCCTCTGACCCCGGCTTAGGCGGGAGGCCCCACACAGAAGCTAGGCTGTTAGTGCACATACTGCCCTGTTTGTTCTGCAGCCGCGGGAAATGCTTGGGGGCTGACATCATACTGCTCTGTGGCCTCAGCCGAGTGGGGCCCTCCACAGGCTCACTGCAACTCTGTGGCCAGACACTAACCAGGCTGGTCAGGGGCCTGGTGATTGGGGCAGTTTCCTGTCTGCCTAGCCCCACACTGCTGCCCCACGTGGACTCGAGAAGGTTCTCGATCAGTGGCCACCCTCTTCATGCCCAGGAGACCGAAGAGAGTGGGAGTAGAGACTGCTGTCACCCCAGTTCCTCTGCTACCCGTCTCCCCTAGCTGTCCCGTTCCACTATCTTGTTTAGCTCTAGCCCTGTCTCAGGCCTCTGCTTCCTGGGGGCGCTCTCCCTGCCCCCAGGAGTGGGGTAGGGGTTACAGAGGCAGGGCCAGCACGTACTTGGAGAGGAGGATGATACAGTTCTGGGCCCTCCGGCCATCAATGACCGACAGCTCTTTGACCTTGCGGGAGGCCAGGTAGATGTCCTCCGTGGAGCCCAACTCTTTCTGCAACCAACAAGCAAGAGGAAAGGTCGAGGTGTGTTTTCCCCAGTCCTCTTCCTGCCTGCCCCCACCCCCCAGGAAATTCCTCCCATACCAATCCAGGAATGTTCTGGTGTGAGAAAAAGAAAGAGAAAGAAAAAGTCAGAAGAGAGGGGTGGTTAATAACCAACATTAGTAGGAGGCATCTGGAGCTTTATCACAGGCTAGAATGATTAGAGGGCAATGAGGAACCCCAAGTTTTAGAGATTGCTCTCACTGGGTAAATCAGAGAAAGAACTGTCCCTGCACGGGGGAAGTGGCTGACCCCTATGGCTTTGGGCAATGAGTTATGCTCCACACTTCCCTGGAGTCAGAGCCCACTCACACCTCCTTGCCCAGAGAGCTTCCTCAAGCTTATGAGGAGAAGCTGGTTTCACACTCCCATAAAGTCACAGGTTTTGGACTCCTAGGGACTTCAGACACAGCTCAGTGTGCCCAGGGGAAAGGGCATCCACAAGTTGGGAAACTGGCTGGATTCCATGTAGAATCTTTCCCCCTGGGCAGGCAGATTCCCAAGAAATCAGATTCACCCCCACCCCTTTCTCTTGGCTCTCCAGTGAGGTAGACAGGAGGCCAGTTCTTCTTCTGGCTCTTGGAGGCCAGGTCCCTGCAAGCACATGTTCCATGCTGCCTCTGCCAGGGGCTGCCACTCACATGATCATTTTTGTGAATTGTGCCCCGGGAATTAGGCCATGCCCAGCCTGTGCAATCTGACAGGACAGCTTCCCCCTGAGCCTACTGGGTAAAGCAATAGATCTAGAAGTGTTCTCCTGATCTCAGTAGATGTTCACCTTCTCTGCCGACAGGGAATCTATTTTTATTATTATTATTTTGCATTACCTCCCTCTCCTACACTTTTGCTTTCTTTTTATGGACTCGCCCCTGTACCATCCTGTATGGAGGGGTAATAAGGTAAAAGGCAGGAAGAATGAGCCCTCTCTTTTAGACCCAGAACAGGCAGCAGCCCAGGACAGTAGTGAAAAGTTAGAGTGTCCAGAGCCCCACGAGTGACTCACCTGCTGAGAAGGATTAGTTATCAGCTCCTAGGCAGGTAGCAGCCACAGCCAACAGAGAATTGAACATGCACAACGTTAGCCAAGAGGTTTGGGGACCCGGGGAGAGTAGGAAAGACATGGGGCTCCCTCAGCATTCGCTCTATCCGCCCCATTCCATGAAAGTGCTGTGGCTGCAGACAGGACCTGCAACCTGCCCTGAGCAGTACCTGCGTCTGGCAGTCACGCACTCACAGAGAAGCCAAACCAAGCCAAGAGCCTCTCCCACCACCCCATTCAGGGCAGACTAGGTCCCAGACTCCCCCACTTCGTTCCTGGCTGTCATTCTCCCCTCTAATCTGCTGGGAATCTGCACAGAGGGTCGTGGGTATTCCTCTGCACTAGTTTGCCTTCTAAACAGGGGAGATGTGAGCTGGAAGCCCAGGAAAGTTACACACATCGAGGCAGAGGAAAACAGGTGTCCTTGAATTTGGTCCTCACCTTTTACACTTGTTATTTTTTTATCTCTAAGGATGCTGAGGGGGACAGAGTCCACACCCGGTTCTCCCTTCCTGACCCTGATGGAGCTGAAGTCACTAACTCAAGCCCTGCCTTGGGCACAGAAAGAAAGAGGCTGCATAGGCCCACTCCCAGCCCTGCACCCAGAGCCCCAAGGGAAAAGAGGCAACATGCCTCTGGGATGGTCCAGTGTTGCTGCTGTGAATTCAGCACGAATTTGAGTGACCACTGAGTGACAGCAATCTGTAAGGAGCCCAGTCCCAAAACAGGGGTCTGGACTGAATGGGACTCCAAAAGGAATAGGGAGACAGAACTGTTATCTTAACTCTTCCCCACTCACCAGACGTGGAAACCCATTTTGTCCTATTCCCCACAGTCCTCTTTCCTCCACTGGCCCCAACCCAGCCCCAGCCCAGCCCCCACTTCAGGCTGGATTGGAGGAATATCATCAGACGAGAGGGAGGCGTGGGGTCGGCCATGCCTGACGCCCCCTTGCACTCACTCAGGAGCTCTCTGCACACCACTACCCAGTGTTCAAACCCTTTCCAAGCTCCAGCCAGGCCATCGCTGCTGCCCGTGGTTGTGGCAACCTGACACAGTCACGGGGCATAAAGTGTTTCCTGAAATCAGGGATAGAGAATCTGATTTTTCTAGTCTCTCAAGACAGGGCCAGAGCTGGGCCCTGCCCCACCCCGACTCCGGCTAGTTTCCTAGGAGCAGCCCCATGTGGTCACTCCTGTCTGCCTGTATGCAGGGTCATCCGCAGCACTGGACTTGACATAAACCAGTAGGGAGCCCAACCCTAACATCCAGAGCCCAGGAGGGCACGGTCTCTCCTCACTGGCATCTAGGGAAGTCCTAAGGGCTAGGAATCTGGTCTTGAGGAGCAAACATGCAAGAAAAAGGCACACCATGGAGTAAACACAGTCCCTTGGAGGCTGGCTAGAGAGAAAGCTAACCCTCTAAAGCCTCTAGGCTGGTAATGTCCTCAACAGACTTGGGATGTCCCCCAGATATGCTAGCTACAGGGCAGATTCTCAGCCTCAGCACTTTCCTGCTCACTCACTGCAGGATAAGGTCTAAGAGTGAGCATTTTTGGCAGCCCCACAAGTTCTGTTTCTGAAGTACCCTGTGTCCTGCCACCAACACCATTTCCCCAACAATGCTGGAAGACCAGGCTTACTGGCCTGGAGAGCAGAGCCCCGGGCCTCTCCCAGCCTGTTCAGCCCTAGCCCCAGCCCGCTAAACAACTGACTCACGGGGGTAACGGAGATGAGAGAATGGTGGAGAAAGCGGTTTGATGTGTGATAGTTTTCTAGGACTAGTCCCTAAATCCTGGGGCAAAAGAAAGGGCAGGGGTCAGCAGTGATGGGGCCTGCACCTCCAGCTCCAGCACTCCGGAATACAAGGAAGAAATGGACAGAATTCAATCCATCACTTGATGTGGAAACACAGTGTAATACATTGGGGTCTCGCCACACCCCTACTGCACTGCACAACTCTAATTCATAGCCACATCCCTAACCAGAACATGGAAACTGATAAGGAAAAAAATCCAACTCCTGTGTGGAAGTGAAAGCAGGGCTGAGGGTTGGATTCAAGGGGTGTGCTGAGGGAGTCAAGACCCGGATGTTAGGGTGGGCAGGCAGGGTCTTACCTGGTGCCTCTGATAAGCTGAAAACATTTTTTCAAAGTCCTCTAGGTCCAGCATCTGAAATACCTGCATGTCATCAATCTCATTCCATATGGTGCCAGGAACACGTTCCTAAGATTCGGGGCAGCAAGAAGACCCCTGGTTGATTCAACTCGCCCATTATGGAGAAGTCCAGTGCCTCCCCTGGCCCACGTGTTCTCCAGAGCATGCCAAACAGCCAGATTTGAGACCTTCCGAAGATTTGATTCTTCCCCCTCCAACTACCACCCCTCCCCAATACTCTGCTCCAGGGCAGACAGAGGCCAGAGACTGCCTCCTGCTCCTCCTTTTCACATGGGATCATATCTCAGCATATTCCAGAAGTGATTAAGAGTGTCAGAGTGTTCCGTGGGCAAGTATGAAGCGGGTAAGCTACACCCCCTTGTAGAAAAACAATAAAACCAATGCTTGTAGGGTTCTCTCAAAGGAGTCCCCTCTCCCTCAAGATTGGGGTTGGCTAGAATCACTGAAGAAAACAGTGCCCACCTATAGAGGATCCTCGCCACAGACAGACAGCATTTCCTGCATCAGGGATGTTCGTTTTCTCTCCCAGACGTCTTCCTCCCACTAGCCCAGATTCTCAGAAAGTGGACAAATATCAAAGACTGGGACATCCTGGCCCTTACAAAGACTCCTCAGGCCAGCAAAACTTGGCCAGTTTCTCATAGGTCAGACTTAGGGAAGATGTTCTGTTTCTTATGACTGGGATGGACCCAGGGGTTATATTCCAAGGTGTATCAACTCAGGCATCACCCCACTCTGCATAAGACCTTCATACTGGACCCTCAGCTCAGATCTAGGTATTGCTGTGAGCCAAGCGAAAACAGCCCAGTGCTGCTTTAACACCTGGGAATGATGTAGAGACAGAGAGCAGCACCCCCGCAGCCCCCGATGCTCCCTGCCTTTCCTCCCCAAACCCTCCAGAGGTTGAAATCCTTTAAATCCAATCTCCTCACCCTCCCCTGCCTGTGTGACAACTGCCTCCTCCTCCCTCCATCTCCCCTTCAGCAAGGCTTGAGAGAGAAACATACCTTTCACTCACTTTTATTTTCTTAAACTCTGGAAAGGGGAGGCTAGGCCAGAGCAGGTGGGCGGGGACATTCCTGTGGCCTTCCTAAGGCCAGGGACCCTCTTGTGGAATGCCGGGCTGGGAAGCTCAGAGCACTAAGAGATACAGGCAAGGGGCCAAATCCAACAGAGACACATTCTTCTCGTGGCAGAAACGACCGCTGTGTGTGCACGTGCATGTGTGTGTGTGCATGTGTGTGTGTGTGTGTGTGTGTGTGTGCGCGTGTGTACACAGGAGCAAACATACGGGGAGCAGGGAGGAGCCAGAAAAGGGCTACACAAGCAGAGGGAAGATGGGAAGGGGACCTGAATCACAGAAGGGGGGGAGGGGACGCTTGTAGTTTGCTCCCCATCTAAACTAGGCCTCTGTGGAGGTGGCTGTATTATAGGAAGGCCCCGAAACAGGAAACTTCCCAAGGCCCTCTCTTCCTGGTGAGGCCAGGACGAAAACAGAAGCTCAGGAACGAGAGCTGGGTGTTTGACACTGGGCAGCACTTCCCATGAGACGACAGACAGAGCACCAGCCTTTCCCTCACATCTCCCCAAACTCTCTCGCATCCCATATTCGCCAGAGGCCTTGGGCTTCTCCTCCGTGAAAGCGTCCCTGAGGAGCCAGACTAGTCTTTTTCTAGCGTTCCCTACATCCTCCCTTCCACCATGTTGCCTTGATGTGTCCACCTGTATAACTGCTTATTTCACGTTTATGCCACTCGGGCCAAGACCTCACCACATCCAGTCTAGATTCCTGGGGCTTCTGACCTTCCAGAGACATCATTTACGTGCTGAGGAAATCTTTCTCAAAAACACCTTTCATTATGTTTCTCAGAGCATTTGGGGTCAAACCTACTAGCTTGCATTCCCAGTTCGGCAAATGCAGGGATGCTGTCCTTTTCCTACTTCACATGAAAAGAAACCGAGCTTCTTACTGAATTTCAGTGATGATTACCTTACTGATTTGAAGATTGAGATAACGTACCTAAAGTATATATGGTGGTGCCATTAGTAATAATTAATCTAATATTTTTATTAGATGTTTCAAATACCTGTTGGTCATGGCTGCAACTAATTTATCTGTATTGAAATGAATCCTCACAATAATCCTTTCTTATGGCTGTAATTATCAGCCCCATTTTAGAGACCAAGAAATCTAAAGTCCAGGCAACGAAATAACCTGCCTCTGATCATACAATTAAAAGCTTGGGACTGGGAGATGAGATTCACAGTTAGTTCTGGACGCCCCTTCACCCCATCCTTCCTGAGAAATGCCTGCAGCTCCTCCACATTTTCCACTGCCTGTCTCATCAGCTTCGTACCTCCTGGACTTGTACTGGTCTAGGAATGAGTCTCTGGCCTGTTCTGGGTCCCTGAGGAATTTATATGACCAGATCCCAGAGGAAAAATCCTCAGCTCAAAGCGTTAGATGATGAAAATGTTACAAAAATATTAGTTGCTTTATCTGTCCTCCTTAATTATTGAGGAGTTTAATCAACTTTATTATCTTTTTAAAAACTTAAATTTAAGTTGTAAGTGTAAGAGACAAAACGTATTATTCCTTTTTAAAAAACTGCAATAAAACATTTTATGCGATTGGCCTTTCAAGCTCATCTCCAGACCTTGGGGAAACATCCCCAGGGCACGTAGTGCCATGCAGTTGTCCCTAAATTCAAACAGTTGCTTCAAAATGCTGCCACAGGTTGCTCTAAAATGTTCATAATTCAGATAGATGGGAGGAGCTTAGAAAAATATAAATGATCTGTATTTATGCTTCATCTTTCCACCTAGCTTAAAAAACAGATGTAGAAATAATCTTAGAGATCATCTCACAGATGAGCAAACTGAGTTACAGACAAAATGAATGATTTGTGCACATCAGTTAGTCAAATCTGGTTTGGTTAGAAGTTACACTCTTTCTCCCTCAATCCATCCTCAGGATCTCTAGATGTTTGCTTGAATGTGTTTCTTAATTTGCCAAATCCTAAACTATTAAGTCTTTACTTTTTTTATTATCTATCACAGTCCCCAGGAAAAAAGCAATTTCAGTGACACAAAGCAGACTTCAGACTGACCGACCATCTGGTCTACCATTACGAGCCAGCACTTCACAAACAGCTAATCATCTACTTAGTAATCCCATGTCTCCACCTCCTTGAGTATCCATTTGAGCTCATTTAAACTCAAACAGGATGGCACAGTTATGGATTCTCCAAGAGTTAGTCCAACAGATCCATATAACAAAGTCAAAGGGCAGTTATTAGTCCCAGCAACAAAGCGATAAATGTGCAACTGTTGCTGAGTTGTGAATGTGGGTCAGACCAATTAAATTTAGTTGCCTCGTGTTTACCTCAAGCAATAAAGCCACTGGTCCTCTTAGGAGGGCATAGGACAGAAGCAAAAGCAGAGCTTAATCCAGGCTGAAACGGGCTTTCCAACACTAGGGGTCTAAGGCAATTCAGGGCGTGTCTACTCTATATTCATGAGAGTGCAACAGTGGAATCAACTCTCCACACGGGCCTGGGACTGGTGGTTATTAGTGGATACTACTCATTAAGGCCCCTCCAATGTTGAACAGTCTAAGAGAAAAGACATTGTGTGTATCTTCCGCCAGGAAAGATACCAAAATGGCGCCATCCTGACATCCAACTCTTCATTGCAAGGGTCCCTCAGCATCTTTGCCTTATTACCCCTGCATAGACTCATCATTTCGGTCCTATATGTACACTTCCCTGATCATTACCATCTCTAGACGTTGGTCAGAGATCTTTGCCTATATAGTCCACATTTTTCCTCAAATCAACCCTATGCTTAAAATTCTAGACAAGCACCCCTGTGGTTCATGCTCTGATATCAAATTACTCCATTAACCCTCAGCACATACAAATTCCATTTGTAGGTGGCTTGCTAACATGAGCATTACCACATATCAAGCTATTTCCTTCCAGTATAAATGTTCTTTCTGGTAGACAGTGAGCTGTCTGGTGTCAGCAAACCCATTTTCTGTATCCAGTATGTCTACCTTTACCCTACCAAACAAAAAAAGCCAAGGTGGAGATGTGTAAACCATGGGCAATCAGTCCACAAGGTTGCAGGAAAATGGACCTACTGGTCTTGTCCTTGTACTCACCTCACTCAACTTGACCCAGTTGAAGGACTTCAGTGGGTGGGAAGGCTGAGGCACACACTTCTTCCTGAGTGGGACATCACTGCTGGGGAAGGGGTCTGGAGGGAGGGGCAGGCCCAAGCTAAAGCAAGGTGGTGCACCAGGGGGAGTGGGAGGTCCGCCGGGTGGAAGGGGTGGTGGTGGGGGGGGGGGACAGCAGGCAAAGGGTAGAGGGGGTGGAGGTGGAGGCAGGTCATTGGTTGTCATCGAGGAAGACAAGGTAAATGGGCCTCCAGGTGGAGGTGGGGAAGATGCAGGTCCTGCCTGTGGGGAGACAGAAAAATCAGAAAGTCATCAGTAGTGATGATTTTCAGTCCCCCCAATACCATTCCTTTCCTCACTCGTATTCGCTATATGTAATAGACCCCAAATCTTCTTCTTACCTCCCACATAGGTTTAGTCCCCCATTTTCTTTCTCTATGTCCCAAACATCCAATACAGACACATGCATGCAGGTCAACACATGCACTGGACAGTCATAGACATCACAATGGAATAGCAGGACTGATACATACAGTCGCATAGGTTATTGCCTGCAGAGGGCATTCAGTTGACAGGGAGGATCCCAAATCCCACCTGTACTCTGCTTCCTGGGACAGTGTCACTCAATGGAAGGAGCGCAGTTCTATCTAATTAACATAAAAGTGCCACCTTACTGCTTCAAGGGACCCCTCTGTCCTGAACCCCAACATCTCAACTCAACAATGTAAAAGGAGAGGAATTGCCCACATACTGAAATTTCACTTAGTTGGGCTACCAGTTCAGCCACTTGTCCCCGAGCCTGACGCAGCTCCTGGGACTCTCGGGCCAGCTTGTCCTTCATCTTGTTCAGTGTCCGCATCATCTCTTCCTTCTCCAACGTCTTTGTCTCACATTCTCGCTCCTTCCTCTCCAGCTTAATCACCAGTTCGGTGTGTTCTGGGATGGGGGTGCGATAGGAGAAGAAAGGGGAATAAAGGTTCTAAATGTAAGGGTATCCCTCTTCAAAGGAGATGATGGCCCCTGAGTCTGGCTGGGGAGTAGGGCGTAGAGCATGCATTCGGTTTAGGCAGAGCCCCTCACCCTTCCGGAACTTCTCTGCCTGGTCTCGCCACTGTTTGACTTCATTCTCATTGATGAGCCTGGTGAGAGGTAGAGAGGAGGATCTGCTGACTACTGGCTCACAGCTTCTCAGAAGACATTTCATTTTCCTGTTCCTTCCATTGGTACCTGATCTCTATTCTGTCTCGCTACATCAAGGAAGCTAGGATATTGACTCTTCGAAGGTTTCCTGTTCCCTGCCCCATTTTCATTATGTGTCTCTGTGTGGCTGACTGTGAGAGCTGAAATTTTATAATCCAACCCTTTTGTGGTACGGTTGAAGCTCCTGAAACCAGAGAGACAACAGCTAAAAAATAGCAGAATGATAAATCTCTTCCTTTAGTTGTGTAGTAATTTATACTTTTTATTAAAAAAAGTTGAAACTACTGACCCTACCATGGTACAGACTTCCAAAGGCCAATGTGTCTACACCTAACAACACAAAATAACTATGTTGAGGGAGAAGAGGGCATGTGTTTAAATGATAGAAAGTCCTCATGTATGTCAATCTCTTGTATTGGAACTTAAAATGGAACTTTTACCTAGACACCAAGGTATTAGAGAGGTGACGTTCCAAGGTAAGATCCCCAAAATAATTTCTTTTATAAATATGAAAATGTGTAAGAGCTAATCCATGACTATTGGTCTCCTCAAACAGATCAAGGATACAAAGAGGAAGGAAACATGTAAGGGACTCATCTGTGAAGAGAGTTTTTGGGAAGAGCCATAACCATCTTCCCGGAGATGCTCCCTCCTTGAACACTGTCCAGTGACATGGATTCTTTGGGCCCACTCAGAGAGTTTGTCCCATGGTCTCTGGTGTTGGAAGGGAAGCATGGCAGGCTGCGGGCCATCCTGGAGCCATGTTAGTCCAGAGGATGTAGGAAGATTAACCAGGAGATCACTGTTATGCTGGGAGCTGTGGGCATTCCTAGAGATGGTTGGCACAAGAGATTACATGAGGGTTTCTCATGGGTCAGTGTAGGCCTCATGGAAGGACTAGGTTGAAACTATTTTAAGTTGTGTCCAGGAAGTCTAATTGGGAGAAAAATGGGTATTTCAATAGAATAAGTCTGTGTGCACTGAAATGCCAGTGAATCTGCAGCTGATGGAAGGGTTGGTAGCAGCCAGCTGCGGGGGGAAAATGTGCATGGCCAGTGACCATGGTTTTGTAACAGAGGAACACGGCAAGAAAATTCTGAAGGTCCCAGGAATATTCATATCTTTACCCATGTGCCAAACCCAGAGAGCAGGAGCCTGTTTTCTAAGTTACCTGATCAAGTAAGACCTTTTCCCTTTCTCCTTCCTGCCCTCATGCTGCCTCTGGTGGGGGTCAGAAACTGGTTAGTTAGTGGAAAATGGGGGTAGAAGGGGTTAGAAGAGAAACAGAACAGAAAAAGGAGCCAGTTCTCTCTCTTTCTCTTTCTCTCTCTCTCTCTCTCTCTCTCTCTCTCTCTCTCTCTCTCTCTCTCTCTCTCTCTCTCTCTCTCTCTCTCTCTCTCTCTCTCTCTCTCTCCCTCTCCTCTCTCTCTCCTCTCTCTCTCCTGTCTGTCTCTGTCTCTGTCTCTGTCTCTCTCTCTCTGTCTCTCCCTCCCTCTCCCTCTCCTTCTGTCTCTCTCTCTGTCTCCCTCTCTTACTCTCCTCTCTCTCTCCC
>RJWH01001280.1:0-254195 GCA_004363575.1 Solenodon paradoxus
AGGGCTCAAAATGTGTTATACAATCTTCCTTCTGTTTTTTGTTATCTGGTGGGCTTGCATAATTTAGCAGTCAATAAATCCTTAGGGTACTGGGTTGTACAGTCATTCTTTTGGTCCTGTACGCTAGAGACTTAAGGTATGTAACTAAATTACAATAAGGTGGTTGGGACCTAAAATGAGGGTGTGGGTCAGTCAGAGCTGGACTTGTATTGGGGACTGTCTGTCTCACACCTGCCTGAATATGAACCCTGACCTAAGCCTTGCGTGAAGTCAGTGTGTCTCCGACTATTATTTAATTATATTAGCCTTAAATTTCCTTTTGTGCTTGAGTCAATTTGAGTTGTGTTTTCTAGTCAGTGTAATATGCTGCTCTAAAGACAAGGAAGTAACTAAAGCTCATAATAATTAATGTTAATAATGACGATGGTAAGTGTATATAAATACAATTGCACAACCTACAAATTATTATAAAATCACTACCCAAAATACCCAAAATAGAACCTTGCTAACACCCCAGATGTCCCCCACATAGTCTTTCCCACTCACTCCTGTTTCACTAACCACAAAGGTAGCCATTTCCTGGCATTAATATCATCTCTTCCTTTTTCTTTCTTTTTTTTTTTTGCTTGCATATCTAAGTTTGACTCCCTAAATACTGTAGTTTAGTTTTGCCTGTTCTTGAATTCTATAGAAATGAAATCATACAGTATGTGTTCTTTTGTGCTTTTTTTTATGACTTTGTGACTCGATGTATTTGAGTTTCCATTATATTACCCCATGAAGCTGTTCATTCATTTCACTGCAGTATACAATTCTATCATATGAACATAATGTCATTGACTTATTCATTCCACTACTTAGGAACATGTGGGTTCATGAACACCAAAATTCCAGTCTGGGCTGCTGTGAATCATGCTTCTATCCACATTTTTGCATGTCTCCTCATACACATGTATACACAGGCCATCGGATGTGCCAGTCTCCAACTTTCTTAGATAATGGCACAGTTTGTATCAATTTACAACCCAATGGCAATCTGTCAGTGTTTCTATTGATTTTGGTTCTAGTCTGCAATGGATATTGTCAGTCCTTCTAATGTGAGACATCCTGAAGTTCAGTACCTGTTCGTCTGTTTATTGACCTTTCGGACTTCCTCTTTAGTGCATTGCCCAACTCAAGTCACTTAGCCAATTTTCTACCCTGGTTGTTTGAGTTCAGTTGTTCTGTTTTGTAACTCTGTACATGCCAAACCCTTTGTCAATGATAAAGGCAGCAAAAATCTTGTGCTGCAGGGTCCCTTCTCATCTGGGGATGGGTGGTGGTTGGCAAACATAATCTTAAATAATTTTTTAAATGTTTAATGCTGGTTGAAACCTGTTTTTCCCCTGTTCCACAGTGGCTTCCCGGTCATAAATCAAGTGTGCATATCTGAGGACTGTTTGGAATTCTCAACCTTTGGTTGGTTTGTCTGTCCTTATGCCGATACCAAAGCATTTCAATTCTGCCAACTAAATAAAAAAACCTTGAGATGTAGTAAAGCAGGTCCTCCCCCCACCTGGTTCTGTTGTTTTATTTTATTCAAGATCTTGGCTCTGTGCATTTCCTTATCGATTTTGTAATCGATCTATCAAAGTCCCCGAAGATCCTGTTGAGATTTTTAGTTCTGATGTAGAGATCTTGCAAATTTTTTTATATTAAAAGAAAGGTGAATGGAGGCAGGCAGGGAGAGAGAGGAGAAAGAAGTACTTTGATTTATTTTTATTAAGCTGTTCATTTGGTTGTCTCCTGGGCCCAGGACACAAACCTGGGTCCCTGGGACGTCTGTGGACTGCGCCGGCTGGCAGCAGCAGACCCAACTGCTCCTCCACCAGAGCGCATGCACGTGCGCACTGCCTATCTTTTATTGCAAGAATCCCTATGTATTTACTAGTTTTGATACTATTGCTAATGGTAGTTTATAATTTGTTAGGCTTTTAGATTATAACTGTAAATCTTAAGAGTCCCTGTCCCCAAGAACTTCCAGTCTTTTGGGGTTAGGAACAAACACTCATGGTTTTAATACTAAGTGAGCTGGATTGGCTGTGACTTAGAGGTGGGCCAAGGTGATCATGGAAGTACAGATGGAAGCCCATTCTGTGGGGTCACAGGGTGGGAGGAAAGGGAGGTAAACTAAGTGTTGAAAATAGGGAAGAGTCAGCTAAGCGGTGAAGGCCAAGGAGAGTAGAGGCACACATTTCAGAATGTCAACATGGGACACTTCTTGCCTCCGTGTCAACTCAGGTGCCAAAATTGCAGAGTCAGATGTCAGCTTATATGTAGGGCCAACTCTGCTGGGGGAGGTGGCATACAAAAGGCTTGTAAACAACTAGCTAGAAGACTCTGGACCCCTTTAGCGAGAGATTCCCAAATGTTGTACAGGTGTGGGCAGAGACACGACTGGGGAAAGACTTCCTGGGAAAGAATGATACTGGCCACGCAAGCATAGGAGATGCCTTGGGTGGCAGCGGGAGGTGGGGGTGCCCTTCCTGCTGCTCTAGTTTAGTGGTGGGGGTCATGCTGGGCCCACCTGCTGTGGACAAAATGTGTTCCCTGCATAGGGCTGGTGCTCATGCCCATCGGCCAGAGCAAAAGGAGCCTGTGCCTGTGGAAGAGAATTGGCCACCTTGGGATAGGTGAGCTTGGCTAGAACTCGACAGAGCAAGGAAGAGGCAGAGAAACTGGGCTGGCCTGGGTTGCTCAGGGTCCTGTACAAGAAACTAAATAGAAGGGAAGAGGGACCTGTTGAAAGAAGCTGGAGGTTAAAAATCAAAATAAAAACAACCATAAGCAATTCCTAGGGTCATATGTGATCACCTGGAACAGAGATACCTAGGTCTCATGGATACTAGAATTAAGAATCTTCTAGAACCCATGAAAAGCCACCACCTTCTTGCTCTAATTGACCAGCTACATAAAGTCTACTAGCTTCCACTACTTGGGATATGTCAGCAGCAACTGGGTGCTGATTGCTCAGATTCTACAAAGTAGCTAGTAGCCAACCTGGAAGCATCCTGTCTGCAAATCACAGCCTCCTTCTAGTTGTTTCTGAGAGGGGGCAGTCTCCTGGAGTGAAGAGAGAATTAGTGATATTGTGGGTCCTCTTCCTTATCACTTTCTGCTATATATGTACATCCTTTTCAGTAAAATGGCTATTGGTTTTCTTTTAATGGATGTGTATGTGGAAAGACTCAGGTTTAGCCACCTGCCAGACCCGAGAAGTTGAAGGGCCCCACGAGTAAGAACCGTCTGTGAGGCTGTTCCCACCAGGAAGTCTCTCGCCCTTGCTGGTGCACAGGGCAGGGAGAGAGCAGAGGTCGACCACAGACCTTCACGCAAGGAGAGAACTCTCGTTTTCTGAATGGAGAAGGCATTTAATTAATATCTTGCTTAGACGCATTCCAATTACCAAATCAAGACTGTGATTTGTGATTTACAGTGGTAGGGCTGCCCATTAATTAAGAAGTCTCAGGATCTGCCCAAGTTTGCAGGAGCAGGGGGTAATTACCCCTTCTGAATACACATATGAAGGGCTGGTGATGGCCAAATCAGGTTGTGTTTTGATTATGACTCTTGCTTTGTCCCTAGTGTGAAGTACATGCAGCAAGCTTTGAACAACGCCACTTGACTGGACTTCAGGTTTACAAAGAGAAAGCAGAACTGGTGGTAAAAGCTGGGGTCTGTGGCGGACTGGAGGGAAGCCTGCTTGCCCTGCTAAGGAGTTTGAATGAAAGAGAAGATGGATCCCCACTGTTCAGAGAGTAGTTCTTAGTAGTTCACTATGTTCTAGGGTCTGTGCTAGGTGATTACATGAATTGTTGTATACAATCTTCACATATCCCTAAGAAGCAGGGAAGGTCATTATCTCCATCCTGAAAATGAGGGTATGGAGGTATAGAGAAATCCAGTGTCTTGCCCAGTGTCACACGGCTAGTCACAACAAAGCTGACACCAACCCAGACAGGTCTGAGTGTGTTCCATACCACAGGTGCCCTGCTGACAGGGAGACTGACCTGACCAGAAGAAGTGACAGAGTGCTCACAGAGCCACATCTCAGAGTCTAGTAATATTATATAATAAAACAATATGCAACGTATGCTGCATGTTATATGTATTTACGGTAGTAGGTTTGCACAGATACATCTCAGAATCTAGTAATTTTATATAGTAACATATGTTATATATTATATGTAACATATTACTTTATAGCTTTATACTTAATATATAATATGTGGCATGCATTATGTTACAATAACATGATTATTATAACATGTAATATATAATTATGTATGATGATTATTATATACATATATCTAATCTGGTCTTTCTAGTTTCACTTTTCCAGTCTATCTAACCCACCATTTAGATAAGGTTTTTGAAACATAAATCAGTCTATGCCACGCCTAGATTTCAAAGTCTCCAAACTATCGCATACGTTTAGAATAAAAGGTACACTCCTGTTCTTGGCTTACAGGCCTCTGCTTGGTCTACATGGCTCAGCCCTCTGCACTCCTGCTTTCTCCCTCTCTTGCACCCCCAGCTCCTGCTGGGCCTCATCTGTGCCCGCCGAGGAACACCCAAACTGTGCCCGCCTCGGTCTCTGTGTGCGTCTTCCTCCTCAGGCCAGAGACATTGTCAGAAATGCTCCTCCCTCACACCTGCCTCCCTGCTCTGGTGTCTAACCAGAGGGCAAGAAAGGAGAGAGTTCTGATGGGCTCCCTGGAGGGTGGGCGCTCAGAAGGAGCTGAAATGGTAGAGGAATGGAGGTAGCCCAGTGGACGGGAACAAAGAGGTGCAGAGGTGAGCAGCAGAGGAGCTGGATGGAGGGTGAGACTGGGCCAACGCTACAGGTCCCGGGGAGGCCACATCAGGCCATCTGTTCCAGGCACACAAGCACCACACAACCCCCTCAGTGAAGTGGAAAACCACTGAGGATTGTGTGCAGAAGCCAGAGGTGCCAAGTAGGGCTGCCCAGATGCTCTATGGGGCTGGCATGGTCCTGACTGGGACAAAACATCCTCTCTCTGCAGGTGACACAATCCATGTGTAAAGGATCATTCTGGGTGCTGTAGAGAGAACTGTGGAGTCAGAGTGGAAACAAGCAGATGATTTCAGTGGCGAATGCTGTCTCTAATCAAGTGCCCAGCACAGTATGTGTGACAGGAAACTGGTGGAGGTTGCTGTGCTGCGGCAGGTAGGAGAGGTGCAGGTAGATGCCTGCATTTGAGAGTCGCCTGATTTACGTGATACTGGAGGAAAAAAATGACCTCCCAGCTAGTGGCCAGCAGAGCTGCCCACCTTGGCTCGCCCTGGGAAGGCAGTTTTGCCTCTCCAGATCCCTTCTGCAGTGACATCACATTGATTGCTTGAAATCTGGCTCGGTGGGAGTATTTACACCATGGAAAGTGGTGTGTTACAAACAGAGCTGCTTCCCCCAGAGAGCTGGTGGCCATGCGTTTGCCAGTGCAGTTCTGCCTCCGGCTTTGTGTTTCAACACAGAACACTATTTAAAGCGTCTCTGCAGGAGGTATGCTATGAAGTGTTGCAGTATTCACAAGGCTGGGTAGTTAGAATGAGAGACACTGGGAAGGCTGGAAGACTCTGTGGTTTGTATACAGTGGCGCTGGGAGGAGAGGAGCAGACTGTATTTTCTCCCCCCTGGAAGAAGGGATCATTTCCAGAGCACAGCACTGATGAATATTACAGAGAACATTTCACAATTTGGTTCCCTGGAATGTGTATTTTAAATGTCCCTGCTTCAGCTGTCAAGAATTTCAAGTGCCTTTTAAATATTCCACATTATTGTGGCTCAGAGTTCTGTCACCATTTACTGGTAGAGTGAAAATGAATGGAATAATAATCGACTCCCCACATCTCCGTCACTGAGCGTAACTGTCTTACCGAAACATTAGCTCTGAAGAAATCTGGAGAACATGCCGTGAAACTCAGAAATGCCTCCACCCTGAGTACTGCAGAATCAAGATAGCGGTGGAGAGCGACCTCCGCCTTAAACGGTTATGTGGAAAATTCACATATGGGCGTCTAAAGGCATCAAGAAAGGAAGTTGAAGGAGATGCTAAAATATTTGTTCCAAATATTTTTTCCATGAAAATAAGTGTTCTGTAGAACTTAGAACCTATGTCCCGAGAATACTACTAAATACCCTCTAGCAATCGTTTATACGTCCAGCTTTTCGGAAGCACTAAATGTGTTAACCCATACTCAAGATTAAAAATAATGGTAATCCCTAATTAAGAAAAAAAATGATTTCATTATTTTCTTTTCTTGCAGCAGACTTCTGGAAGACTTACTAAGTGACTTGCATTTCCCAAGATCCCAGAGCTATGAAAATGAGCAAGGCTTTGTCAGCTCTATACAGAGTAAGGGGAAAGAGAGTCATGAACAGATCAGCGCACAACGTGGAGAATGTAGGGGTTGGGTCTTTAGGAGACACTGAGAAAGCCAGAGGGCACAGGACTATGCTGGGCGAGCAGAGGCCGCCTCCTGGGGCAGGTGATGCTGATCTGAATCTTGGAGAGCTGGTGGGGGGCGGCGGGTGTCAAGCAGATAGAGTGCAGGGGAATTCGAGGTGAGACGGGAGCGAACAGGACCCAACACGTGGAGATAATGGTGGGTAACGACAGGGTGCTTTGCCTCTGATCCTCACCTGAAAGTGGGGATGGGGACAGGGAGCGACCACGGACCTCCAAGTTGTCAGTGGCATAGCAGGGAAAAGATACATGGAGTGATCTGCCCCCAGTGCAGGCTAAAACAAGGGGGTGCATAGTTTGGAGAGTACTTGGGAACATAAATAAAGATGATAAAATTGCAAACTATTCTAAACGATGAAGCATTTTCCCCCTGTGCCGAGGTGGTCACCCTGGGTGCTCCACGTCTTCCCTGAAGATCTGCAGCCAGGAAGTGACATGTGTCAGAAGCCCCACAGGAGCAGCCTTAGACCAGGGATTAAAGTTTAACTATCAGGACAGTGAACTGCCTCTGGCTCCAGCACCCAGTCGTGGATGCATCCGGATCGATGAGGAAAGCTGATGGACGAGTTCCACATGGGGGACATGTGTACATGACCAGCACAGACCCTCACCAAGAAAGAAATGACATCAGTCGAAGAAGACCGCCAATAACTTCAAAGGACAATGTCACCTTGGCCAATCAGGAACTGAAACCCTGGTCTGCAGACTCCTCTCTCCATCCCCCTTCCTCACCATGTGGGATTTTCCCTTAAAAACTCAGACCCTGGCAAGGCCTCGAGTCAGCCTCCCCAGTAATGGGGGGTCTTAGCCTCCTGGCTGGCTCCATCCTCTCTCTCCCTCTGTTTCCCACTAATGGACCCCCAACTTGCTTACTCGCTGCGCCTGTCTGGTATGTGGAGCGACCCTGAACACGGGGTCAGGACCTCCCTTGGTCAGCTCCATCCCTTTACCCTCTGATTAAACCTCTGCTTGCTCACTCGCCTAACTCTGTCCTGGGTTCTTTGAGCGACCCGAAAACCCCCACAACATGACTGGGCCCCTGAGCTGCTGCAGATACAGGAATGTCAAGGTAATACCGTTCCTGGCATCCCCACTCCCTGTTACAGACAGACGAAGTGTCTTCACTGAATAACCTCAGAATATACAACTCGTCTCTGAAACTTTAGCAGTTTCTAAACATATTTACGAACACACAGTGAGAATAAATGAGTAAGTGAAGAGAAAGAACAGGTTTTCAGAAGATACACAAATTCACAGACATGCTGAGTTTTTATTGGCTTGTGGGTGATCTCCCATTGGTTAACAGGAGAGCAATGGGACCCTGATTTTGGACGGAAACTGTTGACTCAAGTAACATAGAAGTGGCAGTTAAATTCTGGGAGCTGGAGATGTTACCTGGGAAAACTGAGAGGGAAAGCGGGCTCAAGATGGAATGTTGGGCAGCTAAATGTTTCATGGGCAGGCAGATGATGGAAGAAAAGCCAAAAAAGGAGATCGAAGGAATGCTCCAAGATGTAAGATGAAATGGGACAGCACAAAATTATAGCCAGACCTCCTAGGACCTAAGGAGAGTGAGAGAACTGGAGATAATGCAGAAGAGTTAAATATCATTCAGTATCCTTGAGAAGAGGACAGTCATGGTAAGTGTGTTAGGAGGTTGCTGAGGAGGTCAGAATTCAATGGCAGAAACCCTAAAAAGATCTGGAAATGACAGATGCTCATCTGATGGCTTAAACAGATCAACGGGACCCCATTCTGAGTCCCATATTGAGCCCTAGAGATAACAAGACCCCAGAGCTTTCCCACAGCCCAGGGTGACAGGAAATAAAGTGGACACAGCTCACTGTGCCCAGTGAGGGTCTCTTTTGCTTCAAACACAGCATGGGCCCATCAGAGACCATTCGACCAGAAAGACAGGGAGCTGATGGATAGGTAAGCGACTAGATGGGATGGTGCATATCTTAGGTTGTTTACCCTAGAACATTATAAAACATGGTGTGCTCAGTATCCTTGTATGAACTCCTCTATTCTTTTGCACAATTATTCTCGCAGCATTAATTACTTAGTGTGAACATTCTGGTAGAGAGTACACATATTGTATTTGTTTTCTAGGACTGCTGAGGAATGAAATACCAGTCTGGCTGGCTTACACGACAGAAATCTACTGTCTCTTCAGGAGGCTAAAAGTACAAGAACAAGCCTCTGGGGGCTGTAGGGAGAGTCGGCTCCTGCTTCCTGGAGCTTTGCTGACCACCTTTGCCCTTCCTGGAGTGCACTGCCTCACCCTCTGTCTTCATCTTCACATGGTATTCTGTGTTCCTGGGTCCAAATTTCCCTTTGTTAAGGACATATTGGTTTAGGGGCCACTCTACTCCATTATGACATCTTTAATGACCTTACCTCCAAATAAGGTGACGATCAGAGATACTAGATGTTAGGACCCCAACATAAGAATTTTGGAGGGGCACAATTCAACCCATAACATACTTTTTAAAATATGTTGCCAAATTTTTAGAGTTCATCTTTGAGAGATGTAAATGAGGAAGTATTGACAGGATATTGATTATAACTGGGGGAAGGAGCAGAGGAAAGAAACAGCACTCAGTGATTTCTAAATATTGGCAATGAACAATGGAGTAAAACATAGGAGAAGTGTACTGAGAGGGAGGTCAGCAGGTAATGAGCGTTAGACATACTGAGTCTGAGGCTTTATGAACAGGCAAATGGAAATATCCAATCTACAGCTGTATATGTATGTTTGGAGTTTAGCAAAGACACAAGTTTCTGAATCATCACCACTTAAGTGGAAGTTGAAAGTCATGGGGATGGATGAAATCACGCCCTACGATCACCCAGTAACATGGGATAAAAGAGGATCAAGGAAAGAACCCCAGGGTGTATTGGAACATGCTTACAAAGGTGGCTGGGGAGAAAAGCTTCAGGTTCAAGGGAATGGACTAATACTAGAAGAGTAAGACTTCAAGGGAAACAAGGAAGCATTCCAAACAGAGGGGATGTCTGGAACAAGGTTAGAGAAGGGGAGTAAGTGGAGATGGCCTGGGAATGTCCAATAATCCGACATAGCTGGAGACAACAGTATGTGGGGCATGGAGTGGTGGGATGATAAAGGGAACGTAGGTCTGAGCCAGGCATGGGAAGTGTCTTGAGCCTGTCACTGGCCTGTTAGCACCCAGATCCACTCCCCCTCCTCTGCCTGCTTAACCTGTCTCACAAGCTTCACCCAGCTTCTGGTTAGGATTGGTCAATAGAGACACAAAGAGTAATAGGGGCAGGAGGCAGGGAGAAGGTTGAGTATTCTCCTCTTCTGTCCCTGCATTAGGCAGCATCTCTGACAATTGTTGTTCTCCTCCTAGATCCCCTGCATGCTGGGAAGCACCTACCATGACTCCAGATCATTCTAGCAACTCCGACTCTCCATCCAGGGTGATGGAGGCTCCTTCTCTGAGCTTCAGATGCAGTCATATGCTCTGGCTCATGGGCTTCAATGACAGCCATCTCCTTTTGTCTCATGTCCCCAAGGATAGCAGCGGCACCTGCAGCTGTTGATCTCTGCTGTGTCTCGCCTTCTCCTTTCCAGCTCCATCAACACTGCAGTAACGCTCTCCTTTTAAATTCCTTCTGTCGCACCACCTGGCACAGGTTTGGTTTTCTTGGCTTGAAACTTATTAATACAGGTCTTAATGACATATGAAGACATTGAGATTCACTGCAGATTTCAAAAAAAGTGCTATGATTAGACCTCTGGGAACAACAGGATGGGCATTTTGGAACTGAACAGAGAGGAGGCACATGCCCACCTTCCAGCTGAGGACAGATCACTATCTGTGTCCCTTCCTGATCCCATCCATGTCCCTTCCTGTTGTCCTGGGTCTGAATTTTTTTTTATGAATCACTCGTGCTTGTTTCTTTCAGGTCGACCACAAAGCAATCCCTCAATCATGCGCTGTTTGGTTCTGTCTACTTTGGACAAGCGAAATCACACTTCGTGAATTCTTCTATAATCTACTTTTTTTTTAAAAGGAAAATATACTTTTTTAAAAACTCAACATTCTGTACTTTGCAAAGGCGTATTCATTTTTATGGGTGTAGTTGTTGCCTTACTGCAGGCACCTGTACCAATCTATGTGCCCACTGTATTGCTTGTAGAATTTGGGGATGTTTTGTCTATACAAATAATGTTCTAGTGAGTGCGCTCACTCAGGTCTCCTGGCACACCTGTTCAAGAGCCTCTTTTTAGGAGGTACACATGGGAGTAGAGGTGTTGCATTTTCTGCTTCCAGACTTGCTTTGCACAGGAGAAAAACAAACCAGTGTGAATTCAAAATTCAATTTTAGATCAATCGAATGCTTTAGCCTGAGAGACAAATATAAAATTCATGGAAGAAAATGTAGAATATCTTTATGACCTTTAGCTACAGAAATTCTTACATCATACAAAAAGAGCATCCCATAAAGAAAAAAGTAATGCTTTAAACCAGTCAGAATTAGTAACTTGTTCAACAAAAGGCATGATAAAGAGAATGAAAAGAAACAAATTAGAAAAGAAAGTTAAACCTTATTATAATGGACAAAAGATTGGTATTTCAGAATTTATAAATGACCACTATAAACCATCAGATACAGACAAAAAACCTAGTTGAATATGGGCAAAAAGCCTCTTCCTCACCAAAAAGGAAATCCACATGCCCAGCAACGAGAAAAGCGCTACCTCTTCAGATAGCAGAGGACGGCAAAATAAAACCATGTGGAGAAACCACCCTCAATTCACCAGACTGGCACGAGCATAAAAATGAGACATTCCCAAGTTCTGACAAGAATGTAAGATGGTGTAAACTCACATGCTCTTGCTGGGGATGAAATCTGACACAACTATGGAAAGAAAGCAACTAGTCAAATAAACACACACCACGCACCAAACAATTCTACTCCCAAGGATAAAAAATCTGCACGTGTGCAGCTGGAGACAACTATAAAAAAACTTCAGGTGCGCCCTGGTGGCCTAATGGTTTAGTCCACCATGGTACAGTCCACATGCATCCCAAGGTCCTTAGTTCAAGATCCAGAGCCGAAGGAAACAGCCAGGATGAAAACTACATAAAATTTAAAAAATCTGTTTTCTTGTCTGCCTGCCTGCTTGCCTTCATTCCTGCCTGCACCTTTAAAATAAAACAAAGAAACTTCAATGCATAATAGCCCATCGTAACAGACAAAAATACTGGCAAATTTCTATTTACAGTAAAATGGATTAAAAAACATTATCTAGCTGTGTCATTCAATTTCATGCAGCAGCAAACATTAATTTCTAACCATACACATAAAATAGATGGATTGCAAAATTGGATGCATCACAGAAAGTTATATATAATATGGTTTAATTGATGTAGTAAAAAAAAAACAAAACTGAATAATATATTGTTTAGAAAGCATGCTTAACACCTAATGGATGGGACATGTAATTATGAACTATGAACTATGTGCTTCCCTGGAGTTTTAATAAGGACCTATGACTTAGTCTGTGGTTCACAAAAGCCACCAGAGGAAGGGGTGCTTGAGCTGCTGGCTGGAGGAGAAAGAGGTCAAGAAAATCATGCATTACAAACCTTAGCACAGATCTCCAGCAACAGCTGTGCGACACAATGTTATCTGCAGTCATAGTCAGAGCTTTAATTATTAAAATACAATTTAATGCAAATAAGGAATGACTGGAATTTGGTCACTGGGATTTCTGCCCTGGTGAAGAATAGCTATCAATACTTTTACAAAGTCAGCCCCATTCATATGGAGCCATTCAAACTTCTTTAGTGAAACCGGACTTGAGAACCAATGATCATAAGTACAAAAATTGATGGCCATGAAGAAAAACTTGGAAATACTCAATTCGGGTTTTTTTGGTGTTGTTGTTTGTTTAAAGAGAGGAAGAAAGAGGAGGAAGCAGCATGGAAGTAACCAAAAGGAAGGAAGATCTTTATTTAGTGTTTTATTTTTACTTTTCACTCCAGGTCTTGAACCCAGGTCCTCTCCTTTACATGGTCTGCACACCAGGGTCTCAGTTCCCTGAGCCACAAGGGCACTCCCCCCAAAATGTCCAACTCTTGACCTGAGCTTAAAAGAGACTCTGACGAGACAGTCAAGTCTCTGAAACAAGTTCAGTTTATGGAAGACATTATGAGAGAGACTACATCTTTAGAAAATGCATCAGAACATATCCAGTTTCCAGTAGTGCAACTGAAACAGCCTTAAAAGTGTATCCATTAAATGAAAAACTTATGGTGGCAATAAAGGGTTGGATGAAAATGTTTATCTTCAGGAAAGCATAAACCTGCTTTCACAAGAGGCTGAAGGATAGAAAAATAGAGTGAAGTGAATAAATAGAAAAACCTGAAGACAAAAGACTGGGCTGCTGTTCCTAGAAAAGAACATGGATTGGAATTAGCTATAATGAATGCCTCAGAAAACAGATTTCATATAATATTAACAAAAAATTGGAAGTAAAGTTTACGTAACATAAAATTCATTATTCAAACCACTTAAAAGTTTACACTCCAGTTTATTTTCCTGCATTCACAATGTGTGAAACTATCCTCACTACTTTTAGGGCCTTTTCAATTCCTTACCCACTAAGCAGTTACCCCTAGTCTAGCATGGCCTCCCCAACTAACCATGAGGTTGCTCTCTAGGGATTTGCCTATTCTGGACATTTCATACCAATGGGAGCAAACACTCTTCGGCCTTTTGTGTCTGAACTCTTTCACTTAGCATAATATTTTCAAGGTCCATTCATATTTTAGTACTACCATCAGTACTTCCTTTTCATGATTACATAATACTCCATTTGCATAGCTTTACCAGTTTGTTTATTCATCTCTTGGTGGACATTTAGGTTGTTTCCACTTTCTATTATGAACAATGCTTCTAGGAACATTTGTGTCTAAGTTTTTGCTTAAACATATGTTTTCAATTTTCTTGCATATGTAAGTAAGAGTATAATTACTAGATCATATGGCTCCTGTGTTTAGCACTTTGAGGAAGTGCCAAATTGTTTTCCTCAATAGTTGTGCAATTTTTCATTCAAGTTTACAAAGGTCCATTGCTTCTACACCCTTGTCAACACGTTTTATCTTTTTTTTTAATGACAGCCATCACACAACAGGGTGTGAAGTGGTATCTCACTGTGGTTTTGATTTTTTTATTTCCTTAACAACTGGTGATGTTGAAGATCTTACATCTTCTTTGGAGAGAGATTCATATCTTTTGCCCATTTTTAACTGAGTCATTTGTCTTTACGTTGTTGAGCTGGAAGAGTTGTTTGTATGTTAGAATACAGTCAGAGAGATGTTTTGCAAATGTTTTCTCCCATTCTGTGGGATTGTTGCACCTTCCTGATAGTGTCGTTTGATGAACAATGTTGGGTTTTTTTTTCACTTTTGATGAAGACCAACTTATCAATGATTTCTTTCGTTGCTTGTACACTCAGTGTGACATTTAAGAAACCACTGCTTCATCCAAGGACATACAGGTGGAGCTTTGAAGAAACTGGATTCAAGTGGCTGAGGTAAGGCATCTTTAAAAGCCCTTGAATGAAAAAGCAACCAAACACACACTAAATTGTCTGGAGTGAAAAGAAGAAATGCACTTACAGATGACATTCAAAGTCAAAAACTTACAAGCTTCACTGTGAAAAATGAAGTTTTAAAGTGAGATTCCAGAGCTTCAGCAGAAACTTAGAGATTATTGCTAAACTACAGCTAAAAAATAAAACAAATGTGGAGTATTCCATATAAAGTGATTAACTGTGGAAAAAAAAGAGAAGATTCATGCTAAAGCAAATGGAGAGCTCGTTTATGCACGAGGGGAAGTAGAAACCTACAAGATATAAGCCGAAATCCTTTCAGAACATTAGAAAGAACCAGTCGGTGTCACCAACCATCATGAAGAAAAAAACCTCGTGATATTTAGCTGAGAAATCTGTTGGTTGAGAACACTTTGATGATTTAAGAAAACAGCATCCATACTTCAGAGAAATAATGGTTTGAAAATAATTCGTTTCAGCTTCTCAGAAAGTAGCTTTATATCCTTGGTGCCCGCACAGGGACAGCTGGCAGGACACGAGAGGCGCCGCAATGCCCTGAAACAGACAAGGAGGGACACGGGCTGGGAGGCCTCGGCTACCCAGAATCTTTCGCCTGCGGGACCAATGCGTAAGCGGGCAGGTGCGGCCTCACAGCAGCCCCTCCAGACTGGCAAGGCAGCGTTTGTCCTGGCGCCTCTCCGGCGGGCAGACGCTTTCTGGCGCCCGAGGCGCACCCACCTTCAGAGCTGGTGGCCAGTAGGAAAGACAACAGAGATGATCCTGGTCACACGGCTGCGCCACTCTCGATCCGCCCACGTGAGGGGCAGCTGGCGAGACTGTTCTACCTCAGCCTCCTGTCACAGCTCAGCCGTCACCGATGAGTCCCAAGAATCAGCTCTTGACAGACTTCCTGACCTGTCTCTTCTGTGGAAAGCCAGACCTCGCGAGCTCCCCAAGAATCCTTCCCACACGGGATGTCCACGGCCCAGCACCTCCTTCATTTACAGCAAGAAACAGCTCTACAGAGGAGCCAGGCTTTTTGTCTACGCAACTTGAAAAGCCAAGCAATGCAACTTCAGAGTTGAATTAGTCTTCTTATGAATCCATTTCTGAAGATAAGAATCAGGAAACACACAACCTTTGCTTTCTCCTAAAATTTTGATATTTTTCTTAAGTTCCTTTGCTATTACAAGCTCATCCCATGCCTCAAACTGAAGGTGGAGGGGATTATAACCCTTAACATAATGTCTTTATCTGCAGATAATGTAAATCATAAAAGTAAATTGTTTCCATTTTATTCTACTTGTAAGCAGGGTAATTACACTATTTTTGTCAGAACTGTTGATAAATCCATTAAAATAATCCAGGAAGACAGCAAGAATTTTGCCTTCTAAAATAAATTTCATTATTTTCTCTTCTAGCTTTATTGTTATTACTTAAGTGATAAACACGCGTTCAAATGGAAACATGATTAGAAGTCTCAGGACAGCATTTTACATACACTTACATAAACGGGACTTTTATCAGTAAATTGCTTTCATTTCTCTAAAAAGTATGTTACTTTTGACGTTGCTATTTAACAAGTCTCTTCTATTGATCCAGAAAAACACAATAATTTTATCTCCGAAAGTTATTTTCCATTTTCTCTTCTTCAGTTTTTCTGCTGTAGTTATTTGATTACACAATTGCTCAAATGGAAGGTTAATAGTCTACCTTTTAAGATAGTGTTTATAAATTCATTTAAAAGTGAAGTCATTTTCTTCTGTCTCTAGATAATATGAAGGTAGTATTAAATTTTACCATTTGACTTAAAGTTCCTAAAAACATAAACTCTAGTTTGAAGAGTTTTACACAGTACTTATAAAACAGAAAGACCTGTGACACCCAATGTCCGTTTCTGTGTATCAGGACCCATATTTGCTTACGTTAAAGACTAATATAGCTATCGAAATAAATTTTAGTTTAAAAAGGTCGACATAAAATAGCTTTCTCTTCTACATGACTTCTAAGAAGCAACAAACCAGGAGGAAGCTACGTTCTTAGTGTTCTGTGAAACAAGCTCTAGACCTTGGGACTCTGGGTTTTCTTTTCGCCATCACAACCTTACACCCATCACAACCTTACACCCATCACAACCTTACACCCATCACAACCTTACACCCATCACAACCTTATACCCAGCACAACCTTACACCCAGCACAACCTTAGACCCATCACAACCTTACGCCCACTGAAGACACAATAGGTCTTCCTCGATAAAGGAGGAAATGCGGTTATAACCTACTCTGAGTCTTCTGAGAGGGTCAGTGCACACTTCCCGTGCAGACAGGATGTGGTGAGGTGGGGAAGGGACAAGCTTGTCACAGAGGTGTTTGCACTCAGAGCCCATCTAGACAGCGCAGTTTGCGTCACTGCAGGTGCCAAACAAATGCTCAGTGAATTAAAAATTCAGTTTCAGCTCTTAGGTACTAATCAAATTTATTCTTAATCATGTTTAAAAAATACTATTTTTCCTTCCACAAATGAATCATGAATTCAAGAATGGTTTTTTTAAGAGTTTGGAAGGAGTGCTTAATGCTATCCTTTTAAGTGGCTTGATTTTTAACATTTACCATGGCCACGGTATGCATTATTTCAGTTCTATTACAATGAAAGTCGGGTAAATGCAGAGATTTTTAAAAGTCATGCTGAAGGTCTATGAGGCATGGACGACTACGGTCAGAGGCAGAATGAAGGGCTGAAGGGCGTCTCTAAAACTGTGCTATTCAGCACAGTAGCCACCAGACCTTGAACAGAACATCTGATCTGAAAGGTATTGAGTATAAAATATATAATGTATTTCAAAGACTGAGTATGAAAAGTCTTATCTACATAAGACCATAATAAAACTCATTACTTTTTTTTAAAGGAAAGGTGCAGGCAGGAATGAAGGCAAGTAGGCCAACAGGCAGAAAGAGAAAGAAGGAAGAAGCATTTAAAAACCTTTTTAATTTAGTTGTTCACACTGGTTGCTTCCCCTGGGCCTGGGACCTGAACCCAGGAGTATGTGGTTTGCACCTTTGGAGGTGACTGACCTAACTGTTGATCCACCAGGGTGCGCCTCTCATTAAATTTTTATATTGATTGTATGTTGAAATAATACTTTGGATATCTTAGATTGAATAAAAACATCGCTGCACTTGATCTCTCCTGAGTTCACTGGTCTTATGTGACTACTTGAACATTTAAATTACACAGAGGTGGCTCACATATATTTCTATTGGACAATGTTCCTCCAGAGCCAAACTGCCCAGATGCAAGTCTTCCATGAAGCTATGATGGGCTGTAAGTACTTGACATCACTATGTCTCCATTCCCCTAGCTGTACATTGAGGATAAAGAAAACACTTAACCTGGGCTACAAGCATTTCTTATACAGTGGTCTTGGCACATGTCAGTGGTCAGCGAGTTCGTAGCCAGGGCACTGATGGGATGACCAGAGTGAGGCAGTTCAGAGAAAGAACAGAATTGGAAAAGAAGGGCCACTGGAGCAGCATATTCGGTCAAATAAACAATACAAATAAAACCAAGCAGCAGTCAGTTACATAATGTCTGAAGTTTATTTCTCATGTCACAAAAGCATCATGTCCCTATCAGTCGTTACAGAGGACATCTGGAGGCAACTGCACCAGATCTCAGATTTTCAGATTTTGTATCAGTGATTGGAAATATAGTTTTAATCTGACGCTCACAAGGTTGTGAGAATTACATGAAATAATGCATCTGTGGTGCTCATGTGAATAAATAATAGCTGTTATCATTATTATTGCTGATTACGAATATTATTACAGGGAGTTAATGAAGAGAACAAAGAGTTATAGGCTAGAATCACTTTTCCAGAAAAAGAATAATAATTGTGACTTATGTCAAAATTGGAGTTATTAAAATGTGATCAAATTCAGAGATAGGAATTGTAAGAAAAAATTAATGGAGGGATTCGTATTCACTTAAAGTATGAAACAGCTCAAGATTTGAGAACAAAGAACGAATTTAGAACTGCTGAATATTTTTTTATTTATACACGTTAGCAACAGTGATAGCAAGAAATACAATTTCAGGTGGTAGAATTTAAAATTGATGAAAATCCAAAAGAGCTGAGATATGGATGGAGGAAGAAACTGAGTGATATGCTTACCAAAAAATGTGTCTACCATTAAAAAGTAGGTAAGTGAATAGTGAATTAATTAGAAAGTTATGAGGGAAAAAGAATACTGAGACCTGTCAGAAAGAGAATCAACACTGTTAACTCTCAGAGGGCAAAACACTACAGGAAGATTGTGTGGCCTACATGGGTCTCTTCCTGGGACCTCGCCCCAGCAGCCAGAGGGCCCCAGCAGCCAGAGGGCCCCAGCAGCCAGAGGAAGGCTCAGGTATAACCTTAGAGTAGTTGACTGGTCTAGAGGCAGACATGTGACCTAAGGGAAGGCAAGAAGATCTGACCTCAAGACTTTGGAAGCTCAAGCAGAGTGATGTAACACTGAGTCAGACTCGTATTATTAGCAGGATTTTAGGGATAGGGATGTGGGTTTCTTGTTAAGGACCTTGAACTTGCCTTGGTTCTCGTTCAACTATATCAACTAATACCCTGTATTTGCCCTCACTTTTTTGGCTTAAGCTAGCCTGATTGTCTCTGTTACTTAAAACAAAAAAACAATATTAAAACAAACCACTTGATTTAATATTTATACAGCATCAAGGAAAAAACCTGTACTTCTTTAATGTTATCAATGAAATTCTACATATTAAACACAAATTCTCTATGAAGTTCATTTCAATATGAATGATGAAGCTCTGAAAATGTCAAGAAATAATAATGCAGATACGAGAGAAGTAATAAGTATTAATAAAAAGAAAGCACATAGTTTTTCCATTTGACTTATGGACAATGCACTACCTGATCTTTATACTTCTCATTTTGCAAGTGGAAGATTAATGGAAATTATGTCACAGTCTAGCATAGGTCCACAGGATGTTAATGAGAACTATTGAATTAAACTCTACAGACTTTGAAATACAGAATAAAAAATATTTTGGTTATTCAAGAATTTCATTTTTATTAAAGGGAACTGAGGTGATAGGAAATCGATTACCTCAAGGTCAGGAGATAATTCTAGGTAAAGGTGCTTCTAGAACCCTGTCTGATGTTCTTTGGGAATAAACACATTGCTAAAAAAATGCTTTCTGGGCATGCCCTGGTGCCTTAGCAGTTTAGTACAATATTGGGCGTAGTCCACATACATCCCAAGGTCCCTGGTTCAAGATCTGGGGCCTGGGGCAACAACCAAGATGAACTAAATAAAATAAAGCATTTCTATCACCTATCTCTTCCTGCCTGCTTGCCTACTCACCTTCCATTCCTGCCTGCAGCTCTCCTTTAAAAAAACTGTTTTCTGATGAGTGGCAGTATTATGAATAACACAGTGGTAGCCAATTCATCAGCAATAGCTTATTGGTGATCAAAGCCTGCTTTGCCACATCATAAATATTTAGATTGTAACAGTCTAGACGTTTCATTAATATTCCTTGAAGCAGAGGAGACATCAATGTATCATCTTATGAGTCACTGTGGATAGAAAAAACAAATAATTGAAATTGCCTTCATAATGTAAAATACTGCAACATAATAACAATTTAATGTTCTCGTTGATTTAGAGTTGAATGTTCATTAGGTAGCAATATATCATACTAAAGTTTTCATCTCAGGAACACTTCATTAGTCTAGAGCTTATGGGTAGGGACACTTGTAATTATTTCTCCCGTGACTGAGAAGATGTTATTTCCTATGCATATGACTTGGTATATAAACAAGAACACACATTTTCTCTTTTCTGTTAAAGAATCACATGGGAAATGGCTTATAAAGCCATTTCAGACCATTTTGGCTCAATGTTCAACAACAGGAATTTTTCTTATCTTTTCTTGATTTTTCTCTATAAAATGATGACAAAATTAAAGGATCCTGGATCTTCTGCCCTCCTATAATCTTCATTAATGCTGAAATTTTCATTGCATCTACTAAATAATGTAGGCTCATTCTTCTATAATGAATGCATATTACTTTTATAATTGGGAAAAATAAACTTTACTATTAGAATAGGAAGAAAAGTTTGCCCCTCCTGTTGGTAGTATCTGGACCGCATATCTAAACTAAGCTTGTTATCATTTCAGGCTTAAAATTAAGTTCTAGAGATCAAAAGGTAGAACTTTGGGCCTATAGTTAGCAACGCCATATTGTACGGACACTTACTTTTGTTAAGGAGGAGAGGTCTTATGCTGCGCTTTTAACCCAATTAGAAAACATCCTGCTATGTCATAGACATATGTCTTGATTTTAAAATGAAAACCTAAAAATAACTTTTTGCTAATTATAAAAGTAATAGAATCAGAAAACAAATCTCAAAAGTATGAAAGGTAGAGAGAAGGCAGATGGGCTGGTTACCTTGAAAGGAATGGCAGTGAGTTCCCGGCTCAGGATTCCAGAGAGGGTGCTGAAGACACTGGCAAAAGGAAATGTGAGTGGGCTCGACAGAAGAGTCCCCCAAAGTCTGCTCTCTGTAGGAGAGGCACAGCCTAGTGAGAGAGAGAGAACGTTTAGTTAATAACCACTCCTACTGAGAGTGAACGTGGGAGGCCTGGGCCTGCTGCGTGTACAAAGTCCACTTTAAAGCTCAGCCCTCAGCTGGTATCTGGGAACTTCACTGGAAAAGTTCTCCACAATGATCAGATGGCCCTTAAGTGATAAAGGCGTCTCACTGTGCCCATATTGTTCTTGTAAATGATGTTTAAGCTGTAACCTGCTTTTCTCCTCGAACAGGGCTAGGCTCTGACAAGACCAGCCTCCCGAAGCCTTGGGTAATTAGTGTCTAATGAGCTTCCCTGGGTAACATTTCATATTTGTTGACACAATTCATTGATGGAAAAAGGAAGTCCATCCTGGTGATTCCACTGTAAAGGAACTTTTACTCTGGTGCCCAGTTTCCTCTAGACTTCACTCCATGGAGCAAATGATGAATCAAGGAGATGGACAGCAGATTAGTGACCAAGGGTTAGGAATGCTGGGAGGACTGGGAGTGGGTATGAGCATAAAGACGCACACAGGGATACCTCGTGGAAGCGCTCTGTATCTGCATTGCAGTGGTGGTTATATGGATCTACACATGAACACGTCACAGAATTACATGTATCACACTGTACCAATGTACCTGGTTCTCAGTGTACTCTGGAGAAGACGCACTCATTAGAAAAACCTGGTGACCGGCACACGATTCTTTTTTGCAAACTTCCTGTGAATCTATAATGATTTAAAAATATCACACATAGGCACGCCCTGGTGGCCTAGTGGCTTAGTCCACTGGTGAAGTCTACGTATTTGGCAAGGTCCCTGGTTCAAGACCAGGCCTGGGCAACAACCAAAGTGAACAACTAGCCAGAGGCCTGCTTGCCTCTTTGCCTTCATTCCTGCCTGTACCTTTCCTTTAAAAAAAAAAAAAAAAAAGTCACATATAAACCATATAAGCACAGTTTTATATATATATATATATATATATATACATAGCAAAGAAAAATTTGCAAGAAACGGCATAAAAATTAACAACAGTAAGGATTCAGACGTATTATTTGAATTTTTTTAAATGTCCTCATGAATTTCTTATAAGAATGTAATGTAAAATATTGTAAAGTTCAAATAAAGAAAATTATAAATAGGATGAAAATCACCTGCTCTGTGACGCTATCAAGAGAATTTCACTCATGTTTAATAAATATTTGCTGCATGCTGGGTACCGTGAACTGCTAACATTTTGATGTCTATTTCAGAACTCTGCTGTGCAGCCAGAGTCCTGTACAAACTGTAGTCATTCACAAATCTATATCATTATAATATGTATCATTATATACTTCCTTTACTTGACATTCATTCATTTTCCAAATATTTACTGAGCACTGACATTAGCCAACATCACACTAGGCTCTGAGAATATAGTGGGGAAAATTAGACATTGTGTCTCCTCACTAAATTTACAATATAGTGAAAGGCTGTCACTACATAAATTTCTGAAAGAAACAAATGAATTGTGTCCAGCTTAGACAACTGCAAACAATGCTTTGGAATAAGCAATTGTGAAAGGAATGGATTGCAGCTGTGATGGCAAGATACCACAGCATGTTTACCACTGATGGGAATGAACTCGCAGAAAGAAGTTAAAAATTTAAGAGCAATAAAGAGGGGTACAAGATTTATAGAAAACTTCCTAAGAAGGAGTCAAGTGTAAGTACAGAAGTTGGCTTTAAGGCAGAAGGAAATTGCAGCAGTTGAAACAAAAGTGAAAGAAGCGAGGATGAGTGCAGATGTAATTTATAGATTTTAGAGGTTTCAAATTGAGGCATTTTCTCTTGAAGACCTTTTTTGTTTGCAAAATATAAGATTGTAATCTGCCAAATGCTAGGATGCAAATTGGAGGGCCTGAGGTTTGATGAGAATTGATGTTTTTACATAGTCATTTTGGGAAAGCAAGTTGAACAAAAGAGGGAATAAACTCACCAGGCTGAGTTATTTTAACCATTTCAGATCACTGACTGCAATCAGAGAAAAAGTAAAGGAGTAGATACTAAGAGAGAAAGTGCTGGAGTGAACCAAATTTTAAAAAGAAAAAGGACTATCTTCCAACTGGGAAGAGAGAGAAAGGTTTATGAGGGAAGTAGCTCTGAGCTGGGCAAGAGAAGGTAGACGAAGAAAAGACCTGTTGAGAGAAAAAAAAAAGTTAGTGTTAAAAGGTCAGGGAAAGACGGAAGATGGGAGATAAAAGCAAGCTAGTGGGGGATTTCTGATCCTTTCTGATCCAGATACAGGAACTTCCTTGGTCTTTCAGCCCAAACATGGTCACAGGAATAGCTGCAAACTGTTTCTCACTTTTTGAAATTGCTTCCATACTACTTTCAGTCTCTGAGACCTAACAACCTACCTAAACCCTCCAGAGGGAGTCCCTGGCATCTTCAGTTGCTGCAGAGAAGCATATTCTCCTCCAGGAATTAGAGGAGAGGTTCTAGGGAGCCACAGGAGGCAGACATTTAATTTTTCTCTTCTGACTGGAAGTTCTGAGCTGCTGTGAGCCCGCTATCCGTCCACTTTATATCCATTCCCAGTTCCCAAGGGTCTGGTTCCTTTTTTCAAATATCTTTGACTCTTAACATGATTTTTGTTTTATGGAAGTTTCACGGAATAGAACTGGACTAGGAGAGACTGCAATATGGGTGAAAGACATCTTAAAGTCACTGGTTACGTGCACCACTTGCCCCAAATTCTCTGCTACTAATATTCTCTGAGAAACACTAGTGTTCGAGAGTTGTCAATTGTTAGACTACGTACACACTAGTAAAACCAAACTTATCAGACCCTTTGTACACCGGTTCTTCTATTATCAAAAAAGAAAAAATAAGCAAAAAGCCTCCCTATGAGTGCTGTTATTTACTATTAGTAAAGCTTAAAAATGTCTAAACAAGCTTAAACAAGCTCCTCTAATCATCGCTGCAAAAAATATAAAGCGGTCAGCTAGCATGTGACCAAAACAAGAAAACAGCTCGCCCCTTTTCTTTTGATCATCTGATTTGTCAATGCGTGATTTTTGTAAATTTTTTCAATTCTGGGATTTCCCTTGCTTTTTTTCTTTCCTAAGAGGGCATGCTTTTTACCTAAATACATTTGACTTTAAAAAAAATAATAATTCACGTATAATCAGTGTAATACAAATTACAAAAAGGAAAGAAAAACGTAAAATAGTGTGTGACTCAACTAAACAAAGGTTAACACACAAAAGCTCCCTTTGGCTTCCCTCCACCACAGCCAAGAGGGAAACACGCACTAGCTCTCTCACTGTCTGACAGAAGGAAACCACAAGTAACTCAAGGGCCGGCTCATGTATTTCGGGGCGAATATTATTTTCACGTTTTTCCTTCTAAAAACCTCAGTTCTGCCGGGCGATGACTTGCGTGTATGTGGCCTAACAACAAGAGATGCACTTTGGGAGTTTTCTGTAGGGATCACATAGGAACCGCTCCGAATTTCCATTAATTCTGGACTTTTGTCCACAATTGGCTTTCGTCGCACTCCGAGGGAAGACGGGAGGGCGCTGGGGCTGGGCGGGTGGGGAAAGAATATGATAAGACACCACAATAATCTCCCTGGCGGCTCCCAGTCGAGATTTGCTCCCTTGGTTCTTGAGTCACTTGGGCTTGTCCCCTTTTCCTTTCCCGACGATGCTCAGTTTCTCCTCGGTTTGGATAAAACGGGTAGAATTCTAAGCTCTTGGACTTATTTGGGTTGGTGGCTCGTGATGCCAGGGAGGGGTTCCAAGTCTTCAGTCCCCATTCGAAACGAGAGCGCCACACGCGAGCTCTCGGGAGAAAGCCAGCTGCCCGCGCCGAACCAGCTCCGACACGGCCTAAACAATACGAGATGTCACGCCCCGGCACGCCGGACACTCCGCGCGTGCGCAAAACCGGCGCGGCCCGGCGCTGCCGCCGGCTGGGGGTCTTCGGCTTCAGCACCGCGGTCAGTCTCCGAGGGGCGTGGCTGCCTCCCGAGTCCACAAGCCCGCGCAGCAGACGCCGACGGGCGCCGCTCGAAGAGAAACTCGCCACGCCGCCGCCCCGCCTCCAGCGCGTTTCCGTTTCAAGCGGCACTTCCGGTTCCTTCGCCGGTTCCGGTCCCCGCCTCCCACTTCCGGTCGCTTCTGTTCCGCCGCGGCCAGTTCCTGAGTCCGCTGCCGCCGGTTCCGCCGCGCTTCAGGTGAGGGGCTTGGGCCACCCCGGCGCGCTGCGGACGGGGACGCGGTTGCGGGGGCCCGCAGCTTGGCTGTCCTCGCGGCGCGGTCTCCGCGGCGGCCGGCTTGGCCAGCTGGGGCACTTCTGTCGCAATTGGCCGCCCAGGCCTGCGACCCCGGGCTGGCCGGCCTGTCCTTCTGGTCTGTGTGCGGCTTCCCACGCGCCAGTGGGCTTTGCATCCCTCACTTCCATTCCTTCTTTTGCTGGGGTTTGTCCGTTCTCTCCCGCGCCCTCCCTAAGGAAGGCATCCCGGCCCCCTAGGGTCTGGGGTCGCTGACGCTGCTTCTTACTGGTCGGTCCCCTGCTCTGACCTTGCCCTCCAACCAGTTGCTGCGGGGCCTGCGGGCCTGAGGACTGGACGGCTCCTGTAGGCTTACCTTTTGCTGGGCGAGTTGCAAACTTAACCTCCTGCCTCCAGTTCCCACTGTTGACTTCGCTGCTCTTTGAGAAGACCGCCCTTGCTACTTTTTAGTTGTGTGGTTTCGGGCAAGTTGTTTGGTTTCTCAGCCTGTTATCTAATCTGGCTACTGTAAGGAAGACTGTCAGTGTTCTGTTCTGGATTGTGGTCGTGAGAGGACATAATCGGTCAGCATGTTCAGGTTACTTTATCATCGCCGCCGTTAGTATTGCACTTTACAGTTGACAAAGTGCCATCAGAGATGTGTGTCAGGTTCACACTTCATGCTAAGTAAATATAAACAGTCCCTCGCTAAGTGAGGAACGGAGGAATTGACTAGGCAAGCCGGTGGAGTGTGTTGGACATTAGAACTCCAACCCTGGCATCGATTCTTGTCTCTGGGTTTACCCTTAAATTGTACTCTTTGCTTACCAGTTGGGGTTTCATTGCCACCACCTTCTCCAAATCGTTTTTCGGGTTATAAATCTGATAGGGTCTAGAATGATATAAAGTATACAATTTGTGCAAGAAAGAAGATTAAATGGAAAAACAAAATGACTCATGCATTTGTTTTCTGTTGCCGCATTGTGAATGATCTGAATGTTAAGGAAAATCAGGCTCAATAAAAAACAATTTTAAGGACTTTAACATTTGTTATGGCGTTTTGCTACGTTTTGTCCTTAAGCACAGTTGCCAGCATGGAATTTCCCCTTGTGGCACAGGTGATACGCAGTGACTCTATGCTTTGCTAAGCACAGAGAATCCAAGCCCTCTGGCATGTCTCCTTTTTTAAGGTTGAGGAAACTGAAGAACCTAGAGCCTGGCTCTTAAGCTAAGTGCTTGGGAAATGGGGGGAGGAGAGGACAGGGATTGTTAAAACACAAATTACTAAACCTCTTCTCTCCAGCGCTAGTTACGTTTCTAACAAGTTATGAAGTGGGGTGAATGCTCTCTGTCCATCTAAGGGACCACACTTTGAAACATTGTTCTGGAGAGGAAATGATTTGTTCATGGTCACCTGGAGCTCAGGTAGTCTCATTCCAAACTTTCTGCTCTGCCCATCACAGACCGTTCTTAATACTGGTTGCATTCCTAGCTCCTGTAAATTTTCATTTTTATTTTTACCTCTGAAAAAGAAATTTTCAACTTTGTTTCAATTCTACTTTAAAGGTCTATTTGAGTTTTTATTGAGAATCATAAACTGTTAGAGCAAGTTCTCTGAGATGGAATACATGACCCTAAATTAACTCTCTTGCTGTATGTAACATGTTAGTGGAACGGGTTGTAAACACAAGGGAGCAAATAAAGTAAATTTATGGCGTTCTGTTCTACTGTTGGGCATATTGAGAAAGAACACTTTACATTTCCAAATTATTTTTACAATAAGTTTTCATTCAAAATTTACTTTCTCTTCTGTAGCTGATATTAATATATGAAGGGTGCAGTCAAATGTTTCATTCAGTAAATGACCTCACTTGAAAATACCATTACTTTGAGATTAGGAAATCCCGTTTTCAGAGCTGTGGTAGAAAGCCTTTGCGGTAAGGAGATCATTGAGTACTATTGATGAGACTAGCAGCGACTGTGTATTCTTATGCATTCATATCTGTGCCTGTGGGCTTTTTATTTGATCTTTGATGCCTTCCGTCCTGTAAGTCAAGAGAGTTGGTGTGGTGTGGGAGAATAAACATGTAGTCAGAAGACCTCTTAATCAATTACGTGCCCATGAGCAGATGACATAACCTCTCTCAACTCCTATTGCCTTCGTCATAAGAACCATTCTTATCAGACTACCTTGTTAAATGAGATTGTCTGCATAAGAACTGTCTGATTCATTAAATATGAAACAAATAATGACTCGTTGGCACAGTGCTTGACACATAATGAAATTTGAATTTAAAAAATTATTTACCTAAAGCCTACTTATATAATGCTTACTTTGTGCCAGGGACTATGTGACTTGTAACTAATAACTAACTTAATCTTCATTAGAACCGTAAGAAGTAGGAGTTTTATCCTCTGTTTTACAGATGAGGAAACCTAGGCACCAAGAGTCAAGTCACTTCCCAAAGTCACAAACTGATAGAAGGGAGAAGTGGGATTGGAACAATTAGTTGGCGGAGGAACCCAGCATAGCGTGAACCTGATGAAAGCGGAGGCACAGTTAGGTCATTGTTACAGCTTTCCAGGCGACGGGATTAAGCCGATGGAGTGTGACTAACTGGTACATCTGAGCCCCAAACCACGAGGGTGGAGGAAATTTAACTTTTGAGTTCTGTCATTTTTAGCATTCTGTTAGCACTTCTAACAGAATGTGAAGGGAAAATCTTGTTTCTCTACCATCAGACTGCAAAATAGGACTAAGATGCCCAGTTTCTAAATCTGTTAGGTGTTTGGATAGATCTTTAGTATATCTATGTTAACTTGTTATTTTGTATATGACTTCCTTTCTAGGTTTGTTTTTTTAAATTGTTTTCTGAGGCAAGGCCTCATCATATGTGTGAGGGATGGCTATCCCTATCATCGTGAAATGGGGCGGACAGGAGTATTCCGTGACGACACTCTCAGAAGACGACACTGTACTAGATCTCAAACAGTTTCTCAAGACTCTCACAGGAGTGCTACCAGAGCGCCAGAAGTTACTTGGACTCAAAGTTAAAGGTAATTCTCTTTCCCCTCTTCACATTTTTCGCATCGCTCTATTTACAAATTCTGTAGTTGATGTTGTCTGTGTTCGCTTTAATGTGTCTTCCCCTCTGGGTATTTCTTTGATATGGAATAAATACCTAAAAGTAAGAATTTAAAATTTAAATGAAAGTTCCACCACTATTAAAGTTACTTTGATTCCTTTGATAGCTCCTGTTTGCTTTAGACCTTTGTAACCTGGTAAAACAGTGTAATTTGTTTTCTGACATCTTCCTTCTAGCACAGCCTTTTCGTTACAGCTTGGCCTTGTATTCTCCCCAAAGTATTTTTTCCATTTGAAGAGTAGTGATGATTTGAAATGATTTTAAAATTATAGGCAGTGCTCATATAAATTCGGTCTGAAAGAGACTGTCATGGTATTTGTGTTGGTAATATCATGGAAGGGTGAGTTTTCAGTAGCAGTAAATCAAGAATTTTATGTTAGGCACTAAGGTTTCAAGGCTTTCTAGAAAAGCATCATCTTCCTCTTGAACAGTATAAAGCATGAATTTATTTTGTTAGCTGATTAAAGGTATTCCACTCACATGGAATTGGGGGAAAACGAACTTTGTGTTAGTTGTTACTTCCTAGCCATGACTAATTCAGCGGTAACCGTTCATTAAATTAAGAAGAGACAGAATGCTGTGGAAATCTGTACCAAAGCTTTCACTGTTAGGGTTTTGTTGAATGGGATAGTGAAACCAGCACCTGAACTTTAGTGAGAAAACAGTCATTTGCTTGTATTGTAGGCAAACCTGCAGAAAATGATGTTAAGCTTGGAGCTCTCAAACTGAAACCAAATACTAAAATCATGATGATGGGAACTCGTGAGGAGAGCTTGGTAAATGTTTACTTTTGTTATACCATTTGTCCCTTTGAAGAAATGATTTCTATATTACACTGTTGTGTCATAGTTGTACTTGTGGTAAAATTGTCAGCTGAGCAGTCAGTGAAAAATAAGCTGCTTAGCGAGCTGTGACGTTAACTCAGCAGGAGAGAACTGCTGGGGAGCCTGTAATACATAGTTAGCGCTAAGTGCTAGTGCAAATGGTCAGATTTAACAGGGTGAACCCACCCAGATAACATGTATAATGAATCATTACATGTGCTTGGAAAGACTTCAGAGTGCACCCCTCATTCGATTTCTGTGTTATGCAAGTATGTAGCAATGCTCGAGTAAAGCAAAACTGTTTTTCGTCTTAATAGGAAGATGTCCTAGGTCCACCCCCTGACAATGATGATGTTGTCAATGACTTTGACATTGAAGATGAAGTAGTTGAAGTAGAAAATAGGTAAGTGCTTTTTGCTATCAAAGGGAACTCGTCAGGTGAGAAAATGTGAGTGTTTCATCAGATTTTATTTTTCATTAGGGAAGAAAACCTATTGAAAATTTCTCGCCGAGTAAAAGAGTACAAAGTGGAAATTTTGAATCCTCCCAGGGAAGGGAAAAAGCTTTTGGTACTAGATGTTGATTACACGTTATTTGGTAAGTCAGCTAAAATTACACTTTATCTTCTGTTAACGCACAGCAGCGTTTTCCTTCTATTTTTTATTTGAAACTCAGAGTTCACATTAGATATTTAAAAGTTTTCCTTTTACAGAAGTAAAACTTTCATTGTAAAAAAATGCAGATAAGCCAAAAAGTAAGTAAGCTGTCATCACTTCTTAATATTATTCTCTTAAAATTATGGTGTGTGACTTCCAGGGTGTGTGTATTCTCTTTCCTTTTCCTTAATGATATGTTAAACATCCAGTCACTAAGTATATTAATATACATATATTTTGATCATACAGTACTTTACTTGAGGGAGGCATCATAATTTAACCAAGTCATTCTCTATGATTAACATTTAAAGTTTTATGAGAATTTGTTACAAATCATTTTTGATATTTTATCCCTGGTTTTCTGTTTAATAATGTTTAGAACAGATTCTTTTTTTAATTTATTTTTTATTGTAGTAATTATTAAATACATTAGAATCATTTTTTATGTATAGGTTCCCCATTTTTTAGTTATGTTTCAACACTCCCTGCCCTCCACCAAGTCACCAAGTGTTCTTCCCCAGTATCATGTGGGCTCCACCACCATTTGCCCCCACCCGCCCCGTTCCCTTTTGGTGACCTCAGTCTGTTGCAGATGTTTCAAGACTGGTTATTAGAACAGATTCTTAAGCATAAAATTTCTCATGTCAACAACAATGACAGAGATGTTTATTTCATCCTCTAATGTTGCCAATGCCAATGAATAAGTCCAGATATTAGAATGGAGATCAGCCAGTCTTAAACTTTAAATGCATGTCATAAGTCAGTGTACACATACTATAAATTTTAATTATTAATTTGGCCTGTCAGTTTGGTGAAATAGGATTATATCTGAGAGGTGAATAGCTAAAAATGAGTAGAGTTGACTTTGGTTTGTTTTTCATTGTTGGAAAATAAGATCACTAGAGACTAGATGAGAAAAAAATGCAGAGTTTGCTATACAAGTTTACTGTATTCTGGGTATTGTTCTTCAAAACTAAGCAGAATTCATCAAAATTAAATCACAAGGAAATGAACTCACATGCTTTGAAAGACATCTCTGTCAGTAAATGTTATTCAGCTGAAGTAGTTTGTGTTTGAGTGCTTGTATTGCAGATGTCTCACTGGGCACTTAGCACGATAATAACTATTCATTGTGATTTTCTTTCAGATCATCGGTCTTGTGCAGAGACTGGAGTGGAATTAATGCGGCCGTACCTTCATGAATTCTTAACATCTGCATATGAGGATTATGACATTGTTATTTGGTGTAAGCTACATTTTTTATTTTAGATTTCCATGGAGATAAGACTGTTATTTATGTTATTCTGCTTTATACAATGTGACTTTAAATGACCTGTGTTTAAATATGAAACATTCTTTTGGAAAGTTTCTGATGAAGTGTAATTGACTTTATTGCATCACAGTATAAACTCATCCACATGCTTACCACATTCCACTCAAGCAGTTAAATTATCGAAAAGGGATAGATCACGGTATCAGAATTAAAAATTATTTGCACAAGACCCACTTTGATGAGGCGTTTTCCTCTGTGGTCTTTACTGTGGAGTCCTTGCTGCTTTGGGATATCATTGCCTGCTCCTTTCTTCATCACATTAGTTTCAAAACTTGGAGAAAGATGTGCTTAAAAAAAAAAATCACAGTAATGCAGTTCAGAAATAAAGAGAAACAATGTGGATTTACTTAAGGAAAATTAATATATGAACTAAAGCATTATCACTAGGCTGACCAGGCGTACCGTTTTAAACAGGACAGGACTGTTTGTTTTCATATTTCCCGGCTCTCAGTCTTGTCCCATTTTTCATTAGCCAGGCCCATGTGTAATATGGAGCAAAAGGGGCCCCAGGCCCTGTCTGTTGAGGGGACTCAAGAGCCCTGTCCCATTTTTGTCTCAAGGAAATGTGGTCAGCCTCACTGTCAATCAGCGTCTAGTCAGCTGACCGTTCCAGCCCAGAAGATTCTTGATGAGTTGTTTCTGAGAAGCCAGTCTTCTGCATTGCTGAGCACACTGTGCTGTTCAGTTGCGTTTTTGTTTTCAGCAAGGCTTTCTCTGAAAGGGAAGCATTGAGCTGATGGACAGCGCCCCTCCCACAGACATGTAAATTTGCCCCCCAGCAATGCCATAGGCAGGAGAGAGCTGTCCTGATTATGGATGACATAAAATCCCCTCAGGGAAAGCCACTACATTGAATGGCACTAAGTTTTTGATGAGAAGCCATATTATTATTGCAGTCTGTAATTTTTCTCTCTACTTGTTCTTGAAAGTATCTGCATTATACATTATTAATACGAGTTCCCAGCAGTTAAGATGAAATACAGCATTTCCTGGTTTGTCAGAGACAGGATGGAAAACTAACTGAAAAGCAGATTTTTAGTAACTCTGACATCTGAGATGACATTTGAGAAAAAAGCTGTTATTTTATATGTATTATGTAGGCTTAGAATTTAGTAAACTTTTTATAGCCATATGTATAAAAATCTATATTTATAGATGGTATTTCTTGGTAGTAGGTTGAAAGGGGCATGTCATTTTGGAAATAATTAGACTAGAGTGTGTGTTGTGACTTCATCCTGTGTGACACTGGACAGGTTAATCAATCTCTCTGCACTTTAGTTTCCTCATCTAAGAGATGAAGACAGGTAACACAGGGTAGTCATAAGAATAAAGTCATTAGTGTGGCTACTAGCGTCATGTTTGATAGATAATTGCTTAATTAGAAACCTTTTTTAATAGGTATCTTTCTTTAATCTAGGAAATGTAGGCCCTGATTTGATACTGAATATAAAAATTTATTTTTCCCTATCTCATTGTCATGGTAAATTCATAGGTCTTTAAAATTTTAGTTCATCTGACTGGTTTTGCACGTGAGGTGATTCTTTTGCTTTTTTGTGTGTGCATGTGCTAAAGATTTATTTTTTGAGAACACGCTTATACCTACCTCCTTTGCCTTTAAAAAATGTACAGACATACACACGTCAAATAATTGAACTCTTTGTTCCTTTTTTAAACATTATACTTGGTGAAACTTGTAGAGTTTGCCTTAGTACCTTGGGGCCAGGAGAACATATAAAGCTGAGGATTGAATTTTAATATCAGTGATTTCAGAACCAGTTGGTGTCTGATAATGAGCAGATACATAACAGAAATACGATTCACTTGTCTCAGACTTCTTTTTACAAACTGCTAGACTCAGTGAGAAATGTTTGCTGAGCCCGTAAAGTGTTCATTTTCACTGGACCCAGCTACTCTTCTGCATTAACTTGTGACATTTAACATGAATCTGCTGTATTGACATATGTCCCTGTACCTTGGCTGGCAGAAAGGAAAAAGAAGACCCAGGCACCCTGAATTTGATAGGAAATAGTGTCTGTCCTGTTTTTCAAATGAGTTTGTCTCAATAAATATATATTTCCTAGGTTGAAAGTTCTCTTGAGCATTGGTTACCTGTATTTCGTAGATAAAATTTGTTGAAATTTTATTGTCTTGAAGACATACTAATATAAGTTTATCTTTATAAATATTGCAGTTACCTTAAATATGCTAGGGATTATTTGTAATGCTTAGAAAATGTAACTGATTTATACAGAAGAAAGAATTTTTAATGAAATTCAAGTTTTTCATATGTATTGTATTATCATTCCTCATATTTTAGCTGCAACAAATATGAAGTGGATTGAAGCTAAAATGAAAGTAAGTGTTAGAAAACAATCCATTTAAGTATGTTTTGAAATTGCATTTGTCATTTTAGGAGATCTGAATTAATTTCTTTCTCATTGGAGGACATTTAGTAAATAATCAATATCAGTATCAGGAACAGAGTTGTGGTTAAAGTCAGTTAGTGGTGGATTATATTGAATTCTAATGTCTTTTTCAAGAAAAAAGTCCAACCCTCTCATTTTGCAGTGATGGAGTTTTTTCCCTCTGGTGTGAATCTCTATGAGAATGATGAGCTTCTGAGATAGTAAAGTGGGAAGTATTCTATTCCTGCTTTATTTTCTTTGGCTTACCATTTGTTGACATAACTAAGTAAAACTAAAATACTTCCTAGTTGTCGAGCGAGATACGGCCAGTGGGGTGGAACGTTGGCATTGTTAATGGGAAATTATAGCTGGAATATTCAGAGAGCCAGGAGTTTTTCACATCATTGTGTTTTAACCACACGAATCTTTGTGTTTTTAGGAGCTAGGCGTGAGCACAAATGCCAATTATAAGATCACCTTCATGCTGGACAGTGCTGCCATGATAACTGTGCACACTCCAAGGAGAGGATTGATAGATGTGAGAGGTCATTTTACTTCTGTTTAAAGGCTCGTCTCTTTCCTCTTCTCTTTCCTTTTCTCCTCTTGTCTTTCTCTCTCTCCCTCCCTCCCTCCCTTCCACCCTGCCTTCCTTCCTATGTAATTAATTTTATTGAGGGACCATTACATCCTAACATTACATAGACCTAAGGTGTGTATCATTATAAGTCAGCATCTGTATCTAATACATGAAAGTTCACCACAAACAGTCCATTTCTTCCTTCATCAGAAAATTGATCCCCTCTACCCAATTTGCCTACCCCCCCCCCATTCCTTTCCCTTAAGACTTGTTTACTGTGTAATTTTTATACTTATATTGATGGAATAAACTACAGAAAGAATTTAGAGCTACATATGAGAGAATAGTAAATTATCAGTTGACTTTTGACCCAGGAAGATGTATTTAAGGAGAATAGATTTAAAGTTTAATGAAAAAATTTAAGATCTTGGGGCAGGAATGTCAAGAAAGGTCACAGATAATTGTCCCATGATAATGGCAGTACCCTGTCCCTCAATGCAGAGTAGGTGAGAAAAATGCTGAGCATCACTGAGGAAGACACTGGGAAGAGACCGTAGTGACCCTGTGCTGTGTGATACTGATCAGTGAAAACAGACCCTGACCGCGTACCTCGGTGATGTACACATCACCCTAGAGAAGAGCAGCAGCGACCGTCAGAGCAAAGGGTTGGCCTCAAACATGAGGGCTGTTTACTTCTTTTCCTCTCAAATAAACGGAGATGTGACTGAGCTCCTCCCGTCGGTGCAGTGCTCTGACAGACGCTGCTGGAAATTAAAGAGGGGAGACAAGCTCGATGCCATTTAGGAACACAAAAATGGGGGAGAACTTAGTAAATGGGAAAGTGCAGAGGAAATAGTGCTGAAATCTTCAAAGTCACATCATTTCAAGTGCAAAGCAATTTGGTCAGTTTAGGAAATGCTGCATACATCAGGAGGGAAATAGAATGTCACCTCCTGAAGTTGTACATTTAGAAAATCGCAAACTAAAAAGAAGTTTGGGACATGTTAAACATAGTGCTGTGGATAATGAAAACTTAGAGGAATTAAATAAATTCATCAGGAGGGAATTGGATATATACTTTCTTGTTCATATAATCGGATGCAGCTGTCACTTCATGTAGTAGAATAGTGATTTAAAACTTACCATGATGTATCATTAACGTGAAAGGAGCATTTTAGCGGTATTCACAGACCGTTGTTAGTCTTTGGTTCAGGCTTCCTCACAGCAAAAGGTCTTTGAGATCTCGGAGGCGGCTGCTATTGAAAAAGACTGGAGGTAAACACGTCAGAATATCTGGTTGTTACCTTTGGTACCGGCTGGATTATAGGTAATTTAAATTTTTGTCTGTGCTCCTCTGTTTTGTCTTCAGTCAGCAGTATGACTTCTCTGATCAAGAACAGAGTAGTTCACATTTGGGGGAGCAAGTGGTGATTCCCCTAGTTATAAAAGGACAGAACTTATTGAAGAGGCTTTAAGATTTTAACACACAGTGTCAGAAAATAAACCTCATCATAGCTCTTTGAGAGCTAAGAAAACCAAAAAGCTGGCTTATTGTTTCAGTTCCTGTATTTTTGTCTTTAAGTATTTGGGGGATTTGTTTTAACAGTAAACAAATAGTGAAAACAAATTCATGCAAATAACAGTGTTTTAAATAGTTAAATGTTATATTATTTCAATAACATCTTTGCAGTAGCCAGGACACTAAGAAGAAAAAGCTATCTCCATATTAAAATAAATTAAAGGAGGAAAAAAAGAAAACAATTTAAAAGAATAACCTTTGATCTAAACAGATTCTTTTCCAAAGAAGACACACAGATGGCCAGCAGGCACATGAAGTGCTGTTCATTGTCTTGTATTATTAGGGAAATGCACATCAAAAATACAGTGAGATACCACCTTACGCCTGTGAGAATGGCTATTATCCAAAAGACTGGAGACAAGTGCTGGAGAGGATGTGGAGGAAAGTGACTCATACGCTGTTGAGGGGCGGGGCGGCTAAATCAGTGCAGCCATTATGGAAAGCAGTATGGAGATGCTTCAAAAAAATTAAAAATGTAAATACTGTATGATCTAGTTATCCCTCTTAGGAGTATTTGCCTGAAGAATAAAATGGGTATTTGAAGAGATATGTATGCCACCATCTTCATTACAGTATTATTGATAATATGCAAGATCTGAAATCAAGCTAAAGTGCCCATCAGTGGGTTAGATAAAGCATAGGTATGCGCGGGCGCCTAGCAGTCCAGTACACCTGAGAGCGGGCCCACGTGTATTCCAAGGTCCCAGGCTCAATCCTTCGGGCCGGGGAGCACGACCAATGTGAGCAACTAAATAAAAAATGAATAAAGCTCTTCCTCCTCCTCTCTCTTCTTGCCTGCCTTCCTACACACCTTTATTCCTGCCTGTACCTTTCCTTAAAAAAAAAAAAAAAGAATATGTACACAGTGAAATACTAGGCCCCTCCCTCTCCCCCCTCCGCCCTCCCTCTGCCCCCTCCGCATCCCCCCCATATACATGATGAAACCCTGCCATTTGCAACAAAACAACACGGAGTGATCTGGAGGACATTATGCGTAGTGAGATAAGTCACAGAAACACACTGTATGATTTCACTCATGATGTATAGAGAAACCAAACAGACAAATGAGCTAAATAAAACAAAGTTTTACACTGTAAGACAAATTAGTGGTTATCAGAAGGGAAGGGGGAAGGCAGTAGGGTCAGTTGGGTAAAAGAGTAAATTGTAAAGGATAGAATTGAACATTTAGTGGTGAATTTATACAAATGTCGATTTATAATGATGCACACCTGAAGCATAGTGTTCTAAGAAAAATAGAAAATTACTCATGGTTCAGTAATGCTCAGAAACAGGCGTGCCCTGGTACTAGCGAATGCGGCCACTGCACGTAGGTTGCAGACGCGGGCCAGCGATGAGGGGAACAGCCAGGATGAACAACCGAATAAAATAGAGTACTTCTTCCTCTTCCCTCTCCCTGCCTGCCTGCCTGCCTGCCTGCACTTTTGCTTAAAAAAAAACAAAACAAAAAACCTTTTTTTTTTTTTTACCATATATGTCCCACCATCTAATTTCATGTGATTATTTCTCCCACATAATCTCATGCTACCATTAATGAGACGCCTGCCTTCAACAGAGTACTTCTTTTCCTGAAGATTAGTTTCTTTGAAAACATTTTCTGAATGTATAAAATACATTCACGTGATTCAAAAAAAAATTTAAGTATATATTTATATAGACATGCTTCCTACAAGTGCTGTAATTTCCTGTGCGGTCCTACAGAGATTTTCTGCAGGTTGCAGGAGATATGCACACAGAAGGATGAACGTTTTGGAGGTCATTTTATGAATTTGAAATAAAAGCAAAAATTTAAGTTTACAGTATTTTTGAAATTAAACGATTAAATTCCCTAGAAATTATGTGCCAGTGAATTAAAGGCAAAATCAGTTTTTCCTCTGCAGGATAAATTCTGTACTCAAAGAGTCAACACGCCTGGCACTAAGGTTTCCTGGTTTTGAAACCACCCCTTGCCACCCTCAGGCTCTGAGATGTGACTGCTTCAGCAGGCTTCTGAATAGCTACTTGAAGTGTTTTTAAAGTGACGTAATTACCTTTGACCCCAGATTTTCATGGTAAAGTTATGGAAAGTCTCATAATTCGTGTAGTACCAGGAGCAGTCCCTTCAGAACTGACATCTCGAGATCTGTTGTGCTAGAAAGGTAGCTGCATCTCAGTTCTGTGGGTTCATACAGCCAAGCGGCACCCTGACTGGGGGAGAGGAGCATTCTGCAGGGCATTTTGTTTAGCGCCTGCTTTTAAGAACGGACAACAAACAGGCGCACCTGCTGGCTACCAGACGTGGTCCTTCGGAGGGCCAGGGGCAAAAACCAACATGAGCAGCTCAGTAAAATAAAGAAGTGCTTCTGCCTCCTCTGCCTGCCTCCTGCTCGCCTGCATTTCTGCCTGCACCTTACTCTCTCTTTTTTTTTTTTTTTTTTTTTTTTTAGAAAAAGGATAAACTAGTGATACAATTGGAGTTTAATCTATCCTTTTATTCTAAGGTAAAGCCTCTTGGTGTTATATGGGGAAAGTTTTCAGAGTTTTACAGCAAAAAGAACACCATTATGTTTGATGACATAGGAAGAAATTTTCTCATGAACCCACAGAATGGACTAAAGGTAAGGCTATATTATTACTTGCTATATCTTTGAATATGTGATTGAACTTCAAGCCTTGAATTTCATAATTTTTCTGGAAGTACTGGGAGTAGATCAGTGATAATGTTAGCCTTTAGAAGGGTTTGAGGGTTTGAGACTATGGGAGAACCGCTTTCCCTGTGTGTAGTTTATCAATTATAAGGCACAATATAAGGTACATTCTTGAGTCTTGAGAAATGACTCAGTTGATAGAAGCCTAATTCTCTGTGACACTAATGGTCATTTCCTATACTTGAAAAGAGGTGAAGTCATCATCTTCACAGAATGATTTTCAAGGAGACCTTTAACTTAAAAAACAAAATTATAATCACTAATTCTGTGTGTGCTTGGAAGAAACTATATTTTCCCAGCCAACATTAAACCCCACTCATCTCTGGTTACAGAGACATGATATTATGAATTTTTAGTTCTTTTAGAAAGCACAGGGTTTTTCCTCCCTTAAACTTGGGTACTCAGTAGACTGGAGTATAATAATTTTCTAAAAATATGCATGACTCTACCCCCCAACATTCTAATTCAGGAGAGGTATTTTTAAGCATTCCAAAGTAATCTCTGTCACATGTCTCCTTTTGAAAACCTCTTCTGAGAAGGTGCTTATTAATAACCTGCTCACATTGACATAGAAGCAGTTCTGAAATTGAGAACTATTCTTAAATAATGTTTCTTATTATGGTTTCATTAGCTCTGGTAGAAGTCTCAAAAAAGCTTTCATTGAGAAAAATCTTAAAGATAAGTCTGCTTATTTTAATAATTAATTTCTATAAGCATGCTAATCTTGTGAGCAATGAATGTAGAAGATATTGAGAATTATGAACATAATTCTGATAATCCTGAACTTTGGTCATGGGTAAATAAATTGATATTCTGAAAGCTGAATTTTTAACTATACAAGAAATTATATGAGAATGTGATTAATCTAGATTATCTTAAATTTCTAAAGATGCTTCTTTGTTATGAGACAGCAAGACAGCGATCACTGCTCTGCTAGTGAGCACATAGATCATTTTGAGGAATTTGTAGAAGAAATGGTAAGAAGAGGTTATACAGGAACAAGTGAAGTCAGTTGGGTGAATAATAGATTTTTCTTTTTCACCACTTAGTTTGACTTAGTTCCAGAATCATTGGAATATTTTAATTTTATTCTTTAATAGTGCTTAAGTCCAAATATTTAGGAAATGGAAGTCACCTAGCAGGGCTTGGATTGAAAATCTTATTTACCAGGCACAGACTAGTACTTTCTCTTTTAGCCCCAAATCCCTTCCTGCTGTTTAATCGTGGAATCATTTTGGTACATTGTGTGTGTGTGTGTGTGTGTGTGTGTGTGTGTGATGTTTTATTTATTTACTTGTTCTTAAGAGGAAGGAAACAGGAATGAAGACAGGCAGGCAAGAAGGAAGAGAAGCACTTTATTTAGTTGTTCATTTTATTTGTTCCTAATGCCTGGGACCGTGAACCCCAATCCTAGAGCTGTAAGTGAATAGTGCCCAGTCATGAGCTTAACACCAGAGTTACCTGGTATAAGTAGTGCTAGTTTAAAAGTTAGTGTTTCACCTTTATAATTTTTAGTTGATGGGGAAATGCTTTAGAACTACATTATTGCTCAAGATTATCCAGAAACTCGTTTCACGAGATTGACCTCCGTCAGGGCATCTAATTTAAAATTTTTGAAAGTCTTTCTTGAGTTGTAAAAGGATATTTGAGCTGATGTCTTTAAAAAAGCAAAACTCTCTGATTGGACTATAACATGACGGAAAGTACATTAAATGTCTAGTTTACCAAATGTTATAAAGGTAACACACATAACTATCACCCAATTCCAAGATCTGGTATTGCTTACTGATTGCAGTCCTCCAACCTGTCCACTGTTCTGACTTACCTGCTTTTTAAATGAATGCTTTTCATCATAAAATATATCAACTTTAAACATCTGGAAAATACGATCATTCTTTTTATGGAAGAACTTGTACAATTTAAAACATGTTTCATGGAGACTTTAATAATAAAGGAAAATGCTTATGAGAAATGTGGGAAAGAACAGGTTATGTAAATAAATGACACCTACATATACATTTCATAGAAAAATAGTAAATGAAAACCATCCATGTTAAAATTAATCTCACCACCACCCCCATTAGATCAAGCTCATTTTTAGGTTAACTTTTTGATGAATGAAATTATTTATTTGGTAAGAAGCAACTGGAACAAATAAAGGGGGAAAGGCTCGGCAGTTTTGCAAAGGAGAGCAGTCATGTAGAGTTCAGCTATTGTATAAGAAAACTGGGGGGGTGTTAGGTTCTGACTGAAAACTAAGAAAGTAAAATTGGTGGACAGGTTCTTAAATGAACAGCTTATTAAGGGGAGATAATACAATAGTATTGACTTCCCTGATGGTATTTTAATAAGCTCATTAACTCATTTAAATGATAGAAGAGTACAGATTAGTGCTAGCTTCCTTATTATAGTCTGAAATGTTGAATGATGTTTGTTTTCTAATAGATAAGGCCTTTTATGAAAGCACACCTAAATCGAGATAAAGACAAAGAACTCTTAAAATTAACCCAATACCTCAAGGAAATAGCCAAATTGGATGACTTTTTGGACCTAAATCACAAATATTGGGAGAGGTAAGTGCTAATTACTTATTCATTTCTTCAATACACTAATGAAAATAATAACTAATAAACTTGTCTGGTGTCTCTATATACACATAAACTCTTAATTTTTATTTATGGTAAGTAAATTGAAAAGTATTTTGTAACACAGGGACATCTTTCCCCAAAATAGCTTTCCCTTTTGTCCTAATGTCTAACTTGTCCATAAAGCCATGTCTGCCTAAGCGCTTTAATACTTCTAGCAGAGAGAGACTGTCTGAGACACTGGTACATGCTTATCAATTACTTTGTGACAATTAGGTAGGTCACTGTTGTTAGGAATCAGAGGAATGTCATCTCTGTCCTCACACTAGTAATGCCAGGGTAATATAAAATACTGCAAACATTTTCCTGAAAAGGATTAAATATTACTCTGAGTAACCTCTGTATACATCAGAAAAATTAGGAAACTTTATTCCAATAGAAAAACAATTTCCACGATTTTTCTTTCCAAAGAGAACTGCTATTACTGTGTTGGTGTGCAGTCTTCCAGTCTTTTTTCTAAACACAAATGTATGCACAGATCTATAAATAGACTGTTTATTAACAAGATTTTCGTACAGGGAAATAACTTTGGAGAAGTGGACAGGATTATTATGTAGTACAGTTAGTCTTTTTGATTACCTTTTTAAAAATCTGTACTTGTAATAATAACACTTTGACTCCTCACATCATTCTGACAGTTTCTTGGTAGAGTATCATAACCTCATCAGGAAGAGAAGGCGGTCATTTTTATCACTGCTTCTAAATTGTGGCTGATGTAATTAAGTCAGAGAGCTGATACATGCCACAATACCACAAACTTGGCCAGGTCCTCTGATTTTAAGACCTCTTTTTCCACCTCCACCCTGCTAAGTATAGCAATTCATAAATGTGAGAAATAGACAGATACACATTTTGTTTTAGTGGTAGATTCCTGTTAAATAATTGTAAGAACGTGTTTCTTCAAATAAATTAATACCTTTGTGTCTCTACATTCCTGATCAGAGTCCTTCATCTTTGGCCCATGGTCTTTATGCAAGAAAAATAGACCTATAAGTGCAGTTTGAGTTATATTTAGAAGTGACCATGCTAATTAAATCTATTTACGTTCACACTTGAGAGTCAGACAGCATGGAGAGAGGGCTGGCATGCAGCTGCAGAACCTCGTTTGAAATCTGAGCTCTGCCTCTTTCTAGCTGTGTGATCTTGGGCAAATTGCTTAGCTTCTCTGTGCTTGTAAAGTATGAATAAGTTGGAGTAGTAAACAACTCCTAGGTCTGTGGGAAGACTGATCAAAGAAACACGTGTTCTCAGAACAATGCTTGGTACCTAATCCATCCACAGAGGTTAGTGATTATTGACAATTATTACTCACCCTGAACAGTTTTGCTGTTAAAACTCCTTTTCCTTTGGAAAGAGTTAGATTGTTATCGTAACTTCAGCATCATCCAGCTTAGACACCTTTACTTTATTTCTTGCAGGTATCTGTCAAAGAAGCAAGGACAGTAGTGAAATAAGCTAAACCGGCAGTGACAACACACTTGATATCCGGGAGCTTGCTTTTCTGCTAGAAACCATTATGGTAGTGCTGGACACTGAGGCAAACACCAGACTGCTTTTACTTGGTCTTCCAGTTTTTGTAAATTTAATTTTATATTTTTTGAAGATCATAGCAATATGCTAAAAAACAAAAAAATCTTTTTCCCCCCATATGAATACACTGTTACCCTTGACAGATTCCTTCTCCAGCATTGATTACCGAGTTTTCTTTCCTCCACCCACCAAGTGGACAAAATCATCTACTCACAGCAGCGTTCTGTGTCTTTGGAAACAAGTCATGTCTTGTGTTTTTGACTCATTGTGTTGTCTAACAAATCTAAGACCAAATCCATCTCGAAACTACTGCTTTTCACTTTAAAACCAAAAAAAAAAAAAAAAAAAGTTTTCGCCTAAGGAACCTCCTTTACTGTCACCGAGGACTGCTTTACTGCTTTGTCACAGATAGTTTCTCCCCTGTGCTCCGCTGATGACATGTCTGCGTTCTGAGCTGCTGTCTCAGGTGGGTCTTATGTGTGTCTGTTCTTTGAGTAAACCTAGGAAACATCACCTGTGACACAGACACGTCACGGTCTCAGAAATAGAAACTGAAGGTGGAAGAGTAAACTGAGGAACGGGAAGGAGTGTGTTTCTTTGTGGAAGTAACTCTTCTGCCTCCACTGTCGTCATAAAAGCAGTGAAAGGCAATACATTCAAAAGTGGGACAGATCACTGATTCATCCCTAAAAAGCATGAACAAAAAAGTTTCCTTCTGTTCCAGCTCTGTCTTGTCTAAGTGAAGACGCCGTGTTTCAGTGAAAATAGCTAGCCATCAAATTACCAAAAAAAAAACTTCCATGCTTACACCTGCAGATACGTAACGTGACCACTGTCTCGTGTTGACAGTATTGCTTTATACGGTTCTTGTATTTGAAAGGAAGCTGATCCCTTTCAAGTAAACATAGTGTATATTGTTCTTATGGGACTATTTCAGTGGTGTAAATAATAAATACCTTTTCTTAAAACTTTGGTTATCCATTCTGTTCGATCCTTATATTTTGCCTCTTTTGAATAAAAAAACAAGCAAAGTTCAGACAAGAATCTCTTGAAAAAATTTAAATGTGTGTGGTTTTAAAAGTGTACATCCGTCTTCAGACATTCAGAATTAGTTTTAGCAGCTAATTAGGTATGTTCAATTACTTAATTTTAATAAGCACCTTGTTTTCAGAAATAAACACTTCTTTGCGGCAGATTATTATAAAGCTACACCATGCAACAGAGTTTGAGAACCTTTAAATAATTTAATGATTCAGTTAAAACATTTCTTAATTATGAAGCAAAATTGAAATATTTAAGAGCAGCAGAGAATATTTTAACTTAGGCATTTCAGTGGTACAGTCCCTCTATGAAAGACAGCTTGTTTTTCCAGAGCGGGCATAGAAGGGGCTTCATCTTTTTAAGAAAACAGAACATTTAAAAGAGCAGACGTTTTTCAAATCAATGTAAAAAAAATCTCAAAATTAGCAAGCCTCAGGAGGCAAAAGTAGGATTCTAAACATCTGCCATTAGGTGGTGCCCAAACCTAAGTTTGTTAGCTGGTGTGCTAAATTAGACATTTCAGGGGAACACTGTCATCAGCTTACTGAGATTACATATGCTTATGTGATTATTACAGTCATCGTGTCGGGGACGTTTAGCTTCTCTTCTGCATTTTATGTCTATAGAGCAGATCTACCTGTCTGTCTGTCTGTCTGTGGCGAGTACAAGGGAACAGGGAGATGACTTTATCCTGATGTACATTCTGGTGAAAACAGCAGGTTATTTTTATGATATATATCTTCCAGGCTTGCAAGCAAGTAGTAACTAATATATGTAAAACCTCAGAACATTGTTAAATCTTTGATTTAGAGGACAGTTTGTCACGTAGTAATCCCTGAGGTCCTTCATAAAAATGAGCTATTAGACTAATGATATCTGTAGGAGTCATTTCGTTTTAAAGCCAATATATAAATAGGTCATCACAGGCAGCAACTGGACATTGCTCTTCAGAGTAAAACGATGGTCTGTCATGGGGAGGAGGTGGGGTGTGCAGGGACGACACGGTGTAGAAAAGGGTATGCAGAGAAGGGGGAGAACACAAGTTACAGCCCGGTTTTTAGGGTAGTTGGTTGCCAAGAGTAGTAATAAACCGTGACTAATAAACTGGTTAAGATTTTTCTCATGACAAGTTATCAGCAATGCTCAAGATACAAATTGTTTCCCCTATATTTACATCAAAATATATTAATCTTATTAGCTGAAATAGCAGCCCAAGAAGTGTTTATAAAGATTGAACATTTATGTAAGGCTATCCTAGTTTTGGGAATCCCTTTGGGGTAGTTCTGTGGGTCTTGGTGGAAATGTTAAGTATCTAACCTTTAAAGAGAAATCCTTGGAGATTGGCTTAATAGATTCATTAAAGACTGAGAAATTCATGCGTTAGAACAAGTGGAACAAACCAGTATCAGGCACACTGTGGGACTAGAAAAGGATGTCGATGAACTTGTATCAATGAAGTTCTATGTAGAATGTAAATTTGTGAAAACTTCCCTCACTAACAATTTTTAAAAGCTCTTAGGAAATCAGTAAGTGCATCTTTAATACCAGTGTAAAGCTACTTCCTGATAAAGTTGCTTGTTAAAACATTGATGTCCTTCTGAAAAGCTTTGAAAGTTGAACCTATAGTTTGTAAGACCATTTATGCACCGTACCGTGGGAATACAGTCCTTAAAAGTAGAGAAACACTGTGTAGCAAGCGTGAGTGACAGTTTCCTGAGACAATGTGGCCACAAGGAGCTCAAGTTGGACAGCGTAGTGTCGACTTTTCTGCTGGAATAGGCATCCCTCTCAATCCTGTTCTCAGTTCTTAATTCCAGGAGCACTTTTTTGGGGGGAGGGCGCCGGGGCAGCACAAGAGAGCTTTATTAGAAAGGGAAAGCACGTGCTCAGGAATGGGTGTGGGCATATTCTAGAACAAGTTAGGCAAGAAAAGTGCACACTGAGAAGTGCATGTGGGCACATTCCTAGAGTCCAGAGACAGCTAGTTTTATGGACTTGCTGGGGAGTGATTGCATCAGACTAATGAATATCCATGAGATTCCTGTGAAACGGATGGGATTTCCTGGGCAGAGGGGAGGTCTTTCCTTCTTATAGGAGACCATGGGCAGGGAAAATCTCTGTCTGACCTAAAGGGATCATAGTTGGCTCAAGAGGAGGCTCCATTGATGGCATAGACTGGAACCGTCTTGACATGGAACTCTTGTAATCTAGAAGACACAGAATTTTCTTCAAGAGGTTAAAACAAAGTGGGACAAATATTAATAGGATGATAGTCACCAGTGGATTTTGGAGAGGAAACACCAGATAAGGAAAAGGAGTCTTTTTTTAAATTGCACTCCAAATAGAGTCAGCAGAGGGGTTGTTACCTTGTCCAAAGCTATGGTGCCGTTTGACTGGTTCACTGGTTCATATATCCTTTTATATTTTCTTCTCCCTGACCAGCATTTTTGATAAACCTTAGAGAAAACATGAGGAAAAGGAGGTGTCCTACAATAAAGAAGTAGACCTAGCCAGATCAGCAGAGCGGTGACACGACAGAGACCCAATACTTCAGCTAGGTGTGGGCTTATCTGCAGTTGGTGTTTCCCAGTTTTTCTGTAGCTGAAGGCCTCAGGGATCCGCCTTTTTTTTTCTTTTTTTGATACTTCATTTTTTTTCCACTGCAGTAACTGTTTTACAAAGTAAACTATGTGTAGATTCCCCATATTTGCGGTTCCCCCAGTCCTCAGATAGATGTATCAACACACCCTGCCTTCCACCAACAGGACTTGCTTTTGAACAGGAATTTGAGCTCATTTTTTCACAGGAGTAAGCAGAGCTCTTCTCTGATGATTCCTGTGAGGTCCCAGGAAACAGGTTTAATTCAAGAGAGATGTGTCCAAGCAGGAGCATTTTAATTGTTACCAGTTCTTGCTGTGTAGAAGGAGATCAGCTCTGGTTTCCAAAGGAGGGCTTCCGAAGGAGGGCAAATGGTTTGTCAGCAAATGCTTGACTAGAACCTGTCCTTGCGAGTGGTGGGACCTAGGGCAAGTCTCTGGCAATATGAACTTCTGTTTTCTCTTCAAAAAAGTACTCATAAGAGTGCCTATCTTTCCCATAGACTTTTTTGAAAATTAAGAGACAGTTTGTGTGTAAGTACTTTGAAGCAGCAAAAGCTTGTATGGGACTGTGAGATGTTCTTAAAAGTGGTTCCAAGAGTGTGATTGTCACTGAGTTCTATCATCCTTAAAATTATGTTGACCCAGAGTGGAGTATTCAGAGGAAAACTTTTCCTAAGCATGTATTTTACAAACATCACTTTGGTTTTCTAAGAGTCCTAAACCATCAAGGAAAGTAGAACAAGGAAACACTTCCTATGGCCTAGGTGTTTCTTTTTAAGCATTCAAATGCTTTAAAATCTGTAAGTGCCATTTGTAATGACTTGAGTGGAAGACCAGCCACACTTCCTACCCCTGGAGTAGACTGAAGTTCTATAATGTAATGCATTGACAGGAACTCATGCTCATGGGCTTTTCAAACTTACCAGGCGAGATGGAACATTCCAGCAGACCACAAAGACCAGAGATAATGTGGGAATTTACTGCAGGGCTGTTTCATGGCTTTTCTGCTTTGTACCTGCACAGCATACTGAAGCAAGTTGTTCGAGCATGTCCTGGACAGCAAGCTATGAGCAACATCCTGACTCCTGATTCCCAGCCACCCATGTAGAAAATACAGTCATACCCCTCCCTTGCTGCCGACGCCATGCTGGGCTCAGTCCACCCGTACTCAGGTGCCCCAGTGAACCTCTCTCTTTTATTCAGCCATGAAGCTAACAGTAGGTATGTTTGAAACATTAGCAGAATTGTAATACATCTTGTAGCATTATTAAATATATTTTTATAGAATAATATTGTTTTGCAAGCCTATATAAGTTTTAGGAGTGTAGGCTCACACTTCATCAAATATAACACCGTACCCAGCACCAAATTTCTAATAATCCTCCACCCGTTTCCCTTTGTTTCCCCCTCCCTGGGAAACACAGCTGTGTTGTCAGAGTTCAAGGGTTAGTTTTTCTTCTGCTTTGTCTATTTGTTTGCTTTTATTGACATTATTTTAACCTAACTTTGGGAAACAGCTGTCCCCAAATGGAAACCTGCTAGTTTTGCCATGCCACATGAAAAATGAAAAATCATCCCAAAGCAATGAGTTTGTCACAAGTTTTTTTTTTTTTTTTTTTTTTTTTTCCTTGCAAACATCTACTAAGGTAGAAGCTAGATTTTTCCTGACAAGCTTAGCAGAATACACCGCCATATCGGGGAACCAGGCAGTCACTGCTTAGCATATATTTCTTGGCACCTACGTCTTGTCTCAGGCACTGAGTGGAGGTAAACACAGGGTCCTCTCTCCTCACAGAGCTTACATTTGAGTCAGGGAACAGTAAAGAAAAAACCCTAACAGAACAACTTCAGAAAGCGAGGAGTCTCTCACAATGGAATCACGTAATGGAAAGCAAGCAGGGTGGTGGAGCTGAGGGTGGTCATCAGCAGGGACTGGTGAGGAGACCAGAATGCTGGGAGCATCATTCAGAAAATGATGGAGAAGAGCACTCTGGGCAGAAATTGACCAAGTGCTAGACGTCAGGGCAAGAAGAGGGTCAGCAGATTCAGGAACTCAGATGGAGAGATGGCACAGAGCCCCAAGCATAGGCAGCATTTTGCCGGTCCCAATAAGAAATGCAGTGAATTACACGTTTTAAGTACAGAAATGACCTTTTCCCCCTATTTTTATTGTAGTAATTACTCACATTAAAATAATTTCCTATGTATAGGTTCCCCGTTTCTTAGATATATGTCTATACACCCTGCCTCCACCGCATCAAGTGTTTTTCATCATTATCCAGTGGGCTCTGCCACCATTTGCCCCTGCCTGCCTCATTCTCTATTGGTGATCTCAGTTCTGTTGAAAGTGGCCAAGGGTTGGTTTTGTTTCATCTGTTCCTTTATTTTGTCTATTCACATTCCAACTATGAGTGAGGTCATCTAGTTTCTTCTTTTGATGTGTTTCACTCGACATCATCTCCTCTAGATCCATCCATGTTGATTCAATAATAGCGTTTCCTCTCTTCTAAGGGCTGCATAGTATTCCGCTGTGTATATGGACTCCATCTTCTTTATCCATCCATCTGATGTTGGGCACTTAGGTAAGGGAAATGACAATTTTTTAATAGCCTTCTTGAACCTCTAAAATTCACCCATGCAAAGTGTGCGATTCAGTGGTTCTTAGTATATTTACAGAATTGTGTGCAACCATCACCATAATTTAATTTTAGAGTGGGAATTTTTTTTTTTTAAAGATGCTCTTGTATGGGGAATGATTACAGAGGATGTCAGTAGAACAAGATCAGTTAGGAGGCCATTGGTGTTACCCAGGGGAGAGGTTTTCAAAGCCACCCAAGTCAAGCTTGCATTCTTTACTCCATTGCAACATTTCCCAGCTACCTGCTGAGCCATGATGGGCCAGGTAAATAGGACAGACATGACCTCTGTCCATTGGGGCATGCAGATCAGGACAGGCCATAAAAGCTCAGCCCTCTGGGCCTCATTTTGGTGAAGGATATAATGGGAAGAACAGAGAACATGGCACAGAGAATGTACACAGAGCCTTTCCTCCCCCACCTACACCCATAGTGAAAAACTCCTTTGAGCTTCAGCCACATCCCCTGCCATTCAGGGTGGCCCCCATGAGGTGTCCAGCAAAAGGCCCCTGTCCTCCCTCAGGGTCCTGCAGCAGGAGAGCAGCCCCTCCTAGGGCTTCATTATGGAGAGTCTGACATTCCTTCTCTCTCAATATACAGCCACTGCCTCCCCAGAGCCAAAGGAGGTTATGCTGTGCCCTCAGTCTATGCTGCATTCTGTTTCCAAGAACCCTGAACCCCAACCTCCACCATTCCTGGGGCCCCTCTCGTGTAAATTGATTCAAAGATGCTGTATTACAATTAAATTTTTCAGAATATTCTCTGCTATAAAAAGTTTCAGTGGAAGCCAAAAAAAAATAAAACAAACAAAAAAACGCAACCTAAACTTTCACTGAGGGAAAAATAATGAACACTTGAAAACAATTGCAGGCATTACTCAATTTTAAGAAGATATAATTTTATTTTAAAAAAGAATGTGGGCACTATTCTTTATTTCCTAGAGGGTTCTTTGCTCAAGGAGGAATGTGTATCATTGATTTGTTTGGTAGCTGTTGGATCTAATGGCTTAAAAGATTCTTCATAGCTATATATGATGATTTTCATTTTTAAAAGCTCTTTATTTAAGAAACACACTTTTTAAAATTGCATGTGATCTCACCAAGTTAACATTGTAATGTACTTTTTTCTAGACTCTTCTCCATGTGCGCTGGTGAAATTTAGGTACAAGAATGGCTAGAGTGTCCCAGTGGCTTTGTGCTTAAATTAGCCCACATGGTTATTTTTAATCGATTCATGGAGTTGGAAGTCTCTGGAAGCAGAGGCCATATTCTTTTGCATTCTTTCCTGTTATAAACTAAGCTTCCAAATTTGGTAGGTACGTGACAAATGTGAGTTAAACTAACAAATGTGTAAACAAGCATTGTATTTAACTTAATGTCATCTTTTATTAGTATTGATCAAGGTAGCTTTGATTTACAACATAAGTCTATGTGCAGGTGTGGAAAAAGGCCTGCCTACCACTTCCAGCAACTACGAAGCAAAACCACGAGGCTCCTGTAACCTGAGCCTGCTGGAATGTAGCCAGCAGACAAAGAACTTCCCACGCCTGATAACCCTGCCCCTAATTTACATCCCTCTTCCCGCGCTGCTCCAGCCTATATAAGCGTGTTCTAACCAGAAACCGGGGCTCAGCAATTTGAGGAAGAAAGCCCAGCTGAGACCACGCGTGTAATAAATCTGCCTAAAATACTTCCAAAGAACACTCGCTTGGTTTCTCCCAAAAAACTGTAATATAGGCTCACCATTCGTTAAATATCAGACAACACACCAGGCCCACCACCAAATTGCTAAGTCTTCTGCTACTGTCCGTCAGACCTACCACCACTTGCTCCCACACCCCACTCCCTTCCCTGCTGGTCACCTCAGTTTGGTTGTCACTGTCCAAGGGTCGGTTGTTTCATATGTTCCTTTGCTGTTTCTTTATATTCCACACATGCGTGAGACCATCTAGTGTTTGTCTTTCTTCTTCTGATTTATTTCACTGAGCATCATCCCCTCTAGTCTCACCATGTTGTCACAAATGAATGTCACTATTGTTAATGTTTGCTTCTTTAAATGCTTCCAGCTTTAGCGAGGCTCATGACAGAACATATCACATGCGTGGGTTTCCCTTTCTTTTGTGGATCCTTCTTGCTGGTTTTTTCCACCCACCTTTATAGAAGGATATATAATGAAATACAGACACTGTTTTCATGAACATGATTCTACCGAAGCTTGTAGGTCCTGCTGACTGATGCGGCAGTGTATTGGGGCGCTCCCAGAGGTGGATGTCTCCGTGATGGAACAGGCATGAGCCTGTTGGGGTGTGGAGGGCCAGGGAGCTTGATCTAACTCATCATACTTGTTCACACCTTTATTGCTAAATGTTGAGATTCAAAAGCCAATTATTTTGTTCTGCTTTTCCCTGAGGCAATGAGTGACTGAATGAGGAGGAACAAGAGGTGCAAAGAAATACAAGGAAAGGCATTATTAACAGACCAAATTTGTTCATCCACCAAAGCAGCACTTGCACCTTGCATGCCTGCAGTAAATACGTGTGTGGGTCTATTAAAAGATCAAACAATTTTAGGTGGGTCTTTCTTACTGTCTCCAAATCAGACTGCTTAGTGAAGATTTTTCCTCTATGAGGGGCAATCACTAATCAAGCAAAGCTTGCTTTGCAGAAGTTTGCTTTATACTCACTCTCCTTGGATGCTTGTTTTATAAACAAGAATTCTTGAAGTTTTAAATTATACTAAGGTACATGAATATTCATAGCATTATTCATAGTAGCCAAAAAGTGGAAACAGCCCACATGTCCATCAACAGATGAATAGATAACTAAAACGTGGTGTTTCAATGCAATGGGATATTGCTCAGCAATAGAAAGAACGAAGTCCGATGCATGCTACAACACGATGAATCTTGAAAGCATTGTGCTATGTGAAAGGAGGAGGTCATAAAGGACTGCATATTCCATGCCGCCATTCCTACAACTGGAGAGGCAAACCCAACAGAGGCACAGAGTGGATCAATGGCTGCCTGGGGCTATGTGGGAGGGAGGTAGGAAGACTGGGACTTGAGGGGGTGGGGGTGGTAGATGGCTAAAGGGTGAGGCTTAAAAGCTGTCAATCATAAAATATGTCTCTCTCTCTCTGCCTCTCCCTCCCTCCATCCATCCATTCATCCATCCATCCACCTACCTAAAATACATACAGTGCATGAGAAAAGATATTAAAAACTACACATTAGGGCACACTCTTGTGGCTCAGGGGGCTGAGACTCTGGAGTGCAGACCACATACAGCCCAAGGACCAGGGTTCCAGACCTGGGGCTGGGGTGAAAAACCAAGAATGAACAACTAAATAAGTACAGATGTTTCTTCTGCCTCTCCCTCCCTTCCTCCTTCCTCCCTCACTCCCTTCCTTGCTTCTTTCTCCTCTTCCTCTCTTGAAAAATAAAAGTGGGGCAGGAAGTAAATTGGAAGGCACTTAGCAAAAGCAGGCTGTGTTGATGGATGAACTCACTTGTAGCTGGAATGTGAATAGACAAAACAAAGGAGCAGATGAAACAAAACCTATCTTTGAATATTTGCAACAGAACTGAGGTCACCGATAGGGAATGGGGAGGGCAGGGGGCAAGTGGTGGCAGAGCCCCCTAGAGAATGGTGAAGGACACTTGGTGATTTGGTGGAGGGCAGGATGGGCTGACATATATCTAAGGAATGGGGAACCTATACCTAGGACATTATTTCGATGTGTAGAATAATTACTACAATAAAAATATATATTAAAAAAAACCCAAGCTGTGTCTTCGTAGAAAAATCAGTCTCCTTGGGAACAGAGACAGCAGCCCCCCACTAACAAGCGGGCCCATCATGGCCCCTAAAACTGAACTGGCACAGTGGCTCCTTTCCCTGAGATGGTCTCTGCATACACACACCCACTCCCAAGGGGCTGCTCCTCCACTTCCATCACTTCCATCACTTCCCTGTTCACATGTCAACTGTCTAGCTCCCCCCAGGAGTCTTCCCTGCGCTCCCCTGAGTCTGCTCTGAGTTCTATCCTGCCAGATTATGTGCTCTGTGGCCTGTCTTCCAGGACCCTGGCCTGTCTGCTTCATGGCTTTGGAAGAGAGGCAGGCACAGAGTAGGACTGCAGTACGCAGTGGTGGCTGAATGAGGACTGGGAACAGAAAGATGCAGGACAGCGGGAAGTAGGGCAGGGTGGTCTCACTGTGTGTGCGAGCTCATATCTTCAAGAGAGACTAAATCATGGTTTTTCTTTTTTAAGAAAAGCAATTTTATTTTCAAGTGTCTAGAATAGCATTAGGTCTAACTAAGGGTTCTGGAATGCTTTGGGATTTGTTTTAATGAATAGAAGGAAATTGTATCTAATTAGCATTAATTTTTATGTATAAATGGGTAGGTCCAAATTGTATAAAAGCAGTTCTCTTGAATAATTTTAACATCCTCTTCACCCCACAAAGCATTTAGCACATACTTCCCTTCAAGATTCTATTAATGGGAACTAAAATTCATGCGATTGAAATGCAAAAACAGGAGTTTATTCCTTCACACAGGCTTGTAAGCAAATACCTCAGAACTGTCCAGAACCGAGGAGCAGATATCAAGGCTCAGGAACTTCAAAAGTTAGGGATATTTTATGAAAACTGTAGGAAGAAGGTAAAGCCTTGTTTACAGTAGAATCCAAATTGGTATATGTAGTAAGATGGAAATAGAAAACCCCCCTTAGGTTAAAATCATCAAAGCATAAGTAGTGGGTAAAAGTCTGATGAGAAAGAGCATATTAACATAAGCTCAAAGCATCTGTCCACATGATGCAGTAATTCTAAAGGGACGATAGTAACTGTACAGTGGAGAAGTTGGTGCACCCTGCCTGAGTCAAATCATCAACGTTCCTACCAGTGGAACGAGACACATGGGCTCGTGTACACTGACCGGACTCACTGAGAAGGACACAGAATCCCATGTGTGGGATTCTGGACAAAACGCAGAATCCAAACTTAAACACGAGGAAACATCAGACAAATCCAAATGGAGGGAAATCTTACAAAAATAACTTCCACATTGTCAGGCTAATGAATGATTAAGGAAGACCAAGGAACTATCTTAGATTTGAGGTGAGTATGGGGTCATGAAACTAAATAAGATGCTGGATCCTGGGCCAGAAGCCAGATGTTGGTGGGAGAGCTGACACGTTTAAGTAAGGTCTCTGGACTAGTTAGCAGTATTGTGTCAACACTGATGTCCTGCTGTAGATGACTGCACTACGATTGTGGATGATGGTAACCAAGTGCGGGTAATAGTTATAAGGGAAATCTGTGTACTGTTTTAAAGTCTGAAATCAAAATAAAAAGTTGAGAAGGAAAATAAGGATATTTACTTGGTAATCTGATAGGGGCATACTCATGAAAGTAATACTATTCACACTAGCTGCCATGGGGTGCATGGCACGCCTCCCGCCAGATTCATATGTTGAAGTTCTAACACCCAGCATCTCACAATGCCACCTTACTGAGAAATAGGGTCATTTTAGGTGTAATTAATTTAAGAAGATGTTATGCTGGACGAGAATGACCTCTGAATCCAAACTGTCCTTGGAGAAAGGGGAAATGTAGACCCAGAACAGCAGAGATGGGGTAATGCTGCAGAAACCAAGCAACACCAAAGATGGTCAGCCACCAGGAGCGATGACATAGATGCTTCCGCACGCTGCCCACTGCTGGATCTTGGACTTTCAATCTACAGGATCAGGAGGTATATTTCTCTTGTTTAAATCGCTTGGCTCGTGGTGCTTTGCTGCATCATTTCTAGCAAAGGAATACACTACCTTTTATTGAGAATTGACAGTATGTGAGGACTTAGATTAAGCATCTACATAGGCGCTGTCTCATCCATCGTTACCCAGTCCCTTGCAGGAGATACAGTGAATGCTCCACTTGGGGCTGAGACGATGATGCATGGAGAGTGGGTGAGTACCCTACCCCAGGGTCACATGGCCCGTGGATGGCAGAGTCAACACTTGCACAGTCTTGACACCACATTCCTGTCCATCACACATACTCCTCAGTTCTCCTGCTCCTGCTTCCAATTGCAAAAGTTTCCCATGGGGTGGGAAATGACAAGATTTGACTAATTTCTCTCTATACCTCAGATCTGAATTCCAGGGATGAAAATAGTCTAGTGTACCTGCGGATATCACATCCAAGGTCATCCTCCCAAGAAAGGAGCGTTCCACATGCAAGGAGAGATTCCATTTTGAAAGTGAGCAACTAATTGAAGTAAAGTTTTGGGGTTAAATTCAGGCATCCAAATCATGGGGGATGGCATTCCGGGGCAGGGGAGTTATTTAAGAAAGCAGAGAGCAAGCATTTCTTCTATTTTATAGCAAATAATCTGAGAGAGAATTGCCCACTGGGTTTTGTTTGTTTGTCTTCTTGAGTAATTCCTTCATCCAATTAACCTTTATTGAGAATCCCTGGGCTTTTGGCACCAGGCTCAGCCAGCAAACTTGAAGAAGCAGACCCAGTTTACAGTTAGTCTCACAGAATTGGTCCCAAGACAAAAAGATGGAGGTGAAAGCTTTTGAAGGTGAAAAAAATCTCCATTTTCTAATTCTTCACTACTCTCCTCATAGGTGTTATCTTCTGAATGACTGAAATTTTTCCTGTATATATTGGTAATGTATGATGCTCCCTCTGGCCAGCCCTAATTTCACTAATGGGCTCTGGACTCAGATACCCAAGGTTTGTTGTTATTCCATCTATATCTGCAGATATAAAGTGGAAGTGATCCTCTATTCCTTCATCTTGGTTCTTTCCCACTCAAGCCTGCTTCTCGCTCACAGAATGGTACCATCAGGGATCGAGCTGATGAAGTCAGAAACGTCTAAGTTCCATGTAAGTAGAGATTGTGTCTGCTTTTGTCAAGACAACTGCTTCTAACTCAGTCCTTGGAACATGTGCTTTGAAGTTGTTAATAACCAAGTGTAGAATGAAAGAAAGGGCTTCATCCTTGATTCTTCTCTCTTACCACTCATGTCCAATCAATAAGTCTTGTTAATTCTCTCTTTCATTTCCTCCAAAGTGACCATTCATACCCACCCCCACTAGCAATTTCCCTGTCTAAACTGCCATCATCTCTCTGTTGGACTACCCAGGCCCTTTTGCTGGTCTACTTGCCTTCTCTTGGCACTTCATCTGTGACCTAGCAAAGACAGAAATCTGACCCCAACACTTCTCTGCTGCAAAACCTCCAGTGGCTTCTGGCTGCCATTGCTGATAAAGCCTGAGCTTGGTGTTTGAGCACACGTGCTAGTTCTGATGTCGCGCTCTTCTTATTTCTCATTTTTCTCCTTCCCTTCTTCTCCCTCACGATGTTTCAGCTAAAAGGAGCTTGCTGTTGGTTTTCAAACATAACACATCTCTCTCTCTCTTCCAGACTTGCGCCTATATTATTCTCTTTACCTGGCCACTCCTCTTTATTCTTAGTCACAGCATGGATGCATTCTCACTTGGGGGTCCTGTTTGACTGCAAATGACCACAGGTCTAGCTGCTTCCAACAATGCCTGTTATTACCCACAGCTCTGGAATTCGGGGGTCCAGGTGACTATGGCTGGCTGGGTTCCCACTCAGTGCCTCGCAAGGCAGGGCTGTCTTCCTTTCTGAAGGCTCTGGGGAGCAGTCTGCTTCCAGCTTATTCAGGTAGTAGACAGGATTCTGTTCCCTGTGGTTGCAGGACTGAGGTTCCTGTTTCCTTGATATGTGGGCTCTCATGAGAAGGATTTCATCAGCCAGCAATGACATGTTCAATATTTCTCATGCTCCAAAGTCTCTGACTTTCTGGAAGGGCTGGAAGTGGGGAGCAGGCATTTGAGTCCAGGTCTCCTTGCTCAGGGCGAGACACGCACCCCTGCAGTCAGTACCTGTCCCACCTGTAGGTGGTGGATGTGCAAAGGGGAAAGTTGACTGGACCTTGGTCTGACACGATTTGTCCCCTGAATTCCCGTCTCCTGCAAACCCCATGCGGTAATGGGAGAGACGGGTTGTGCTTCTGAAAAGGGAGAGGAGAAGAGGCAGCTGCAGAGTCCTGTGGCCAGCACACCCTGGCCTGCACCTCAGAAGACCCCAGGAAGGCCCTGCCTCCAGTGCCAGAGACCTGCGTGAAGGGAAATGCAAATTAGCTTAGCGGAGCTCGCCTCCTGCAGAGGCAGGCTTTTCAGTATGCGGCATGCTCCCCGCCCACCATCAACTGGAATGCTGATTTTATTTTTGCATTTTATGAGCTTGAGAGAGAGAATTCATTTCCTTCGTATAATATGATCCTCTGGAGAAAGTCTGGTCCAAATCCAATTTTGCTCACAAATGCTATCCTGAAAGTTAGGTCGTAACTGAAATGAAATAGAAAGAGATGATTCAAGTTTGATTTATAGGCAAGGTGAATTGGTAGGTTTATGCTAAATTATTGCATCCAGGAAGGGGAAAGGAATGAAAGCATCTTCCTGACAGCTGGAAACCTTTGTAAAAAAAAAAAGAAAGTTTTCCCAGCCAGGCTCTCTGTTACTATAGACCAATGTTTACTCCTTCTCTACCCTCTCCACTCAGGACAGGTCCTGAAGGCAGAAATTGATGGAGATGTTTGTGCAGTTTTATTATGAGGAAGGGAGCTGGGGGTGGGTACTGCTGGGGTAGCCAGTGAGCTGTGCCCAGCGCCCTGCTGAAGGTCACAGTGCCCAGGACTCAGCCTCCTAGTCCTTGTCTTGAACCCTTCTGCTAGGACATTTGTTACATTTTCAGGTGGCTAAATTAAAAGATGGTCCTGGAGAATATCTTTCCAAGCTAGAACATGTTGGAAAGTTGCTCAGACAGTAGCTTTGAAACATCATCATCACAAGAAAAAAAATCGTAACTAAGTATGGGGATAGATGTTAACTGGATTATTGTGGGGATCACTTCTTAGTGTATGCATGTTGAATCATGATGTTGTAATGAAAACACTGAAACTAATGCCAGGTTCTATGTCAATTACAGTTCAATTAAAAAGACATGTTGATCAGAGCAGCGATATGGAGTTTCCAGGTGCGGAAGAGGGGTAAAAAGAACAAAGAGACGGTCTCCTTTGTATGGACTGGAGTTAATCAAATGCTAAGAGGCCGTGTCAGGATAGCCCAGGACATAATGGACGCCATCATGAGTTGTGTCCTGGACTGGCTGGAAGTTTTGGGAAAGGTTCCCAGATCCCTGTGCTTATGAAATGTGAGTAATTATTTTTTTATGGTTGGCATCATTCATTATATGCCCATTAGTTGTTAGGGTATCTCTAGATGAAAGACTTGAAGGAGGGCACATAGTTGTTATGAACTAATGACGTGCTATCAAGTGTGGAGGTGAGCTGTGTCAGATGTTGATTAGGATGTCAGAAACTTCCCACCATTCCTCAAGGTCCGGAGCAGAGTGGAATAAGTGCTCAGGGAACACTTAAAATAAGGAACATAAACATCCCCTTTATAATTGCCTCGTCATTGCAAGGAAGACCGGATGTGCACACTTGACTTTTTAAGAGAGCAGAGTATGCGTTCCATTCCTCAGATGGCACCATGTGCTGGTGGCCTGAGACACCCCCAGGGGAATGGGCCGGCCCTGTCATTTATCTGTTAGCCCTTGTGGACACCGTCTTTCTCTGTGGAGCCTTTCTGGTGACTCTAAGTTACCCTACTCTTTATCTTTCTCACAGATATGGCACTCTATAGATAGTAAGTCCTCATTTAATGCAATTGATAAGTTCTTGGAAACTGACTTTAAGGGAAATGACATTAAGGAAAACCAATTTTATCATCGACTAATTGATAAAACTAGAATGAAGTTCCTATGTTTATTTCTGGTCATAAAAGCATCATCAAACTTTAAGGCTAAAACACTTCTAATAGGAAACAATCATTCGTGTTCATTCACTCATTTTCCAACCTGCTTATTCCATTTCAAGGTCTCTTGTGACTGGAGCCTCTCCAGCAGCTCAGAGTCAAAGTGGGACCCAATGCTGCACAGGACACACACACACATACATACATACACACACACAAACACACACACTCTAAACAAGACAGCTGAGACACACTCCTGAACCTCAGGTGCACATCTTTGGGATGTGGCAGCTAACAGGAGTCCGGAGAAAACCCACCCACAGGGAGAGAACACACAAACTTCACAGACCGGTCTGGCCAGGAATTGATCTGTTGTTTGTTTCTCATTGACATTATAATGAAAGGAAGGCGCCGAAGGAAATGGCTGAGGACGGGCAGCACACGGAACGTGTCACACGCAGTGGCATTGAAGTTGACTTTTCATCCCTGTCTTATAAGCTGCCACAGGAATGGGCAGCATTTGGGGGTGGCAACTCGAGGTTGCTGGGAGCTCCCCAAGCCCAAGGGCCGCCATGTGCTAACCTGCAGGAAACACTCACTGGAGCTGTTTCCCCGGGTGGGGTGCCCTTGGCGCTCGCAGTGGGAGATTTATTTCATGATGCTGGGGATGCAAGAAGCAAGAGCATCCAAAGAAGCCGTAATGTAGCTCAATGTCCCTGTGAAGTGTGCTGTGGCCCTGTCAGTGGGACACTCCCTGAGCTCAGCAAGATGCTCACTTGGGGAATCTTTGTAGGCAAAGATAGTTCTGTGAAACCGGAGATTGTTTCAAGGAGGGACAATGCTTAAATGGCAAAGGGGAAAATTTAGTCTTGGAAAACATGGGCACGGGATCCCTGAGTCAGCTAAGGAAGCCCAAAATATGGTGTGCGTGCCCTGTTGGCCCAGTGGGCTAGTCCACAGTACGCAGACCATATACATCCCCAGAACCCTGGTTCAAGACCTGGGGCTGGTGGGGAAGGCTGGTGGGGAAAGGCAGTGAATAACTAGATAAAATAAATAAAATGTTTCTTCTTCCTTTTTCTTCCTGCCTGCCCATCTATACGCCTTCATTCCTACCTCTACCTTTCCTTTAAAGAAAGAAAAAAAAGCCCAAAACATGATTGCAAAGAATTACATTTTTATTAGTTCACCATGGGAACCTGAAAACAAATAATAAAAGAAACCACGGGTAATCACTTTACAAAAAGCACATCGTGGGTTGGAAGAGATGGGCACAGCTGGTGGCATTCCTTGCAGGTTCACTCCTAGACTCATATGCAATTCTTGATCATTTTCTCCGCAACTGTCCTGTCGGCTTTCTCTGCGGGGTTACTTCGGAGTTGCCCGCAGTCCTGACAATCTTATGTCCTTAACTTTGGCCACATGGGCCTCCCTCATGAATGATAAAATCTTTTACTCTCCAGACACTTTCGATGACTCTGTGTCTGTCTCCCATGGATCACAGATTGGTGGGGGTGGCGCTGCTGAACATCCCTCCCTGTCACATTTTTACCTCTTTGTAAATCCAGGCATCACAAGACTGAGCTTGCTCGGAAGTGCAGGTGATTCTGAAAGACTGACACCACTCCCGGTGTGTCTTCATGTGTCTGGGAGCTCACAGCTTCTTCTCCGAGACCTCCTCAGATGGGTACGCATCCCGTGTAAGTGATACTCTCTGGAAATGTCACTTAGTTCCCAGCCAGCACAACCGTGTTAGGGCACCAACACCAAATACCGCATTCTTACTGTCGTCATAAAATGCATACTCTTGCATCCTTGCTTGAAAAGTTGTCAGTATAAATAACACGTAAGTTCACATTTTGCATAATAATAAACTCCATTCCTTATGGGTCAGGGAAGTATGAGACATACGAATGTTAAATAAGTCATAAATTAATAAATACATAAATTATTTAAATATTTAAATAGCATGAAGATCGGTTGGAAACCAGACAGCTGGAAACTCTATAAATAAATGAGCGGAGTGCCCTGGTGGCTCAGGCATTAAGTGGGTGTCAGGGGTGTAGACCATGTAAAACCCAGGGACAGAAGCTCTCAACTGGAAACCAAAGGGCACAACCAGAAATGAACAAATAGAAACGCTTCTTCCTCTTTCTTCCTTCCCTCCCACCTGTCTGCCTTTATTCCTCAAAAAAAAAAAAAAAAAAAAGATTATTTGTAATGGATATTGATACATTTAAATATAAAAATTTATCAAAAATATCAGATCCTTAAAAAAAAGCAAATTAGGTAAAAAAATAGTTTCTTTGGTGCTATTCCATCATGTCTTTAAAAAGTTTGGCATTATCTCTTCTGCTTTTCCTCTGAGAGTTTAGCCTGAGATCAGAACCTGAAAAAGAATGCAGAAAGTCACGTGGATTGGAAGCATGGTGGCAAATCCTTATTTCCCTCTACTTATTATCCTGGCATTGGGGTTTTGGGGAATCTGGGACAAAACGCCCAGATTTTCCTTATGTGACTTGGGGTTTGGCTGGCAACACCCGAGGCTCTTAATCTTGAATTTTCTTTAAAAAATCATCTGATTGTGTGGTTTCCTTGTTTCAGCCCTTCAGTGCATCCCTTCTCCGGGGCCCTCTCCCCTGGTAGGGTACTGACTTCTGGAGACAGATGGTGAGCCAGCACCAGTGCTCTGACGCTTGGCCACTTCTCTCTGTCCTCACCTTACCCCACAGGAGGGCGAGGCCCAAGCCTTTGCTGTAGTGCTCGGTGCCCAGCATCGTGCCGGGAACAACAACTATCTGTTAATGGACAAAGGTGTGCTTCCCACTGACAGCTGTATGCCGGGCACCCATCCCGCTTTCCCCTCCAGCCTGGTCCCCTTACCCCCCACCTTACCTGGGACACTGTACCCCATCTCGCCTGCTCACCTAACTGCAGGACACGGAGGCCCAATCACTCCAGGAGGAGCTATAGTAGCGGTCTCGGGCTTGCACGTGGATCTTGGCATCTTTGTGGCACTTGACCTTGGCTGACATCTCATCAGTGAAGATTCTATCTTTCTGCTAAGGAGAAGGAAATCTTTGTCTACACAGTCACGGAGTGGGCTGGATCAATTTCTGCAAAACCTCATTTGCCCAGCAAGCACCCCCTCCCTCCCTGCCCTCTCCTCCACCCGGGCCCCTCCGTCTTAGGGTGGCCAGCACACAATTCTCACGGGACTGTGGAGAGTTTGCGCCACCTACTGACAGATCTCTGACCACAGAGGGGAGACTGGGATCCCTGTGGTCTTCCGTGGAGTCCAGCAGCTGAAAGTGGGACCCAGATGGACTGCTCCACTAGTCACCCGGATGTTCAGAAATGCCAGGTCCTGACCCTTTCATCAGAGGAGCGTGGGGTTCGAACCCAGGCATTGCTACTTATCAACTGCGTGACCACGGGAAGATTTCTAGGGCTCTGTGCGTCTCACTTTGCTCATTTATAATCCTAACGGATAATGGTTATCACAATACCTACCTCATAGAATGCTCAAAGTTAAAGATTAAAAAATCCTGAAAAATGCTTAGCAAAGTCTTTCCCCAAGTAGAAAGTGGTCTTAAGGAGAGAAGATGCATATCAAGCTTTTACATATCATTTAGGTAATGTCTGCTCACAATACCCCTTCCCCAGATTAAAAAATAAATAAATAAAAGAGAAAGAGAAGACAAATTCTCTGGGAGAGTGAGCCACTGCGTGTCCACCAGGTGCTGATGGTCACAAGCGGGAGCCTTTATGCAGAGACTTTAATCCCGGAGTTCAAGGAAGCTCCGGCTCATGAAAGTGAGAAAGACATCCTCTTAGCCTGTGTCAACACCGACATTCTGTTTAAGAAAATCATTTCACAGAACGAGAACAGCGGGAGTTGCCCATGTTGGGTAGACATAGTGTGTCTTCTGTCATCTGTGATCTCACTCAGTGAAACAATCATGTTCAGCTGCTGGAGCCCAGATCTCCTCTCAGAGGACCAATTCTGAGGGCAAGAACTTGTGGCTGGAGGCAGTGGGTGGCTAAGTGCATGGCCGGACTGGGTCACTTGGGACAAATCCCTTAGCCTCTCTGAGCTCCCATGAAGTGATGACAATAGTACTGCTGGTTTTTGTAGAAGTACTGAGGGGACTAAGTGAGAAAGAGAGGTCTAGCCCTCAGCACAAGTTAAGGGAGATAGAAAATGCTTAAATAGTTGTTACTATCATTCATCTTCTCCCTGACGTGGGCCTGCAAACTCTGACCACCTACCTTTTCTTTCTTGCTCTTGTCTGGGACGTGAACGCAAAACGTCAGGGAGAAGTAGGAATGTGGGATGCTCCAGGTATCAGGGTATGCCCAGCTGACCTCCACCTGTCGACCGTGGTTTAAGGGCTTCAGCTGGAGGTTCTGGGGCGGGTCTGGTTTGACTGGGGAAGATTGAGAAACACCCTTATTGTCCAAAAGGGGCTTGGGAGTGAGGCAGTTCTGACTTCGAACCCCACTGACTGGTGTCCTCACCAATTGCCACACCCTTATGGCTGACCGAGAGAGGCCAGTGACCCTCTCAGTGCCGCACATTTACTTGGGCCCTGGCGGGGAAGCCCCTCTGCTGGTGGTGGGAGAAATTTCTGAGCGACAGCCTGACTCTCACATCTGGGCAGTGGGGTGAGGCCATCAATCCCCGCGGTGCACCAAACTCAGAGGTAAGCCAAGACTTTCACTGGGGGAGATGAGAGATCTATCTGATGCTTAAAAAAAAATTTTTTTTAAAGGAAAGGTGCAAGCAGGAATGAAGGTGAGCAGAGGCAGGGAGGAAGAGAGAGGAGGAAGAAACGTTATTTTTCTTATTTGGTTGTTCCCACTGGACCTGGGATGTGAATCCTGGACCTTGGGATGTGTGTGGGCTGAACCCAACGCCTACTCCACTAGGGCGCGCCTCTGGCACTGATTCCCAGGGACACTTACGGTCTCCGTGTTTGACGGTCCATCTGTGCACTCGGTGGTGAGTTACTGAGCCAGCAGCTGCTCGGCTGGGCACAGAGGGTGTGAGTGTTACCACACCAAAGACCAGGGCCGTGGTGGGATGCTTCACAGACATTCTTCCCTCTGTTCTTAACACCACTGATCTCCTTCCTTTAGTCTCAGCTAAGTGTCATCTTCTCAGAGCGCTTTCCTGGCCACCTGATGAGAACTTGACCCCACCCTCCCCTGCCCAAGGAGGGCAGATGCCCCACAAATGCCAGACAACTTCTGTGACCCTGTTTCACGGTGTACATTCAGCAGACTGAGGGCATGGCCAGAGGCGACATCTCCAACTGCCAATGGAAAGGCAGTGTCTGTCCCCAGGAATTTATATTCTAACAGGAAGTCCCTTTCCCAGTGCTGGAGGAAGATTGGTTGAGAATAATCACAATTAGTAGGGCGGCCTGGTTCTGAACAGGGCACTGGGGGGCTGCTCTTGGGTTCATCCTGGAAGTTGCCTGGACAGCAGAAGAGAAGTGTAGCCACCAGCCTGCTTTCCCAGCCGCGCAGATCTGGGCTCAACTGCCGGCTGTGAGTTGGAGGGCAAAGCTGCTTAACTTTTCTAAGACTTCCTTTCCTCCTCCTTAAAGTGCAGACGGTAGTGTCCCTGCACCTTATTGGGTGCAGAATAAATGAGCCAATGTGGGCAGACGCCGCCCCAGGGCACGGGCCCCTGCGAGCACTCAAGAGGCCCCTGTCCCTGAAGACGCGCGGAAGCAAGCAAACTCACTGATGTCCCGGAGGAAGAAGCTGCTGGTGTAGTTTTCATACTTGAGCTTGTGAACCGCATCCACCGCCAGCTCGACGGGCAGTCTCTCCTCGGCCGCCGGGCAGGCGCTGCCCTCCTGACAGTCCACCGTGTACTTGCTATACTCCCGCTGCTCCACCCTGACCGTCTCTGCTGAGAGTGTCGCGGCTCCGCAGGTCACCTCCCGGGGGTCAGAGGAGCTGAGGCCAAAACAGACAGGGTCCCGGGTCACACCTTTGTGGGCAAGTTCCCACGGTGGGGCCAGAAAGTTGTCTAAGGACACAGTTTCTCCACTGGGTTAGATTTTGTCCTGGGGGGAAGTAAGGCCCCCATGAAGTTTTCCCCTGAGACCCAGTTCTGCTTCAAGAGGGTACAGCATGCCCTGGTGGCTGAGTGGTTTAGTTCACCGCGGCGCAGTCCACATATATCCCAAGGTCCCCAAGAAAACAGCCAAAGTGAATGACGAAATAAAATAAAATAATCTTCCTCCTCTCTCTTCCTGCCTGCCTGCTTTCCTTAAAGAAAACAACAAACAAAAACAGATAGTACCAGTGTTTAGAAACAGCTGTGTAGCTACATGGGTCCGGCCTAAATAAATCTGGAAAGTTTTTGATCCAGAGCCCCTGGTTAAATCTCCTTATGAAAATTATTAATTCGTGTGTCCCATTTTAATTGCAAAACCCCTTCATGCTAATTATAAACACTCAAAAAGATAAACATGCATATAAAGGAAAGGTGTGTCTCCTTGTATCCTAATCTCACTTCCCAGACAGAAATACTATCCACTGTATTCATGCCAGAACTTTTTCAATGTTCAAAGCAATCACATATCTGCATATAAAATATGCATACACACATATTTTATCTATGTAGACACATACATTTTATTTTTTATAAAGTAGGATATGCATATATGTATATAATATAATTCGATTTCATTTTCCTGGGGTGTTCATCACAACAGAACAATACACTGGCTTATTCACCTTAATAACTGCACACTAAGCAGGAGTACAGCACACCACCCTTTATGCAACCTTTTCCCTGCTGATTATCAAAAAGTCACAGTTGTCCCAGGCATCTCTGTCTTTGTACACTTGTAGCAATATTTCTTTAGTAGATATTTTTCATTTTTAATATAGAAAAGCGAGACCCCAGAGGTTAGTTTTCTCAGTTCTAGAAGGTTCTGCAGGGCCTGATGTTCACTCAGGATCTGCCTTTCTCCTCCGTTGTCTGGGAACTTGGATGTTGAGGGAAGGAAGTCACCTACAGGAGTTCAGCAGGCCCTGTACCCAGGGGACTGGTGACTTAGGGCAAGTGCAAGCATACTGCATAAACAGCGAACTTCAGATTAGCAGAGTCAGCAGAAGAAAAAGTAGCTGTGGCCCTGGGAACATTTCTAGAGGCCTCCACAGAGTTTGGAGTGAATTTCAGGGGTCTCAGATCTATGCCCCAGAGCTCTAACTTCAGCTCAAGGTACAATGTGGGCGGATCATTCTCACATTGATTTCTCCTTTTCTTCCTCCCTGTGGTGCTATGCACCTTAATGAAAAACATTGCCAGGCAATATCGGGGAGTGGGTCCAAGCAAGGGGGGCTATGCTTAGGCTTGGTCAGACCCTGTTCTAATGCACACATTTGTTCAGACGATTTGCTTCAATCTCCATGTTCTTTCCTCAGCTTAGGCAAGGGGGTTGGGGTGGGGTTGAAAAAACATGGGTTTGACTTTGTTTTCTCCCTTATCATTAACACTGGACCACTGCTATGTCACCTTTACTTTTTCATGAAACCGTTCTGGAAAAAGGCTGAGAAATCGGAGTGGTTTCACTTACCCTCCGCTGCTTTTGACACTGAACTTCAAATCAGAACTGATGGCCGTCAGCCACCAGCAGGTAAAACGTCCAGAATAATTTTTTGCCTCACATTTCAGAAAGGTCTTGCTTTTGGATTCTGAATTAAAAAGAACAAACATTTAATACTTAGGGATCTTCTTTCAGAAAGACTTTGATGGCAAAGAATCACCAGTTGGTACACTCTGGTGAAGCAGCAGTTGGGTCAACTGCCTCCGAAGGAATGCAGACCACATACCCCTGGGTTCAAGTTCTGGTTCCAGGGGAACAACTCAATTAAAACTAGAGTAGGGATGCTTCTTCCTCCTCTCTCTTCCTGTCTACCTGCCTCCTTGCCTTCATTCCTGCCTGCACCTTTTCTTGAAAAAAGAATCATCAGCCACCAAAAGTTTTACATAGAGTTTCTTCCATTTGTTTCCTTGGAGAATGATGCTGTCCCACCGGGAGGCAGCCAGTGATGACTAGAGGTGTCTGATAGGACGATAATTCTGCAGAGACCTCTACACGCTTCACAGTTCAGAGGGAGACATTTTACATAGGCTGGGTAATTAGCCATCCACTGATATCACTGCCATTTAAAGAGAACCTCATGAGAAGCACCTGACTACCACAGAGTTCTCTCAGTCAGATGGTGGTGGTTGATCACCCAAAAGAACTAGGAAAGCAAAGGACGATGGAATATCTGGGTGATTTCAGCAAGACACTTGGGATAAGTGCATTAGCTCCCAGAATCCTGTCTTGCCTTCTGAATTTTTGTATGTTTTTGTCTCTTACGGAACAAAGGAGAAAATGGACATTAGCCAAGGGAATGGAATTACCTCTCTGTCCCTTTATAATATCAGTGGACCAAATTCCATCTTCCTTTTTGTGAAGCAGCAGGAGAGAACTGCCCAAGACCTCCTCTCCTCTGTGACAGGTGTACTGGCCAGCATTTCCAAACTCTTTCACGTGGATGGTCAAGGTTTTGCCAGAGCCTAAGATCTCACTGCTCTGGCCAGAGGTCCAGGTGATACCTTCTTCTTCCGGGGTGTCACAGGTAAGGACCACTGTTTCTCCAGGGGCTTCGGGGTGCCAGTCCAACTCTACAACGTAAACTGGAGAGCAAAGGAATGGCTGTAAACTCCATGGACTTGGCGACTGTGTTTTATGAGCCAGCTGGGCACCCGTCTGGAGGGGGCACAACCTTGCTCATAATAGCGCTCAGGGTCACAGAGAAGAGAAACAAAGTGGGTTAGGGCTGCCATTATTTCATTAATGGGCAGGCTGCCTTTAATCATTGACCTCAGATTAGCTGGCAGATGGGGAAGGCCTGGATACACCACACGGGTAGCCAGCCCGAGACTGATGGCTTGGTGGAGAGAAGAAACTTGCAGTATAATTGTAGTTTCAGAGGGACTAGGGCAGGGCATGGAATGCTGAGCAAGACTGATGTGGACTGATGATGCCTGTCCCCACTAAACTGGTGGGATTTGGAGTCAGATACCTAATCACTCTGAGCCTCATTTTCCTCATCTGTAAAAGGGAAATAATAATAATATCTATGTGGTAAGTCTGATTGTAAGTATTAAATGAAAAAAACATGGCAAACACTTAGCACTGAGCCTTCCACAGTAGACTCCATGTTATTATTCTTTACAGATCCAAGGGCCAAGCGACTGAGAAAAAAACTCCTCATTTTCCATGGGATTGAAAGATTTGCTTCCTACTGCATGAAACTCACCACTGATATTCTCATTCTCTCTCTATTTTTTAGAACTAATTTACCTCTTATGAGGCAATTCAGTACATCTTTGTCTTCCCATTTTGTCGAGGAGGACATGGAGGCCAGGGAGCTGCAGGTACACAAGGTGAGAGCCGGTAAAAGCCCTTCTGTCTCCTGGGATCACCACCAGGTCTCTAACCTGATCAACACTGGTACTTGCGGAATGGCTGAGCGGAGTGTTTTAAAGTCTCTGCCCCATCAAAATTCCATCTGTCATGCCTGCATCAGTTGTTAATTCAGTTGTTAGACTCAGTTAAAGCAGAGCTTCTCAGAGCAGGTTCGCCACATCACCTCACCTGGGAATCTGTCGGATACACTGATTCTCTGTTGCTGAATCAGGAAATTCGGGTGGACCCAGGCATCTGCATTTTCAGCTCTCTACATGATCTGGCTCAAGAGTCACAGTAGTTAAGAGGATTTTGGAATCACAGAGGTCTGGGTTTAGGTTCTGCTCTCTCTCTCTTAGATTAGCCTGTGGCCCTGAGCAAGACATTCAATCATCATCTTTAAAATGAGCAAAATATTAGCACTTGCTTCAGAGGGTCATCATGGGGACTACACAAGCAAGTTTATGAAAGAGCTTAGCACATTGTTCTTAAAAGCTCTCTAAAGAACGGCCCTTGTTACTGACATCTGAATGTAAAGCACTGTGGGATATAAAAGCTTGCTTGACATCAAAAGGATTTGTAACTATCGAATGGATATCAAAAACAAAAGGTAAAAAGCATGTGGGCTCCAAGTCTTTGGAAATGATTAGTGATGATGATGTAAAACCACGTGGTAACTTTGGTTTTCTTGTTTTCCTTTGTCCTGCTGATGATAGATTAGCGTGTCCTTTCCCTTTTCTCCTCAGAACCCTAGAAGACCCTTCCCTGGACACAGGGGACATGAAAGTGGGGGCCCAACGGAGGAGACCATACCATTTAAGGGGTGTGCTTTCCTGAATACCTAAAAGATGATTTCTGATCATCAGCCGAAATGTGTTCATTTTAAATGTATGCCTCCTGCTCAGGTCTCCAAGGACCCAGGAAACAACTGCTTCGTGTCCTTCAAATGCTTAAGGTCGCAGGCTTTGAAGCAAGACAGAATTGGGATCGAGTCCTTGTTCCCCACTTACCAGACGTGAAATCGGGTAAATTACTTTTTTCTAAGCTCTGTTTTCTACCTCTGTGAGATGGAGGCACACACAGTCCTCTTTCATGTGGGTGTTGGAAAGTTAAATGAGATATGATGTTCAATAAATATTAAACATTGTTATTATATCATTAAAGATGGTGGGGTGAGAGAGGACAGACTGTAGTTCTTATGCTTTTCTTATGCTTTTCAAATCTCCACATTGGAACAAGAGTCATATTTTGATACAGCTGGCTTTCTTAAGACTGGCAAAATCCATATCTCTTTCCCCATTTCCAACACAGTTCACAAAAAGCTTCTTCTCTGGCATCTAATGTGAAGGGCACACAAGATGGATGCCCTCAAGGGTGGGCTAGGGCCATTTTCCCAGAATGCTGATGCTCACATGAGGAAGTCCCCAAGTGGAGTTGCCCATTTTGGTCCGATGTCCCCACAGGGGTAGCCTGGCAGGGCCTGGCTTGCTTTGGAGTCTGCACAGAGAATAGGAAGAGGCAGGTTACCGTCTTTCTCCAGTTCCCAGATAGCCATGAGCGGAGACGCCAGCAAAACCAGGGAAATCCAGGGGAGGACCGAGCACTGCATCTGCAGGCGGGGGAGACACAGAGGAAAAGAGACAGCAGAGTAGAGAAACATGGAGAGAGAATATCAGTCCGTATCCAGTTAACTTTGGAGTCCATATCTACATTCTATGTCCACTGTTTTTAATCTTTCCCTTCCTACACTGTTGGTTTAGACCAAGTGAATTACAGGAGCCTGATGCTGGTCTCCAGGCAAGAACATCTTCAAACAGAGAACTGCGGACTACAGAGTTGAAGGAGACCCAGAGCTGGCCTTTGAGTATAATCCTTTTATTTTATTTTATTTTTTAAGTCAAGGTGCAGACAGGAATGAAGGAGAGCAGAGAGAGGCAGCCAGGAAGAGAGAGGAGGAAGAGACACCCTATTTTATTTAGTTGTTCGTCCTGGGTGTTGCCCCCCCCCCGGCCCAGGACGAGAACCTGGGACCTTGGAATGTATGTAGACGGTGCCGAACCTTTACTCCACTAGGAGGCGCCTAATCCTCTTATTTATAAGATGAGACACCTGGGCTCGGAGAAGGAACATGACTTGTCTGAATAGACATTCAATTTCTTTCTTTGGCCCTTGCTTATAAAGGGCCCTGAGTTAGAGGAGTTGGGAGTGGAAAAAGGTTTTTCTCTGGATCCTGCTTTTCAGGCACAAATGCTTTCATCCAACAAATATTTCTAAGTCTGGGTGTTGCATGTCTTGTCACCAGTTGGGGAGACAAGCTGGACCTGTATTGTCGTGGCACAGTAGTATGTACTGTGACACAGTGACATCAAGGCTAAGGGACTTGGCTTGGGGGCAATACAAGCTCATCTCTCAAGTTCTGGCTGGCGGTGACCTACCTGAATACCTGCTCTTACAGATGATTAGTTTCTCTCCTTGTTTAGACTCTCATTGCTCCAAAATCACAGTTAGTCGCTCCCACATATGGTCTCAAACCATGGTTCTCAAACCTGAGTGCATGTCAGGCTAACCTGGAAGCCTCATCAACACACAGGTTGCTGAGTGCCGCCACAGAGTGGCTTTATGCGGTTGGCCTGGGACGGGCCTGGGAACCAGCATTAGGGGACAATTTCCAGGCTAATGTTGCTCGTCCAGGGACCATACTTTGAGAACCACTGCTGTAACTGAAGTTCAGGGTCCAGAGACTCTGAAAATCAACATGTTGGGGGAAAGAACAGAGAAGATCGAAGAGACTAAGAAATAATGAAATGCAGAATTTTGTGCTCCATCAGTCACCTCATATCCTGAGACCCAGTCTCGATGAGAATCTAGGGCTTATGAAAATCTTCAGACCATGAAAAACAGACTCCACCTGTGAATTAGGTGGAGCTGGTGACTGTGTAATTTAGGTGTGACATCTCTGTGCACTCTGTGGAGAGCATCATGCTCTGCAGGAACATGATTTCAGAAACTACTGGTCTGATCACATGGAGAACAAAACAAGCTTTTCAATCAGGGCCCAGCCTCCGGCTCAGGTGGCTGGGGTGGCTGCAGTGCAGGCCATGTAGAATGTGTGGACCTGAGATTGTGACCTGGGGCCGGAGGTGTAAAAAAAAAAATCGGCCAAATATCTTAAAAGTGAGTATCTTTCAGTTGGGGAGACCGAATACTGACAAGTCGCAACTTTCTCAGAACTGCTGCTATTCCTGGGGGTGAGGGTGACTGCCATGTACTTTATTCCCTTCTACATAAAGCACACAGGACCACGCTGCAAGCATGTCACTGACATATGGAGTTTTTAGGGGCTGCCTCTCAGTTTAGTGCACATTTTGATGTAGCAAAGCATTAGCTGCCATGAGGTACCAATTTTTACCTTCAGGCTCAGAGTCAGTCAGACAAGGGCCTGCATTCTGGTTCCAAAACTCACTAGTGGTGTGACATTGGCCAGATTACTCCCCGAGCCTCAGTCTTCTCATCTCTGAAATGGGTGTGTTACCCATCTCAAAAGGGTTGTTGGGAGAATGCCATGAGATGACATAGGAGGCAACTAGTAACATGTTAGCTTGCTCCTGGGGGATGGTATAAGGGGTAAAATAAATCTCTCTCTCTCTCTTGCACACAAGGCATAGACATAAATGTTGCGCTTGGCTCTAGGGAAATGCTCAGAGAGGTATTGCGATGACATGGGTCTGTGAAAAGATATGTTGGCACTCTGGAAACAGAAGCAAGAGTGATTCCTGGCAACTCCTGATGATCCCACATGCACATGGTTTTTTCAAGTTTTATTTTGTTACTTTTGAATTTTAAAAGATAATTATTATTTAAAAAGACAGAGTCTCAGAAGGCATGGCTAGCAGGCACAAGGGCCCACTTCAAGAGCCAGGCAGAACTGCACGGGCATCCCTGCTCTTATTTGTTGTGGGAAACTGGGCAATTCACTTGACCTCTTTAAGCCTCACTCTCTTCATCTGTAAAATGGGCATCCTCTTGGTGAAGAGTTAATGAAAACAATTGCCACCAGGACCCAAGATGGCGCTCCGGTGGTCAGGACATGGCTACTTGTCCACACAGAGGCCCCTTCCGCCTGTCATGCACTTTCTGCAGCTACCTTACATAGTTACATCTTTAATGCGTGTCTGCCTTCTTCCAGGCTGTATCCCCAGCGTCTAGCAGGGAGACTCTCACAAGGGCTTTCACGAATTATTAGAAGAAGGCGTGAATGGACAGAAATCATAACATTTTAAATCCCAGTAAAAGGAACTCTAAGATACATCTAAAAGGAGGGAACAGGTTCAAAAAAGGAGTTACTTTTGCTAAATCCCACACCAGCAAGCCAATACTTGATAACTAACCTAACTGCTATTCCAGCCTCTCCTAGAAATATATTCTTTGACCTGTAAGCTGAAATTTCCTGGTCAGAGCTAATGTGGTCACCTGACTAGGAGACCCCTTCTACCCTCCTATGCAAAGTGACCCCACTGGAAACAATCCCCTCTTCCCAGTCTGCACCTCTAAGTCTAAGAAAACTTTCCATTTTGTACAGCTTTTCAGAGCTCCATTTTGCTTACCAGATGGCCAGTTCATGAATTATTGAAGAAAGTCAATGAGATTTAAAAATTTACTCAGTTGAATTTTGGTTTTTGAAGAAGGCTGTCCAAATTCTTTCTAATATCTTGAAATTCCTTATTTAAAAAAAGGGGGGGGGGTTTACCATCTATTGGGGTTTAGAAATTTCTTGGTTACCATATTTTAACCCTATCATGGGTTTTTTAATCTGAAAATTGTTACACACAATTTCCTGGGCAAGCCTAGGACACCAGGATAGTAAAGATAATCTTTTCCTTGTCACAGATTTAAAAATGCTTCTCAAAGTCATTTTAAACCTTACAGTTGCTTTCCATTGTTTTAAGTGAGGTCAAAGTCAGTTTATCTAAAAGAGCCGTAACTCAGCTATCAATCAGGTTAATGGATAACGACTGACTACCCAGTCCTTCACAAATACGTGTACTCTGTGGCGTCCAGTTAAAGATATAAATATCAAGTCGATTACCTTATTCAATATATAGCTACTTAGTGAATGAAAAACTTAAAAACATTACAGTAGTGCTGTGCCCTGGGGGCCTAGTGATTTAGTTCATGGGCATAGTCCACATACATCCCAAAGTCCCACGTTCAAGACCCAGGATCTGGGGAAACAACCAAGACGAACAACTAAATAAACATGAATAAAATGCTCCTTCCTCCTCTTCTCTCTCTCTCTCTCTCTCTCCCTGTCTGTACCTTTGGTTAAAAATAAACAAAAAAAACAACCCTATAATATTAAGGCAAGCATCACTTAATTTAACTCTACACAGCCTTTAGCTGATGGCCATTCATACTGAGGAACACACTTTTGTCTACATACCACTTAAAAACCACACAAAACAAGCCTTTCTCTCAAAGGGGCCTGTGCTCACAGACTTTAGTATATAATTAGCAGTATTTGACTTTTCAGATGAAATCTTTGCACATCAGTCCCCAAGGGATCACCTTCTCACTAGTGTCCCAGCAAGTAAGTCACCAAGAACGCGCCCAGTCGCCCTCCCCGCTCCTCGATGCCGGGTTCCAGGGGCGTCCCGGGTCCGACTCTGGGCAGCCTCCAGGCCTGATGAAGGGGCAGCAGGGCTAAGTGTGCTCACCTTGCTTCTGGCCAAGCTGTGGTGTCGCTGGGACCGTGGTTTCTTCTTCTGCTGCTGCTGCTGCTGCTGCTACAGGAGCTTATATACACTACCAAGCTTTCTGATGGAAACTTAAACTAGAAACTGACTTATCCAAGTTGCAACATTGAAAGCAAATCTCAAAATCTGGGGGAATTTCAACAAGTTCCTTTTTTTTTTTTCTTTCTATGTGTATCAATAACGCTGAGAGAACATAGGCATCAAAATCCCAGGTAGTGAACTAAGAGGAAATGACTTTTGGGTGGGGAAAAAGGAAGGAAAGGAAATCCTCCCATCGTGGGATTGACATCATGATCAAGGTACGTGGAGGCAGTGGTCGAACTGGGTTCCACAGACCGAAGAAGGAAGCCAAGGAGAGGTCACTCGGGAGGCAGAGCTCAGGTCAGAACGGAGCCCAGAGGACCCACAGCACAATCTACAGCCCTGACGCCAAAGAGGATGAGACCAAGGGCAAAGGGGTCTTTCTGGAGCAATGATGAATAATACCCCCACATTCTTAACATCGGACTCTCAGAAAGCTTATGAGTGTCATTCATATCATCCATTGTGGCGGTATTATTCTTGAAAACACACACACACACACACACCAGCACAATTAGTAAGCAGCCAACCTTGGGCTTGCAGAGATGATAAAAATGTGTCCACTACTAAAAAGATTCAAATATGCAAAACCACACGGCCTGTGCTCATCAATGACCCTCGGAGTTCTACCAACACGCACAGAATGAGCTAGAAATTCCTACTGGAATTTAACGTTTCTAAGAGGAGTGCAAACGGGTACACCTCCACTCCGCCTGCGCACGAAGCACCAGCTCCAGCGTGGACTCCAGCGGGCGCGCCCACACCTGCACCTAACAAGCAACCGCGGCCGTACCCACAGGCGCCGGCAGAGGGCGCTGCGGCGAGACGCCCGCGCGGCGTCCGGGGCGCGCAGCGCAGCCCGCCAGCGACTTCTCCCTCCCGCGCCCGGCGCGGGGAAGTTCCCCGGCCCGGCGTGTCTCAGGTGGGTGCAGGCTTCCGTGCTAACGTTCCTCGCGGTCTCGGCGTGGGGAGAACGGGAACCCCGGGCGAGAGCGGCGGAGCTCCCCAGCCGCAGGCTTCCTCTCCGCGCCGTAGGCGGGCCGCTAGGCTGGCAGCCGCACCGGTTATCCGACGTGTGCTCGGCCAGGGCGGAGACGCCTTCTCCCGCCCAGAGGCCTCCTCCAGCTCGGTCCTGTCGGCCTCCCAGCTCTGCCTTCCAGGTAACCTGGACACGTGGTTCAGTGAACAAAGGCGTGTGTAAATGCCCTGCGCTTTTACAGTAAGCATCCCTGGGCGTGCAGCTGGGCAGAGGTGGGGAAGGGGCCGACCCACGGTTTGATTTTTGTTTATAAACATGACAAGCACACAGGTTACTGAAATATGTGTCCACTTGGAGTGGTTCCTGCTGTAAAAATGTACAGTAGTCTCCCCTTAACCTTGGACCACAGATAGTACCCACCCTCTGGATACTTTTTTCCTATGCATACATCCGCGTGATACACTTTTTAAATTTTTATCTTATTTTTAAGGAAAGGCGCAGGCAGGAATGAAGGTGAGCAGGCAGACAGGTAGGAGGAGAGAGGAGGAAGAAACATTTTATTTTGTTTGTATTTAGTTGTTCACACTGGTTGTTGGCCCCTGCCCTGGGGTATGTGACCTTTACCCTTCAGAGGCAATTGACTTAACCGCTATTCCACCAGGGTGTACCCCCTGTGATAAACTATAAATTAGGCACAATAAGAGATTAATAACAACAGCTAATAAAACAGAACAATTAAATAATAGAGTATAATAAAATTTATGTGAATATGATTTTTCTGCCTCTCAAAATAGTCTGCTATTTGTGGACAGTGACCACAGGTAACTGAAAACCTTGGATAAGAAAGACTACTATAGTTCTGTATCCTCCAATAAATCACCACAATGTTACTGAACCGAATACTTAATGTGAAATTGACATGAAATTGCTTCCCACTCACAGTTTCTGCATGAGCCCTTTGTGAGCCCCCCCCCAAATACATGCATACATAAATAAGACAGGTCAGTGAAAACATTTAGAGGGTCTGCAATAGTGAGCTGTCACTTACTGTTATTCCACAGGTTTTTAGAGACTTCAACCTGAAGCAAAGTGACCTATGGTGAAAAAAATCTCCTCAAATAACAGCCTTTTATTCAGTGTCTCCTGGGATTGTTTTTTCCTTTCTCATCAACATGATAACAAAATGACATTGAACAAAACAGCGCTATCTGAAGACCTGCTGTTCTTCTCTCTCGCTCTCTGGCTATAGAAATGGGGTCATACTGTACCTATGCTTCTGTAAATTGCTTTATTCTCACAACAAACTGTTTTGTGTCCATTGGCTTCTTATGTCCTTCTAATAGTCTGGGATAGAGTTTGCACCTGGATCAGTTAGGGTGCTTTGGGTTAGCTTCCTTCAGGCTCCCCAAAGGGCCTCACAATTCCAGGCATCAATCCACAGAGGACAACATCTATGATACTAAAAGACCATCTTTTCTTCTACGTCTCTGAGGAACAAAGAATGTCTCAGAAGTTCCCATAGTTCTTGGGGTTCCTTGGTCACCCTCAAGTCAATGAAGAACGGACTGACAGTGCACCTGTGGGTCAAGCAGGTGCCCCGTGCTGTGGGCAAGATCCCAGGGGAATAGAGCATCTTCTGTGTCTGGTGAGCCTGAGTCATTAGTGGTGGGGTGGGAAAGAAGCAAAGAGATGGCAATGGTTTGCAAGGGGACATGATCAGTTTAGGGGCATGGGCGTTTCAGAAAAACAGCCTGGAGGGTTCTGTTGTCCGACATTTCAGGGTATATTTGAGTGGGCTGATTGTGCATGATTTTCTTTTCTTATTTCCAATTTCCTCAGTTTTCCAAAATGTCTACAGTAAGCTTGTATTCCTTTTCTAACCAGAAAGCATGGAGCTGAAAAAAGAATTGAAATTCTCTTGGGTTACAGCCTGTTCCCGGGCTGGGTGATGCCCAGTCACCACTCAAATCTGGTGCTTTATGAGGGGCATTTTATTGAGAAGCATCTGCGCCCGGGGTGGTGTTTCCTGAAGCCAGAAATGATCTTATTCCATGTTTCAAGTGTCCTTCAAATGCATCACCTTGTTTTAGTGCTTTGTAAAGTCAGTTTCATTTTTCAAGGGACTGTGTTGTCATGACCAGCTTCCTCCCCTTCAACAATGTCATCCTGTATGCTGGGCCCCTGGTAGGAAGCAGGTGTCAGACGGAGTCACTGGTCATCACCCCGGTGGTCATCTCTGGCCTGCGCCACTGGACTGACCTCAGAGTAAGCCGAATGGTCCATTTGCCCTTGACTTTGCCATCTGCCTGTGGAGATCCTTTCCTCTTCTCTACATGCAGTTCTGTGCTGTCCCAGTGAAAGGAATGGGTGTGGAAGGGAGGAAGTAGGTGTGTCCTTGGCTGAAGGATTGCTGAGGTGGTTTTTTTGCCCCTTCCAGTTTTGTTGAGAAATAATTGACATACCTCACTGTGTAAGTTGAAGGTGTATAACACGATGGTTTGATTTACATATCTTATGAAATCATTACCACAACAGCTTCAGCTAATACCCCTCATCTCTCACAGATGCAATGACCATGAAAGAAAGGAGGGAAATTTTTCCTCCTGGTGATGAGAAGTCTTAGAATTTACTCTTAACAACTTTCCTACACGTCAGACAGCAATGTTAGCTGTGGTCCCCATGTTTACCTTAGGTCTCCAGTACTTGTCTGTCTTATCACTGGAAGTTGGCACCTTCTGAACACTTTCCACACAGGGATTTAAATGCTTATGCTGGCAAAGCATGGGAATAGTTGGCAGTGGGGAAAAGTAAGGCAAGTCAAGGTGACAGCCAGTGGAGAGGGCAGGCATCTGGGGAGGCCCCATCATCTAGGTCTGATGGTTCCTTTGCACAGCACCTCAAATCAGCACAGTGATCCAGGCCACGGGTCACCCTCACATGGGCAGGATGTTAAGTCATCACTTGGAACCAGGGCCTGCCATTTGGAGATCTTCTCTAGTGACCGTTGATTTGAGACTCACATTTTAAGCTGCATTTGTTTCTGCTTATAGAGATTTTATATTCATCTGGACTTCTCGTATCTGAGTCTAGAAATCTGCTCTGGAAGAAAGCGGGTGACCCCAGTCTCTGCTCTATCAATTTCTCTTCCCTTTTAGTTTTAACAGTCCTGTTTATTATATCTCTATCCTTATCTATTTATTTTTTTAAAAGGAAGGTAGGAATGAAGGCAGGTGGGCAGATGGCAAGAAGGAAGAGAGAGGAGGAAGAAACACTTTATTTATTTAGTTGTTTATTTTACCTGTTCCCCACCCCTACGTCCCCTCCGGTTCAGATCAAGAACCCAGGTTCCTGGGCTGTATGTGGACTGTACCCGGGTGTGGGCTTAACACCTGAGCCATCAGGGAATGCCTCCTTAGTTATTTTTAATGGTCCTTTAAAAATAACTCGTACCTTCTAGTTAAAAAAAATTAAAATAGCCCCAAGATTATTAAATGTGTCTGCCTTTCTGAGGTGCCTCCCAGACACCTCAGTGTAAAAATTATTTATTCCACACACCCATGGTAGGCTGACCTGGACATATCCTTCAGATTTGGTGATGGTCTTTCAGTCATTTTCCTTGAGCATGTCTTAAGGAAATATGCAGACACTTCGTTTTATTCCTGCTTTTGTAACAGGTGGAAGATGTTTCTGTAGGTCTGGGAGACAGATGGACACCACCCACAGGTTGCACTCGGGTTGGGGAAATTGGAAAGACTGAAGGCGGTAAGCCTTTAATCACCAAAGGAATTTACCCCCGGGCAGTGTTCAATGATGACATCTCTCTGTAATGTGTGATTCCAGAGGGACTCAGCAAAGAGCAAAAGTAATATCTTGATGCTTTCAGGAAGCACCACACCAAACTGCGGCTGGAGGTGAGCAGACTTAGGTTTGGGGGTAACTCATGGGGCGCTTTACTCTCTGCATGATCTTCAGCGGATTATCTCCTGCTCTGAGCCTCCCGTCCTCATCAGAAGAAGGTGGGGCTGTGGGTAGTGGCTGCCAGTACAGAGTAGATAAGAATCAAGCTACATTTTGCAGAGAAGGTGCATCAATAGATATTAACATCTGTTAAAACTAAATAAGTGTCCATTGGTGGGTGAGTGGATAAAGTGGGAGACTGCTCAGTGATGAAAAAAAGATGAAATCCTATTGTTTGCCTCAACATGGGTGGACTCGGAGGGGATCATACTTAGTGAAATAAATCAGAAGGAGCAAGACAAATACCATATGATTTTACTTATCTGTGGTTGATAGAGAAACCAAACAAATGAACCAATTCACACAAAAAAACAAACCGGCTTTTAATCTATAAGAGAAAATTAATAGTTGCTAGAAGGGAAGGGGAAGGAGATAGGGCAAACTAGATGAAAAAGTGGTCAATTGTACGATGAATTGTGGAATTAGACTTCACGGTGAGCTTATGCAGAACTATACACATGTTAAATTATAACGAGGCACACTTGAAACTTATATAATACCATTGTATTTTCCCTCAACAAACTTGTCTACAAAAATTAATAATAAGAAAAAGAAATGTCATGGGTTATCAGGAGATTCCCTGGTCTCACAATGGCACAATTATTTGGTCATAGAACAGAGCAAGTTTTTAAGCATTGTTTTGTCTTTATTTGGCCATTTAACAAATTAATTACTTTTCATTTGACCAAATATTTACTGAGCATCTACCATGCGCTGGGTGCTATGGAGGTGCAGAAGGAATACTGTCTTTACCAGGGATGTTCTCCCTGTCCCAGTTTCCTACGGGACAACCAAAACCAAGGGACAGTGAGACTGCAGTGGACTCAGCTAATGGTGTGATCCGGGCAGGATGCTTAGAAACACAAGGGATGATGTCTGAATAATGACCAGAAGAATGAGACCTTTGTTTGAGAAACCATCACAGCTAGCTTGTTTTCCTTTTTAAAAGGAAAGGTGCAGGCAGGAATGAGGGCAAGTAGGCAGATGGGAAGACAGAGGAGGAAGGAAACCCTTCACTGATTTTTATTCAGTTGTACATCCTAGTTGCTCCCCCAGGCCTGGGACGTGAACCCAGGTCCTGGGGAAGTAAGTGGCCCGCACTTCAGCCAGAGGCAGTTGACTAAACCACTACCACACCAGGGCGCGCCACAGCTAACATTTTACACATGAGGAAGCTGAGGCTCACAGAGGTAAAGCAGACATGCCATGGAAAGGGTGGCTGGTACTTGGAGGAGCTGGACTGGCACCAGCACGTGTGTGAGTTGATCGGTTCCAGGGACCATGCAAAGCCGTCGTGTCTCCAAAGTGAGGGCATCTCAGTCTTTCAGGAGAGGGCTCTCCTCAGCTCATTCACGTATTGGCAGCCACAGGAGGGATGATTTTCTGAGTGTAGGAACACTTGAAATAGGAGGTGCGGGCAGCTTTGCGGAAGGAGAGTGATGTGACTCCGGTGGTTTGTGAGAATGGTGCCCCCAGGTGTGAGGGTCACTCTGGGGAGACTGGGGCAGCAGGCTCAGCAAAGCAAGTGCAAGAGCGATGGGTGCTGGAGAGGACATGCTCATGCTTCCTCCTGCAAGGAAGAGCCTGTGGCATTCCACTCTGTGGGTGTGAGCCCCCCAGTTGCTCCTGCACACACAGGGTGCACGGGGCTTGGTTCCCATCCTAGAGCATGAAAAGAGTGTTAAAAGCAAGCAATCTAGCACCCCTAGTGACTCAGGTGTTAAGTCTGCACCTCCAGATGGCATGATCCACATAAAACCCAAGGACCGGAGTTTGAGACCCAGGACCGGTGGGGGGTGGGGGGTGGGATAAGTAAAATGAGCAACTAAGTAACAAAATACATAAATGCTTCTTCCTCTCTCTTCCTTCCAGTGTGCCTGCCTACTTACCTCCATTTTTACCTGCTTCCCACTGCCACACACAAAAAATCAGGGAGCAAGAAAAGCGTTGGGGAGATCTGGCAAACACCCTTGGTGGTGTTCTTGGGGCAGAGCACAGGGTGAGGAGGAACACAGCAGCAGCAGTCCAGCCCTCAGTCCCCATGTCTGCCATCCGACTGGATCATCGAAGTTCCACCCAGGTCCTTTGCGTCCCAGCAGAAGCTGAGGCAGGAATTCTGATGGTTTGGGGAATTCATTGCCCATGAATGGCTTTTTGCAGTGATCTGTGTGTTCTCAAAGGAGCAAGAGTTTGGATTTGTCTGTTTTTAAGGCAGAAACTTCCCGAGACTGACATGTGAACATGAGTGAGGAGTCCTTGGACACTGCCCTAATAACTGCAGCTGACTGCTATTTAGAATGCTCATTTCTTGTCAGACACCATTAAAGAACTTTATAGTTAGTCCTTATAATGCCTTTTAAAGGCAAAGACACGAGGCTGTCAGCATGGGTGAGCTTTGCCCAGTGTCTGGTGGGGCTGCTCAGCAGGAGTCAGGACAGGGCCTCAGGACCTCAAGCACACCCAGGCCACCTGTGCCCAAAGAGAACCTAACATTTCCATGCAATCAGCTGTTGGGTCCAAGCAGCTTAAGAAATCTTTTGCCCTAAGAACATTTTAGTAAGCATTTGAAAAAGAAATGATGCACATTAATTGAAAGAAAAAACATTGCTGCGGCATTCTCATCCCATGATGAATGCAGTGTGTATTCTTGTGAGCAGGGCTCCTCAATCTTGGCAGCCATGAAGGACACTGCCACTTCATTTCCCATTCCATAGGTTTCCTTCTGGTTCTTGTTTTTTTTTTTTTTTTTTTTTTTTAAATCATAGTAAGTGCTGAACACAGGGCTTGGCAAAGATATGTCATCATTGAAAGGGATATTGCAAGATCTAATGCTGACGCGGTGAACAATGCTGGGTTGGTGGGGCATTCAGCAGATACTGTGTTTCCTCTGGGAGGTCACAGATGTCTCGCAGCACTGCTGTGGGCTTGCGTAATGCCCCGGGGTAAACTGATAGAGCATTTGAAGATCACAGAACTAAGCATATTACTTTGGGCCTTTGGCACAAAGATAGTCCTTTGTCCCTGAGACCTGTCTCCAAGCCATGTTACACAGTAACTTCTTGTTTGGGGATTCCAGGCAAAGGCAGTAGCCACTGTTTCTGAAAATTGTGTCCTATTTTCCCATAAATCAATAGGAATGGCCCCAGAGGACTAGCCTGGCCTGAATACTTTGGATGGAGGGGAAGGAGGAAAGGGGTGAGAAACGTCTGCACATCTTCAGCCACAGCACTAAAGCAGGTGCAGGTGAACAAGGAGGAAGTGAGTGAGCAATGCAAGGGCGATGTGGGGGCCCTTGGTGAAGTAATGGGCGCTGAGATTCTAAAGGCTGGGCTAAGGCGCCTAAGCCTTGGGGCGTTGTTCTTGTCATTCAGGAAGGTCCTGCCAGAGACAGTTTAGAAGGGAGGACTGAAGTGCAGAGGAGGAACCCAGTCCGGTTCTTCCAGCACAGTCATCTGCTTCCTTAGCTGGGTGTCATTCTGGGTGAGAGAAAGTGTGAGGATCAGTAAGCAGACATGTCTTTGGAATGCCCCAGAGACTTAATGCACTGTAACTACTGCGCTGTCTCAAAGAACAGCAGCCAGTGGAACCAGTTGGCTTTAAGTCTACTTAACTTTCTCTTTCTGCATGACACTGTGTATGCAAATTTTCCAGGCAGGTTAGAACATTGATGAAACCCACTCCCAAGTTGAAGCCTTACATCATCTTTGTGATGACTCGACCTCAAAATCAGCTGGGGAATCCACAAAAATCACTCTGAGGTAGGATGTCCTCATGGGCCACCCTTTAGGCATGAAAATATGCGCTCTGAATGAGGAAGAGCTGGAGGTTGACTCCGTCTCGCACCAGATTTTGTGGGTGACCAGAGTGAGCTACTCCCTTGGGGGAACTCCTAGCCTTGGAAATTTTGCACTTGTCATCACGTTGAATTGTCCACATTCTCTGCACCAAGTAGCTGTCGGGTTCCCTCCTGGATCCACTAACCTTTGCTGCGGTGGAAACAGTGGAGTGATGGCAGTGGAGCCATGGATGGCAGTGGCTCATTTATGCAGAAAAAGTGTGATTCTTTTAGGGGCTGGGAGTGGGCATGTTGAAGGCAGCAGATCCTTTCCAATTTGGGTGGTGGGAGCCTGAGCCACCTTTACTCATTAGATGATCCATGAGAAGTCAACTCATGCGGCCTTGGAAGGGGAATATAAGACATAGTTCAGCATAACGGTCTCCAAGAGCCAGGTGCTTAAATGCCAGCAATGCTGTTTATTGTTTATGTGTCTGCAGACAGAGCCTCAGTCTTGTGCTTCAGTTTCCTCCCATTAGGTGGGGACAATTATGCTAATACTCACCACAGAGGGGCTGTGGGGAGATTGGTGGAGGTGCTGCACACAACTGGCTCATGTGTGAGGAGAAAAGCCTGGCTTACACGCTTCAGTACCTGCTGTTTTCACTCTTTTGAAACTGACCTCCAGGAATATGTAAATCCATTGTAAGGCTTTGAGTCAAGATACTCATCTTCCTTTCTCTTCTCAGTTTTTCAGCCCCAGCACAAAAAGCAATGCTGCTGATGAATAAGTGACATAAATATAGTTCAGGGGATACTCAGGGCACCTGCGCAGGAAACCAGCACACAGAGATGGTCCTCAATGACTGTTCTAGAAACACATACCTCATTTTCTTCAAAATCCATTCAGAAGTAGTATCTTTGAACGGAATGTGTCTTTATTCAGAGCCTCTTCTTGTTCTCTTGGGATTTCTTGTAGCTCGGTCTTGAAGTAGAGAGTCCTTGTTGTACCAGCCTGGTAGAGATGCCACAGTCTGGGGCTTTTAGGACGGGGAAAGCATTGCAGGGAGCCCACACTGTGATTCTGGATGGCACTGGAGACATCGAATCCTAGCTCAGTCATGGGCCCTCTAACCGCATTCAGAGTGCATCCTGGTGGAGCAGTGGTTGGGTCAGTCACCCCCGAGGGAGCAAGCCACAGATCCCAGAGTTCGAGTCCTGGGTCTGAGGGGAAACAACCAGTATGAACAACTAAATAAAAATAAAATAAAGATGCCTCCTCCTCTCTCTTCCTTTCTGCCTGTATACTCGCCTTCGTTTCTGCCTGCACCTTTCCTTTTAAAAAATAAAACAAAATAAGTGCACTCAAATCCAATTGTTTAAATGAAGACAACTTTTTAAGAGCTGTTGAAAGTTTTCAGCAAAATCGAGAAGTTACGAAGATTTCCCATATACCCTCTCACCCCATGCATCTACAGCCTCCCCTTTATAAACAACCCACAACACGGGGTACATTTATTACAACTGATGAACCTACATTATTATCACCCAAAGTTCATAGTTTACATGTTGGCTCACTCTTGGTGTTGTACATTCTGTGAGTTTGGACAACGCAGAATGACATGTACCCATCATTATGTTTTCACTGCCCTAAAAATCCTCTAATCTCTTCTTACTCAGCCCCCACTCTTACCCACCCCTGACAATCATGATTTTTTTTTTTTTACTGCCTCCATAATTTTTCCTTTTCCCAATATCATTTTGTGGGAATTATACCCACTAAGTAGCCTTTCAAATTGACTTCTTTTGCTTAGTAATATGTGTTTACATTTTCTTCATGTCTTTTTGCAGTTTGATGGCTCTTTTTTAGGGCTGAATAGTATTCCACTCCCTGAAATACCGTCTATCCATCACCGTGGTGGAAACATCATGGCTGCTTCTAAGCATTGGCATTGATGAAGGAGACTGCTATAACATCTGTTTCCAGGTGTTTGTGTGGACATAAACTCTCCACTTTCTTGGGTAAATACCAAGGAGCATGATTGTAGGGTTGTGTGGTAGAAGAATGTTTGGTTTTGTAAGAAATGGTCAAACTATGTCTGCACCCGAGTTGAGTTTTTAGAACAATATTGTAATCATGGTCGCGAACATGCTCGTGGGTTGAATTTGACTCTGCTAATTGGTTGTAGTCTCTGGAAAGGAAGCATCAGACTTGCCAGGTTTAGCTCAGAATCTGTACTAAGAGCCATAGCCAATATGGCTCTTTGGAGTGTATCTTTTAAAACATTTATTTATTTCAGCCATGTCAGTTTGTGAAAGCCATGCTATTTGATAATAAATTGATCTGTATGCTATGAAGTTCCACATACTAATAGTAAGCTTGGCCTCTGTCTCATATACCTCAACATCAATGACCTCTTGTGCCTTAAGGAGAAAAAAATATCAGAAAAGTTGTATCTGTCACCGATATAACGTATCTTATGGTCATCCTCAGATTCTTGTCATTAGGGAATGTTTGCTCTTGGGAACAATGAAAGGTCATCAATGTCATATTCTTCACTGACCTTCTCTCCCTGTTTTCCTGAAGAAGCGAAATGATGCTACAAGAAAGCAACCTTCAAACCATCAGGAAAGAGACAAATTATTTGAAGATTAAAAATGAATCTTAATATGAGGGAAAATGACTTTTATGCCCGCAGGGTTCAGAGCTGCTGGCACACAGTCAGGTTATAAGGGTTTACTCCAGCAGGAGAGAGCAGTTGGTTCACATGAAAATACGATGCCTGAACATCATTTCCTCTTCCAAGTCTTCAGGAAAAAAATGCATTCAGTGCAATGCAAACACCAGACACATCCAAGAAGCAGGGATACTTGGCAAGGAAATAAGTTTATTCATTCATTTGTTCACTCACTCACTCATTCATCTATCACAATTTTATTTTCTGCCGCGTATTGTTTGATTGAAAGTCATGCTTTTTCATAGAGTCTGCAGTATGTCAGCTAAGTGCAGAAAAGGCTACCTCATAGGACAGAGGGAGAAGAAGTAACCAGTGTCTGAAAGAGGTACAAGGGACAGAGGGAACATGCTCCCTTGGGAGGATATGACAGATTATAAGTAGGAAGAGACATTGACAGTTGATTGAAGGACGGGTTATATTGGGACAAGGAGGCAAGGACAATCAGGGAGGTGACAATGGTGTAAGAAAATGCAGGAACCGAGTGTCCAGGGTACACCAGCTACTTCTGCTCCCCTGGAGTTATGTGTCCGTGGAAGGAAAAGTGGAGAATAAAGCTGGAAAGATGACAACAGACAGATACTGGGCACCATGCCCAGCTAAGATGGAGAAAAGTAACATTCTTGCTCTTCAGTGAACTTGGATTGTTTAATCCAAACTCACCCTGCTTGCTTTCCTCATCTATAACAGGAGAGTAACACGAACACAGAATTTTAAAGTGTTTCCCAGAAGAAATGCTACTTACTGAGCAAAACGCCTTGTGCGGAGTCCTATGTCACATGCTTTCCATCCGTTAGACTTTTTTCATGCTTACCACAGCCTTATGAGGAGGCTATATTATAATCCCCACTGAGGAGAGCGGGGAGAAGTAACTTGACCGACGACATGGAGATAGAAAAGATAGGACAGGGATAACAAGGCACTGTCTGGTATGTGATTTGGTGGAGGTCATACACGTGACCTCTTACCTCAGTGTGTGTCCATAGCAACCACTTAATAAATGCTAACAATTATTCTCAATGATATTACAGGTCAAACATGAATATATACATAAAGTTGTGTAAGAGATATTACAGGTATCCAGTTTTCAACAGTTCGTGTTACGCCACTTCGCTTTTGTGGAAGATCTACATTTGGCCTGTTTTCACTACCTGAAAGACTCCGAAGATGGTTTTTGCTTTGATGACAAAAGGGCAGAAAGTAGAAATCAGGTTCAGTGTTGGTTTTGCAGCAGTCATTCTGGAGAAAGCAGCCCCTTGAGAGTGAGGGTGCCCCCCTGGGGAACCTTTTCACACAAGTCGTGTATTTATCATATTTCTGCTTTTACTATATATGTCACTGCAATTTTGGATGTTCTTCAGTATGATTTTGTAGATTATTTTTTGGATCTGGGAATACTCAAAAATATTTCCATCTAAATTAACTGTTATCTCTTCTTCATTTTATGCCGTTTTGACTTATGAAAGTGTTCATGGGAATGCTCTACTTTTGAATGGGGGGCTGTATTCTTAATTCTATCACCTTTATTATCTGACTGGAGAAATCATCTTAGATTGTGATGATGACATGTGCGGTCAAGCTTGAAGGGTGGCTTTGGAAGGATGGGGGTGGGCAGAAGAACATTCCAGGTATGGGGACAGCAGGTTCTGTGTATCTTTAGGAAGGAGAATAGAGATGAGACCTTGAGGCTGGATCCTAAGCTCTAAGGGAAACCGGAGAGAAGGTTCAGCTGACAAGACCATGCAATGGCCTGGCTGTCTGGTGGAGACAGTATGTCAGTCCCGGGGTTTTTAAATACAGGAAGTGAGGCGATGGAGCTTTGCTCAGCTGTGTTCAGTGAGCCACACTTCTGCTCCTGAGCCCATGCTCTCCTCTGAGAGCATTTCAAACCTGCGTCTGGGCAGATAAGTGTCCAGTTCTAGGGCTGAGGCCTCCGGCCAGAAGAGGGAATGAAGTCTTCGCGATCTGGAGTCTCCACTCAGAGGTCCAGCTTCCACTCTAGACGGGCCCTTCAGTCTGGACAGGTTGTGGTTGGGAGCTCGTGTGTGTTTAGAGGTGGGGAAAGAAAGAGAAACCGAATAGCAGAAGCCCCTCTTCAAGTCATGTGGCTTTTGCTTGTCCCTCCAGTTTCTCCCTTGCTTCGTGACACTTCCTTCTAGATCCCAAAGGGCACAGCTGACTTAACTCATCTCCAGGGTCATTTCATCCTGGGTGAAAATGAGGGGCTTCTTGGGAGGAAATGAAAGACAGAGGTGTGGGTTTTGCTTCAAGGGTTTCTAATATAAACCACTGGACAGATTCATTTTGAAATAGAAAGATGGACCAGGCTGCGTGATGTCAATTGGGGTTCCTTCTGGGGAACACACCATGGTGAGCGGGGCTTCTCCAAAGTTACCTTAGAAGAGTCTTTGGCTGGGAAGTTGGCTGTTGAGTTGAAAGGTCACAGAAATAGAAACCAGATCACTTGGGTCTTCTGGTCCAGTGTTTTCCAAAGGGTAAGTGCCATGTCAGGTCATTTGAGACCATGAAGGAGCAAGTTATTGTTCCTTTACAGCACAGATGAGAATTTTCCCCCTTTTAAGTTATTCTTCAGTTCTCCTGATGTCACATGGAGAAAGTCTCAGTTTGAGGGCAGCATATCATGAGCAGTTCCTCATGGCTCGTGGCTCTCTTTTTAAGAGAGAGGGGACCTCAGGTATCACAGCATCAACTCCAGTGGGTCTACTAGACTCACACCGCCATTTTCTGGGGAGAGTGCGAAAAATGACCTCTACTTGGTCTCTTCCCATTCTGAGATATTCTGATTTAATAAGTCTGGGGCGTGAGTTGGGTATTGGGACTTTTAAAAATTCTTCAAACAACAGTTTCTTATTGGGATATATTTACGTTTAAGTATGAACTAAATAATATTCTAATTATAAACCGTAATTTATTTGTATCTTATATTTATTCATCTATTTGTGATACTGTTTTTCTACTTAAGTTCATGAAGTCAAATTTTCTTACAATGTCAATTATTTAAGTAAAGTGAGTAAATTCTAAAAAAATTCAAAATTTGCAGGTGGTATTTGGATATGTCCCCCCGCCCCCATGCGTGGACTGAATTTTGATACACTCTCTTCAGAGCTTTGCTTTGCTCCACAATTTCTGACCTCTAATAAGTTCAGTTGTTTAAACAATAAAGTGGGAATAATTGTCCCAGGACATCTTGTTCTCTGTGGAATTATCCTGAACTTTGTTAAATTTGCTATCCTAAACAAAAGTGAGGGAAGAGAAAATGAGACAAGCATTGCTGTAGGCATGGATAATTGGTAAACTGACCCAGGACTGAAGCACAGGCCAGGAACTCCCAGTATCCAGGTACCATCTTCTTTCTCCCCCCAGGATCAACCATCAGCCTCCATTGAAGGTGAAGCCTCAGTAGTTTGACCCCCTCCAGAGGCAGTAAACTGAAGAATAACTCTGAGTCCCACCAAGACCTCCAAGGACTGTGCACTGGAACAGATACTGGACATCATGCCTTCCCACCCTCTTGCCTGGGGTCTTAGGATGTCACTGCAGGAGGTACTAGCTTGGCTGTCTGCATACTGAATTACACTTCTGTTTCTTCATGTAATTGCCGAGTGTTCTCTTCTTCGGGTCCCATTTCTTCATTAGGTAAGTCAGAAGCTTGATCATTTCAAGGTCAGGTCCAAACTCGAATGCCTTTGGCATCTGACCCTAATGGGAGGCTCAGCCCAGGGTCTGGAAGTGGTGGGGGCCTGTCGCCGAGGGGAGAGCACAGTCTTCCAGTCAAGATGTTCACAGGCACTTTCTAAAAGGCATGGTGTCATCTAAACGACGATTCTGCAGGCATTGGTGATTCTTGCATGTAGCGTTCTGAACATAAATCTTTGATAAATAGATAAATAAATGAACGGATGAATAAACAAATTCAAAGTTTCTGCGAGAGGTTTTGATATGACTGCCGGCCTCATGAATGTCTCAGGCCTTCCCTGAGAATAAGAGTGAACATTTATAATGAGAGCAAACATTCCTATACCGAATTCTTTAAAACTCTTATCTCATTTAATTCTTGCCACAGCCACGGAGGGTCTGCACTAGTATTATTGTCTCATCACAAATTGAAGCTGTCTCTCTCCGGGCACTGTCCAATAGCAATGCAATGTGAAGAAATACAATGTTATCCTCTCCACATGTAGCCATTAGTTAATGAGACAGCTTACATTCCTTTTTTGCATTAATCTACTAACTCCTTGAAATTTGTTTTTTTTCCTTTTGTAAAAAAGGTGTTCATAATTCACATGTTGTTCATTTCTCTCATTTTAAGTATATGAGTTAATTGTTTTCGTATATTCACTTATGTGTAATAGTCTCTACAGTCCATTTTACATCTTTTCATCACATTGAATAACATCTTTTCGTCTCTCATCACCCCAGCTACACGCCTTGCCTTAAGCAACCCAATCATCTACATTCTGTCTCTATAGATTTTCCTACTGTAGATGTTTCTTGTAAACGGAATCATTCAGTATGTGGACTTTTTTGTCTGGTTTCTTTTACGTGAATGAGATCCACCATTTTCTGAAAGATCTCTCTCCTAGAGAGTGTCTTTTGTCTCAAAGACAGGCATTTGATCTAGCCTGGGTAAATCATAATACCCAAACTGAAGGCCATACTTGATGAATTTAATGAGGGGTACCTGACCCAAAATTAGCCAGCCAGATCCATTTATAAGACTTTTGAGTTTGGGAATAGAGAACGTGAAGACTGGTTCCTCTATAGTGCTTGTGCATTGTGACCTTTGAGACACCTGAGTTATGGTGGCCATGTTCCTGACTGGTCTATTGAAAAATAATAAAATCGACTTGCAGAATGAAAGAAAAAAGAGAGGTACAAACCTGGTCTTGGTGAGCATTTATGTTTCTGGTTCAAGAGGTCTCTGAGATTCAACTTTAGGCACTGATTTAGTTGTTGGATTATATGAACGACTTCGAAAAACTCCCATGCTACCACCATCTATCTTTTAAAAATTTATTTATTAAAATTTTTTTATTATAGTAATTATTCTACACATTAAAGTAATTTCCTATGTATAAGTTTCCCATTCCTTAGATATATTTCAACACACCCTGTCCTCCACCACATCACCAAGTGTTCTTCCCCATTGTCCAGGGGCTCCACCAACCCTCTTCCCACACCCCTCCCATTCCCTGTTGGTCACCTCAGTTCTGTTGCAAATGTTCAAGGATTGGTTTTGTTTCATCTGTTCCTTTGTTTTGTCTACTCATGTTCCACCTATGAGTAAGATCATCTGGTATCTTTCTTCTTTTGACTTGTTTCACTTAGTATCACCTCCTCTAGTTCCATCCACGTTGATTCACATGACAGGGTTTCGTCTCTTCTAAGGGCTGTGCAGTATTCCATGGTGTGTGTGTATCACATCTTCTTTATCCACTCATCTGAGATGGGGCATTTAGGTAGTTTCCAGTTCTCAGCTGTTGTTTATAGGGCTGTAATAAACACCACAATATATCCTTTGCCCTAAGTTAGTTCAAACTGAATTTTTGTCACATGCAACTAAAAACATCTTCACTAATATTTCATTGTGACTTCATGTTGAAATAGATAGAATAGAATTATCTTTATTTTACAAAGAAAAAAATGAGACAGAAAAAAAGTAACTAAGATATGATAAAAGATTAAGAGTTGATCCTGAATGAATACACAATCTTCTCTCATTGGAGAAAACAGATAGAAACCAAGACATGTGGGCAGGAAAAGTCTTTCGACTTAGGATCCTCAGTATATAAAACATGAATACAATTGCTTCCCTTTGCTGAGGCTGAATGTTCTGACACCAAATTTTGGTATCGTTTTGGTTTGGGTGTTCTTTTTTTTGTTTGTTTGTTTTTGTCAGCAAAATCTTGACTTTTGAGGAAAAAGGAGGAAGCCCAGTTCCACCGCAGTACCCACTTCCCATTTTAATTTAGGTCCATGGGGTTAATCAGGTCTGAAGTAGTCACAGCTCTCTGTTTGTACCTTGGTGATGTAATGCTGACAAAGAAGACTTTTGACAAGGATTAGTTTCCAAAGGATACTTAATGATTGATTGTCTCGCTCTTATCAAAGCACACACAAATCCCTATGAACCTTAGGATCAGAAAGATTCAGGAAGATTCAAAACCCCTTGAGTTCAAGCTGTTTATACTATCTTTAAGGAACTTAGCATATTTATAAGTTTGTATTTTTCTCATTTCAACTAAGATTTAAGGTGACTTAAAACTATGTAAAAATAGAGGAGGACAATAAGTTAAAAGTTGAAGAGAAATTAAAACAAGCTAGAGTCATTAAATAGTTAAGAGGGAGTCCAATAAACATGCACATGATATAACTAACCTCATATCTTCACCTCTCTCTCGGTAACTAGTCCAACTATCATCAGAGACAAGAAAACAGATGTTAAAGACTTGAGCAAGTTTCCACAATCATGGAGGGGGGATGAAACTCAAATCTTCTGAAGATAGTCAAATTCTAGCTTCCTGATGAATGCGCAGAGGACCTTTTTCCCACAGTGAAGTTCAAGAGCTCGTTGACTATTCACTTCCTGCCAGAATGCCTTCTGCCATGTTAGGTCTGTTGTGATGCCTCCCTGTGGTTTTTGGACCAAAGAGAGGAAGTCTGCCAGGCAGAGGTGGAACCCCAGAGAGGAACTTTATCAACTGCTGTGGGCAGCTCTACCACTTTGTGCCCCTGTGGACTTTTTGTGAAGTATCTTTGTGGCTCATCAGTTTCTTATGAGCCAGGAACTCTTGTCCTGGGTTGGCCTTCTCCACTGGTGGAAAGTACAGTTGGGTGATTTGGAATGGTTGCAGTTTGACTTTGATTCTTGGCAGGCACAGTCACCATGACCTTGTTTGGTGAGGTCTCAGGCTTATGTTGGTTGTTGAGGATAATAGGATTCCTTCTATTCTTGGAGAACATTTGGAATCATAACTGATAGCTGCTTTCTAATGACCACTTGAGCAAACTCAGAATGGCAGTGCCATCTCACCATCTTCCACACGAATATGATTTTGGTGAATCACTCTGAACACTGGGCCCATGGAAGTGACCTGCAATTTTATGGAGTTCTGATTATGATGCAGTCCTTCTCCTCCACCTCCCCCTTCCCCTCCCCTTCCTGTCTCTTCTTTAGCCCACCCTGTGTTCACATGTTAAGTCTGTGGCTGCAGTATAGTTCACGAAGAGCCGAAGGACCTGGCTTTGAGACCTAGAGCCGAGGAGAACAATCAAAATTAGCAACTAAATAAATAAATTAATTAAAAAATGCTTCTTATTCCCCTTTCTCTTTCTGCCTGCCTGCTTCCTTTCTTTTAAAAAAAAATCTTATAATATTTAACCTTTTGTTATTTTAAAATCTTTTATCTTGAGTTCAACTGTAAATTCACAGGCATTGATAAGAAATGCTACAGAAAAGGCCTGTGTACTTTTTGCCCAGTGTCCCCATGGTAAGATTCTTAAAGAGATTAAAAAATTTAGGTACAATGAAATTTACTCTTTCAAGTGTGTAACTTGATGGTCCCTGACAAAAATGTACAACTGAATCACTTTTACCACAGTCAAAATCACAGTTTCTTCTTTGATCTATGGATTATTTAGAAGTATGCTGTTTATTATCCAAGTATTTGAGGGTTTTCTGGTGCCATTCCATTGCTGATTTGTAGTTGAGCTCCATTCTTACCAGAGAGCATAACTTCTGTGTTTATAATCCTTTTGTGTGTGTTGAGATTCGCTTTCTGGCCCAGAAGATGGTCTAGCCTTTTGACTATTTTATGAACATTTACAAAGTAAATTCTCGAAGATACACATATGGTTGAGGTGCTTGATAATGCTGTTCAAGTCTTTTATATGGTTAGTAATTTTTGTCTAGTTTTCTGTTAATGACTGACAAGAGTAAGGTGGAAATCTCCAACGATAATAGTTGATTGTTGATTTCTCTTATTGAGACACTCTGATCACATATTTCATCTGCTCCATTCTCTCATCTTTCTGGGACTCCAGTCTCCTGTTTACTGCACAATCTGATAGGGCCTCACTGCTGCTGGATTTATTTCGCTGGTTGTTCTCTTTATCTGTATGGACACTTTGCTCTTGATGACACTGAGGGAGGACTTAATGTATATAAGATACTCACTGAGCATCCAGGTGGGTGTTATTACCCCCACTGCCCTTTGTGGAACTCAGTGAGAGGTGGGCCAGTGACCACAGCAGTTCAGCAGCAGCTGTACACTCGGGTGGTGAAAAGTCTGGGTTTGCATCTTTAATCTTCCATGCTCACTGGGTCTGTTCACTGTCCTCCAAGGGCAGCTGTGAGATCAGAGAGAGTAAACATTAAAACTTGAGCAAATGTCTGACACACAGAAAGTGCTCTGCAAATGCTGGTATCCTCCATTCATATTTCTTCTCCCTCCCCCTTCTTTTGGTGGTGTGTTCTGCTTCTGATGCATTGGCCCCTGTAGAGAATTCACTTGGTATTGCCCAGGACCCCAGAAGTGCCAACACTTTATTTATTCACTCATTAAGAAATATTTATTGAGGGCCTGCTCTGTGCTAGTCTCTTCGACATTGGGAAATGACCAACTGTGGACATAATAAAGAAGGAGTTTGTCCTAGTGCACAAGAAGACAAAACTCATGAAGACAAGCGAACAAAGCATTTCCCCAGGTCTTACTGATGCCAAGAAAAGAAATGGTGATGGGATCGAGATGAATAGATGGACTCAAGGAAGGCCCCTCCAAGGAGGTCTCATTTGAGCTGAAGTTTGAATGACAAGAAGTTTATATTTTCATTAAAAAAAATCTGGAGGAAGAGTATTCTGGGATAATGAAGCAGCAAGTGCAAAGGCCCTGAGGTCAGAATGAGATTGGTTGTCTAGGGAGTTAGCCAAAGGTCAGAGTGGCTGGAGAACAGAGAGTAAGGGGACCAGAGGAGAAGGACGAGGTCACAGAGCTAGCCCCAGACCACACCAGGCATGATTGATAGGCCAAGACAAAGATTTGGTTATTTCTTAAGTCCTAGGTGGGGGTTTGAAACAGGGAGTCACATTATATTTCAAACAGGCCACACTTGCTGCAGCAGGACAATGGACTGGAGGCAAAGCCGAAAGGCCCTCAGCCCGCTTTGGGTTACTGTGGAATAGGTAGGGGCAGGGAGAAAGGCTCTTTCCTTAAGTCATTTCTCTTTATTCCTTCACTTGTTCATTCATTCAATAGCTCTTTCTGTGTGTCAGCAATAGGTGGGGCGCTGGGGATGTATTGATATATGACATCACTGTGAGCTCTGTTCTGCTGAGCTTTCATTCAAATGCTTCTCTTTGTGTCCTAGGTTCTATACACATTATCTTTTTAATTTTTTTTTTAAGGAAAAATGCAGGCAGAAATGAAGGTGGGCAGGCAGGCAGGCAGGCAAGGAGGGGAGGAAGAAGCATTTAATTTTATTTGTATTTAGCTGTTCACACTGTTTGTTTCCCCTCCCTGGACCTAGCTAGGACTCCAACCCAGGGATATGTGGCCTGCGCTCCTTCAGAGGCGATTGACCCAACCACTGTTGTAGCAGGGTGTGCCATGCATCATCTTTCATGAACGTTAATCCCACAGCAGCTCGGCTGAACCACAGGCCTTCCCATGAACTCCCTACGGGTTGAGTATCCCGGTAGAAGCCTCTCCCCTCTAGGCAACTTCCCTGCAGCTTCCTGAGTGTGGGCGTGGAAAGTGGAAGTGAGGGAGAAAGACCTCAGGGCTTCACTGATGCCTGTCCCTGTGTTTGTGGCCATCAGGTTAAGAGGCCTCTACTTGCTGCATCCCTGAGGGAAGTACATAGCAGTGACCTTTATTTCTAGTCTGTTTTCAATGAGGTCAGCCTGTTTTTTTTCTAAGATAATTTTTTTAAGGTAGTGAAACAACATTGCTTTTTCAGATTCCATTCTCCACCACAGGCTCTTGGCTGAAATTCTGGGTGTAACCACATTACTCAAATGGTAAGGAAAGTGGGCAATTGACTTTCTTCAAATTGAAACCAAGCACCTCATAAAACTTTCTTTTACTATCTGATGGTCAGAGACCTGTGGAAAGAACTCCTACGAAAGTCTGCTGTGTGGACTAATTCATCTTCATCTTCTTTACAGATTAGAAATGTCAGTTATATGTTTTAAGGCTTCATGTTCAAGGAAACGGGGAATAGGGAGTAGTACAATGACCTAGAAGGTTCTATGTGTCAGGGAGCTATTCATTTAGAGTCACAAATACAGGGGACAATCTAAAAGCACAGGTGAAAAAATCCATTTAATTGGTTCCAGAAATAGTTTTTCATGGAATGGGATCCTTTTTTTCAGAATGTTATTCAGAGATGAGAGAGAGAGAGAGAGAGAGAGAGAGAGAGAGAGAGACAGAGACAGAGAGACAGAGACAGAGAGACAGAGACAGAGGAGAGAGACAGAGAGACAGAGAGAGAGAGAGAGACAGACAGACAGACAGACAGACAGACAGACACACAGACACTAGGTACTAGATTCTGTGTTGGAAGTGAGCTGGTATGAAGGGTTTGGCCTGCAGTCAACCACCCTACCCTTCCCGGCTTCCCTGGTGAGTCTGGGAGCCTTAGTCCTGCAAGGAAATCATTTGAAACCTTGTTGATTTAAACCACAATAGGGAACAAAAAGTGCATTAATCTCTTTTTCCCTAAGTTAAATTTTATTTAGAGGATCGCATATGTTAGCTATTTTGCTAGCAAAACAGACTTGAGCCAATGAAGTGAGGGTTGTTACATCTGTGTTCAAGATGAGGAATCCCGCTCAGGCGGGTGAGAACTTCTGCCTAATGTCGCACAGTTCATTGGCAAAATAACGAATCATCTCTTGGGCAGACGTTGGCTTTAAGCTCAGAGCTGACATCCAGACTCCAGATTTTGACTAAGAACTTTACTGTCTGTTTCCCTTTGACAGATTTCTTCAATTCCTGGCAAGAGCAGCAGCGTTTCAAGGAGGGTTTGCTGAGAGGAGACAGGAGAAGGGAAGGAAGAGGAATGAGGGGGAGGCAGAGCGAGAGTAAGACTTGGACTTGTGACAAAGAGGAAATGAGTGTAAAATGATAAAAACCCAAGGAAACAAATGTTAAGGAAGGAAACTCCATGGAAAATCCAAAGAATCATAATACCATGAGGAGCGAGCGGGGAAGAGGAGGGTCTTGGATGAAAATCACTGTTTACTGGTGACTGAAATGCTAAGGTTTCAGCCAGGACTGTCCTCTCTGGTTTCTATTGCTGTCTGATTATTTAGTCACTGATCCATAGCAAATAAGTGGTTGGCCCAAGGTATCCCCAAGGTGGTGGCTTTCCATGACGTCAAGAGATCATTTGGCCCCCTGACTGACATTTTTGCTAAGTTGCTGAGAAGACTGGTTGGTTGGGGTCCATGATGAGCAGTGCACAGATCTAGGGGACAATCCAGAAGTGCAGACTCTGGCTGAGGGGTGTGTTGTTCGCTCAAAGAAGCAAGCAATGAGAAAGTTCTTCATTTGTTAGTGGTGGCTGGTTTTTGCCACAGGCTGCTCCACATGTGGGGGATCAGATGGCCAAATATGTCCCATCAGCGCCAAGCAGCCCAGATCTTGGATAGGGTTGGCATGGAGTTCCTGCTCCTGGTGTCGGCTGGTGCCTGGTGGCACAGGTGGTGGAAGATTTGCCTTGAGTGACAGGAGTCAGTAGCTTCCTCCTCCCCTGCCCCGCCCACCTCCTGGAGACACCCTGGTCCTATTTTCTCCTTACCTCATTCTTCAGGTAAGGGATATGAAGTCACAGGGCAGGAATGTTGAGAAGCATCTTTAGTCTTCTGGAAAGGAAAAAGGAAAGAAGCATCTAATGAAGACCTTCTGGATTCCATGCAATTCTGCTCCTGTCCAGCCCTGTGCCTGGGGCTGCCGTCGGGTGTTGTTACAGGGATGTGGGTCACAGAAGGGCAAAATCCCACCATTTGTCAATCCCCGGGGTCAAGTTCAGAAGAGACGTACCTTGACCGGTTAGGACATTAAGTCATGGCTTAATGGAGTCTGATGAGGTTCTCCCCCAGTTTTGTGATCAGCAGTACTAACTCTAGGAGACAGAAGTTTCTGAGAGTCCCAGTGTTGGGGCTCCCACGTCTCTTTTCTTTTGTGCACCCGCTTCTTCAAGTGCCCCTCACCTATGTGGGCATCTGGTGGAAATGCTTCTAGATGCTTAGCCTTCACCAGCGGGGATGAGGTAGGCACATTGGGTAGGCAGCGCTGCTTCTCAGGTCCAGCGGATGGCGTGTTTGTGGCAGCAGTCTGGAGAAGGGTGGAGGGAGAGGGTGGAGTGATGGAAAGTGCATTCGCAGACATTCGGACCCCTCTGTGCGGGTAAACAAGAGAAAGAAAGCCAGAGCTTGTCAGTTTACAGACTCGCAACTAGATCACCTCTCAGGTCCTTTTGACCCCCAATGATTGTGTGTTTATTTATTTTTTTGACCTGCCATCAAAAGTAGTGCAGGCTTTATCTCTTCTCCCTCAGTTCTGCTTTCTGTTGGGAGGAGTGGGTGGTGGCAGTGAGCTCATCAGCTAACCTTTACTGATGAGCAAATTCCCTTATGGGCTAGTCCACTCATGATTTAGCTGGTTAAAGTACAGCCCTTCTGCTCTTGACCTGGGGATTGACAAACGGTGGGGATTCACACTTCTGTGCCCGCTTCCCTGCATCTACACTGGGAGAACAGCCCCGGGCATGTGACTCAGCGACACTTAAATGGCCAGAGCTTAATGACTGGACTCAGACCTCTGGGTTCTGTATTATGTGGTGCCCCCCTAACCCCCTGGTGGGGGCGACTGGGGCGAGGAACTATGGCGATTGTAAGCTCATTTTTAGTTACTTATATATACATACCTTTTTAAAAGTTAAAAAAAAAAACCCTACATTTTTATGTAAAAAGAAAACGTTACCTGGAAAGGTATAAAGAATAAACTGTTCCCTAGTTCCCAGTCCCTTTCCCTGTAGGAACTAACTTCTGTTTATTTCCTATATACATCTGAGCTAAGGAAGACCCCCTATAGCTTGAATATTCTGCCCTCTCAGAACCCCAAGCAAACAATCCTCTTCTTCCCATCCTCTTGCAGACTCCACCTTGTTCTTCTGAATTTTGTCTTCTATATTCTTAACTTTCTCGCTCCATACTCCTCTGGAAACTGCACCAGCGCTCACCTGTTCCATTTCAGAAAATGCTACCTGCCACCCCCCCACCCACACCCCCAAGAAAAAAGATCTTGGATTCACTTCTTACCCCTGAGTATGGAAAAGATGCTAATGAATGTAGGATATGGGATCAGAAAGAATTTCCTATAGTTGAGGCCCCAGAAGATGAATATCTTGAGTTCGGGTGATGTCCTGACCACAAAATGGCTTTTCTGCAGTCTTTTTAATGGGCCCTCCCACCAGCTCCTGTGTGGAAATGGGAGGGAGGGAGAGCAGCAAAGGCCATGGAGGTCCTTGAGGTTGACTTTCGCCACACCAGTGCACCCACTGTCCTAGGGGCGTGGGCATGGCTGGCCGCCCTTCATGAACTTTCTGGTGCAGAGAGGGTGGAGATGAAGGTGGACCCTGAAATCGCAATACTGGGAGGCGGGCTGTTTGGCCAGGTTGACAGCTACCCCTCCCAAGTTCTCTGCTGACTTCTCTTTCCTGGTTTAGTTTGGCTTCTGGCCTGGGTTCCCAGCCCTGGACTTGGCACCTCATTGCGTGGGGCAGAGGAGCAAGCAAGCTTGGCCTCTTTAGGGCAGGCTAGGCTCTCTTACCCACATCCTGGAGTCAGCTCCCCTTTGTTCATGCTTTCCTGCCTCCTTCCCTTAATTCTGTGCCATGGAAGGGGACATGTCTTTCCTAACTTTACTTGCTCTGCCTCATGGAGTGGGTGAGTAAAAAGGCAAGAAAGCCAGGGTTGACTGAGGTCAGTCCCTGAGCCTGTACTGTCCTGACGTCCATACAGAGAAAAGGGGACATTGAGGTTCCAAGGAGCTTAAAACTCAGTGGGTGTTTGGTCAGACACAAAGCAAAGTAAATGACGAAGGAACTATATTTGCCTTCAAGCAATAAAAACTCCAAGTAACAGACTTTTTAAATGATAATTTTATTATTCTATTTATAATGTTTTATGCATTTTAGGATATTGAATTGCATCTCAGTCTGTATTTCACAGCACACCCCACCACCAGAGTTCAGGACCCTTCACAACCACCTTGTTCCTCCTTCCTTTCCTCCCCTCTTCCAGGTCCCAGGTAACCACAGTTTTGTGTCCTGGGAATTTTGTTGGTGTTTGCTGTTTGTTTGAGTGAAACCGTCCTGTATGTCTCTTTTTTTTCTGGCTTATTTCACTTATCATGCTCCTCTCCAGTTCCATCCAAGTTGCTGCAAAGGGCACAATTTCATCTTTCTTTCTTGGTCTTTTTTGCATGGAAGTCCATGAATATATAGACCATTGCTTCTTTTTTCTAGTTATCTATTGATGAGCACTTAGGTTGAAATGAACAGATTTAAGCAAGCAAGAGTCTTTTTCTGTTAATTCCTTTGCCATGTGGAGCTGGGTGTCTGAGGGCTGGTGTGGTCACTAGGACCCCAGGTTCCTCTTCCATTGTTTTTATAGGATTGCTTCAAATGGCTATTGGAGATCCAGACTTTAGGCAGGAGAAAGGGGAAGACGATAGAGGTTAGCTGGAATTACCCTTTTGAAAGTGCTTTCCTAGAATCTCCATCCTACATTACTAAACTTACATTTCATTGGCTTCCTTATCTCTAAAGGTGACTGGGAGACGTTTTATTTTGTTTAGTTTGTTTTTTCCCTCCAAATTGGGGCACATTGTGTTCCTCAACAACACAGTCCTTGTTATTCTGACAGAGGAGAAGAAAGATGTCAGGGAGATAACAAGCAGCCTTGGCTAACCCGGGCAAGCTCAATACCTGGCAGAGTATTCAGCGCAGAGTGTGTGGGTTAGACAAACAATTCAGCCTCTCCGGGCCACAGTTTTCTCATCTTCAAAATGCATATCACAACAACACCTCCCTGGCAGTGACTAGAGTTCATAGGATTGCTCTGAAAGTTCACAACAAAATAGACCTTGGACGAGGTTTACTGTACATGCCCAGTAAATGCCAGTCTGGATGTCAGGGAAGAGGCCTGCCTGCCGCTTCCAGTAGCCATGAAGACAGCTGTGAAACCACCAAGCTAGCAGAGCCATAAAACATCCTGTGGTCTGAGCTCAGTGGAATGCTATAAACAAATGATAAGTCACCAGCAGACAAAGACCTTCCCGCACTTGAACCCCCCCACTCTAATTTACATCTCTCTCTTCCCACGCTTGTTCTAACCTATATAAGTGTACCCCAACCTGAAGCCCATGCTCAGCCTTTGGGGAAGGATCCCTGCTGAGCCCGTGTGTAATAAATCTGCCTAAAATATTTCCCAAGAGTGCCTGCTTGGTTTGTTGCCAGGAGAGCCATAACAGGGATGCCCAGCGGGTAGGGGTAATCCTGATCCTGGAGTTGTGTCCTGCCTCCTGCACTTTCTGCTCAGCCAGGAGCACAGATGGTAACTCGGGTGTCTTTAGTGGTGAGAGGATGGGGTGGTAGACTTTGCCTCTTGATAGTTATTAGGTTGAGGAGACACTTGTAGAGTGTTTCACAGAGTGTGTGGCATGTCTTAGGCACTCAGAGATGATTATTTTTGATGATGATGGTGACATGGAGAAGAGGCAGGCAAACTCAGAAAGGCTATCAGGGAGGGCTTCCTGGGGGAGTGGTATGGGGTTTGTTTCCACAGGGAGGGCTGGGGAAAAGAGGAGAGGGTGTCACTCATACAGGGGTGTGAAAGTAGGTGGCGTGCTGTGAGGAGTGGCCTGCCCGGGCCCCAGGGTCAAGGTAGGAAGGGAACAGGGTCAAGGAGAGGAAGGCATTGTTTGGGACTTGGGGGCTCATCTGCCACAATGAGGAGTCTTGGGGGCAGTGGGGCCTGAAGGCTTGGGCTCCATCTCCTGCAGCTGGTTTCTGAAGGTGGATGAGATCATAGTCGCAGCCAAGGAATTCAGGAATTCACTAATTGGAGCAATTTGGTTTTTGGCATCTGCTTTGGCTACTGGTTAAAAAAGCCCCAGGCTCAAACCCTGGGCAGGCTTCTCTGGGAGAAGCTATTTATCAACTAATGACTTCCACTTTGGCAGGGAAGGAAATGCTAAATGCCGGAGGAATCTGATGACTGAAGAAAGGGAGCTGCTGAAAGTTCTCACAGGGATAGAAAGATAAGTTGACTCCTGGCTTCTGACAGGGCCTTCAGACCTTTTAGCAGATGAGAACAGAATCCCCTAGAAATGAAGTGGTGGAGGCAGTCAGAGAGGTGAGTTCTGAAGTGGGAAGAGATGGAGGGCAGATGGAGATACTCATTGCCTGGCACGTAAGGGACCCCAGAGCCCCAAGAAGGTCGAGGAGAAAAGGCACTTCACATGCATCCAAACTACGTCAGTCCTGTAAACCACGGGCATCACACCTGCTTGACTGACATGACCAGGCTGTTTGATGATCAGATGAGAATTTGTTTGCAAAGACACATTGTAAGGTACCTAAAATGAGCCCCAACCTCCCAGAATTCTGATGGATTTGAGGACGCACCCACCATTACTGAACCCACCTCTGTATGCTGACATGTGTTCCTTTTCCTGCTTAGCACTTTCTGCAGCTCTTCCATGATTGCTCTCTCTCAACTCAGCCAACAGTCTGCGACCTCAGAATGCGCTCTGATCCTTTGAAACCGTGTTCTCTCATCTGAGCCTCTCCTGCCCAAGACAGACTACGGTGGAGAGCCCAGGCGCTGCAGCAAGACTCCTGGGTTCAAGTTCAGCTCTGACACAACGGATTAACGGCCGCTCCACCTGGGTGCGCCTGCACGTAGGTTTTTATCCAGCACTCACCCCTTGCACAGTGTGCTCTCCAGGAGGGAGAGGCTTGTCCTCCTCACCCATTCCGCACCCGCTGCGCGAACACGGTGCCTGCACCCACAGAGGCTCAACAAGTATCAGAATGGGAGAGTCCTGGGTCCACCCGGGACTGTAGGTGGCCCGGCCTTGCATGGCACTCTCCCCTCTGCAGGGTTTGCACTTAGGTAAAGAAGCAGCAGTGAATCCTGCAACACCTGGCACTCTGTGCCCAGCCTGCCTTGAGTCTGACCACAGAAAGGGGCAAGGGAAAATGAGACCGAAAAGGAGCGCTAAACCGCATAGTTGGGACAAGCAATCAGCTGTCTTTCTCCAGTGAGGGCCTGGCCACCAAGTGAGGACAGTCAGGGGCCCTAGCCTGGATGTCAGCAGCATAGATGTCTTCCACCTCCTCTGTCCCCAGCCTGCTGTGCAGCCTTTGTCAAGTCACTTTGCCTCTCTGGGTCTCATCATCCTCATCTACAAATTGAGGGGATTAAGTAAGAGAGGCCACATAAATCTGGTTTTGCCTATGAAGTTGGTGGCATTCTGGATCATCATTTATAAGTTCAGTTTGATTCAAGTCTCTTCCAGTTTCAAAATTCTGTTCTCAACCTCTGTTTAGTTTTTCTGATTGCCTGCCCTGGCCTCTGCCCAGCTTCGTGCACTGGGATGCTGACCTCCAAAGACTGGCCCTGGGATGCCCCTGCTCTGTGGATCCCAGTAGGGTTTGGTGATGGCAGGTACTGGCAGAGGATGGGAGCATGGAAAACAGCGATGTTGGGAAACAGACCCTGCTGCCCGCTTTCACGGGAACCTTGGAAGTGGCTGTTTCCCACTCTCGCAGCTTCCCTGGACTGAAATCTAGAGTCGTCGGCCCTTCTGGCCTCGGGTGGTCACTGGTTCCCCTGGGTGCATCACCCAGCATTCCCAGCTGCCGCCGTCATTCTCCCCTACCTTGTCTGTAGTCCCTGGCCTGACTTTCTGGTTAACAGATCTGTGTGTGCTGCCACGTTCTGCTGCACTTGAACTTAGAGATTCTCCGACGCTCCAGCCCAGTGTCCACTTTGGACTCGGGCTGTTTAGTACAGGGGACCTTAATGCAGTAGTAGGAAGCTATCTCGATGAGCTTTGGTTTTCCAGGATGTGAGGAGAGCTGTGACTGACTGGCCTGTTATTGACTGCTGGCATGAATGAAGGGGAGGGGACATGATGAAGGCTTTTGACCCAGATGCCACTTGGGTGCAGTGTGAAAACAAAATGGAGACTCAGTGCCAGCTGACACATATAGACCTTACATGTATTGGGAAAATAGTAAGATTTCCAACCCCAGATTTCACGTCTACAGGAAGTTGGAAGGCATGCAGAGCAAGCACTGGATTCACAGAAAGACACTGCTGTACTTCTTTGTCTCACGTCCAGTCCACAAACTTGTCCTCTATCCTCCACCCATCCAGTTCATTTTTACATATTTCAAAGTAAATGCAAACATCAGTCTACAATTCCCCTAAAAATTTCCACAAATATAGTAAGATTTTTTTTTTTTTTTTTATTACCAAAGCCATTGAAGCAAATTGTAGAACTTTCTGGCAATCGAGAGTGTATAACGTGAAAAGAAAATCTCTTTTCTCTGTCTCTACTCTTGTTCTTCAGACATAACTACTTTGGAGTATAGTTCCAAATCTTCATAGAGACAGCTATTTTTAATCTTTTACAAAACTAGAATTACAGCGTACTTATTATCTTGCAACTTGCTTTAAAAACATTAGTCATACCTTGATGTCATTTTTTCCTGTCAGCAAGTATAGCTCATCTTAATTGTTTAATGCTGACAGAATTTTCCATATGATATGCTTTTATTTACTTACTCATTTGCCACTGATGGATATTGATAGTTTCCTTTTTTTTTGATATGATAAACAATGCTGCAAAAAAAGGTCCTTATAGCTTCCTTTATGCAACACATATTTAATAAGCATCTGCTATGTGCCAGGCATGGTTCTAGGTTCTGGGGGTCTTGGGGGAATAAGTCAGATAAGATTGTTTTGTGTTGTTTGCTTTCTTGTGAGGGAGACAGATAATAAACTGGAAGAAAACCAGCAATAAAATAAATTGTAGGTAGTTGTGAAGAAAATAAGATAGAATGATGCGGTAAATGGAGATAGAAGTGCTGTTTGACAAGGGGAGGTGGTGTGGCTTCTTTGAGGAGGTGACATCTGCACTGAGACTTGAATACTGAGAAGGGTCCAGATTTGCAAAATCCTAGGAAGAATGCACATCATGCAAAGACCCTGAGATGGGACCAAACCTGGAAACAGACCCAGCATGACTGAACTTTAGCAAGTGGTTGGAAATGAGATTAGAAAGGTAGCAGGTGATTTATTCTTTGCGAAGCATATAACACTGCATTTTAATCACTAGAAAGTCTTAGAATAAAACCAGCTATATCATAACTGTGTAAAAGGGACTGTGAGCAAAGCATTGCAAGTATTTGGTTAGCTACCAAATCGCCGGAAGCCATAATTCAATCCAGGCTGTATGGCAGGATGGGAAGAAAATGAATGAAAGAGTCACAACTTCCAAAAATTGGAAGCAACCAAAGTGTCCATCAACAGATAACTCACTAGACAAAGTGGTGTGTATACCTACCAGGGAATATTGAAATATTATCTGGCCTTGAAAAGGAAGGCTAGTCTGACACGCGCTGTAACAGGGATGAAGCTTGAGGGCTCTATGCTAAGTGCAAAAAGTCAGGCACCGGTGTCCTGGTGGACCAGCCTCCTGCCAGCGGAGTTCACTTACACCCCAAGGACCTGCGTTCATGTCCCGGGGTCAGGAGTGTGCATGTGGAACAATCAAGATGAACAACTAAATAAAATGAGTGGGGTGCTTCCTCCTCTCTCCTTTTTCCTGCCTGCCTCTGTTTGCCTTCATTTCTGCTTGTGCGCACGCGCGCGCATACACACACACACACACACACACACACACACACACACACACACACGGCAGGCACTAAAATAAGAATACTGTATGGTTCCACCGAGATGAGGGACCCGGAATAGACAAATGCATAAGACAGAACGTGGAGTAGTGGTTTCCAGGACTGGGAGTGGAGTGGGGCCTGGGGAACTGTTTAATGGGTATGGAGTTTCAGTTTTGCAAGTTGAGAGTGTTCTGGACATTGGTTGCACAATGATGTCAATGTACATAATACTGCTGAGCTGTGTCGTTAAAATGGATTAAGATGGTAAATTTTACGCATTTTGCCACAATTTAAAGATTCTAGCTCCATCACCTACGGGCTGCATTATTTGGTCATTTAATCATTCTGAGCCTCAGTTTCCACATATGTAAAAGGGAGAAGTTATTATTTCCTAGTTCTTGGAAGACAGGCATCAATGCTGTGTGGTTCCAATCTTCAAAATTTGGAATCTCAGGTTTCCAGGCTGACTAAAAAGATTTTCATGGGAAATTCAATTGAATTCTCTTTGTACTTACTATATTCTAGACGATCAATGAACATTTGCTGACTGACTGAAATAACTGGTGGACACATCATCTAAAAGAAGCCATCTGCCTAGGGAGCATCGTGCCGGCTAGCTAGTTGGCATTCCATAAACATTTACTGAACAGTTGAAGGAAAAAAGTGAATGACACATCTGGCCATGAACTGTGAAATAGTCTACCTATTCCCAAATACATGCAAATAATTGCTTCAGAAATTAGCTAATGGAAAGCCCTACCAACTGTCCCATGTTAGTATCTGTATTAGTTTCATGTTGCTGGAAAATAACAAATTTCCACAAATAGAGTGATTTCAGCCACACAGGTTTATTGCCTACAGCTGTTGGTCAGATTTTTGTTCTGGTCTCACTGGGGTACAGCCTACTTGTTAGAAGGGCTGCGTGCAGCCCTGGAGCTTAAAAGGCAGGGCGCATTTCCTTGCACATTTGAGTTGCTTGCAAAATTGAGTTGCTGATGGTTGTAGGATTGAGATCCTCTGCCTTGTTGGCTGTTACTGAGGGCCATTCCCAACTTCCAGAGACCACTCACAATGCTGTGATTTCTACCCACTTGCTCCATCTTGAAAGTCAGCAACTATTTTTCTTCTCTCTCATCCTTCTGACCCCACAGAAAAGGCTCTCCACATTAAGGACTCAAGCAACTGGCACACCCTGGTGAGTAGTGGTAGAGTCTGCTGTCTCTGGCCTAGCACAGTCCATATACATCTCAAGGACCTGGGTTCATGTCCTGGGGCTGGGGGTGGAGAGGGGGGCGGGGAAACAACCGAGGTGAACAACTAGACAGAATTTTAAAAATACTTCTTCCTCCCCTCTCTTCCTGCCTGCTTCCCAAGTACCCTCCATTCCTTTCTCCTTAGCAGGACTGACCTGAAAGGGAAATCGTAAGACACACAAAGTTTCACTTTGTTGATATTTTTCAGCATCTCCCTGCAGGCCTGCTGACATGTTGCTGTCAATGCCTTCCCTTCATCTGCCATGAAAAATCATGACACCTTTTCTGGGCTGTCATCCATTCCTGGCTGCCAATAATGAGTTGTTTGTGAAGGATGATGTTTGTCTTTGTGAAACTAGTAGATATTATCAGAGCAGGTGTGCCTTTAGGGTCACCCAGCACCTTGCGCTGACTCCCACAGCGCGTTCAGACATAAATCAGGGACGTGGTGGCGTCTAGTGTGGACCTTTAGGTCACTTCTGGGGCTTCCTGCCCAGAGAGTCTAATAAACTCTGATGCTAACTCACCTTCTGTTCCAAGCCTCTCCCTCGCTCCCTCCCTCCTTCCCTTCCTTTCTTCCTGTCTCTTGGCCATCTTCCTTCCTCTCTTTCATTTCTTTCTTCCCTCTCTACTCTTCTCTTGGGTTTTCTGATGTTTTAGAAAAGGATAGAAATCATCTCAACATAGAAAATGACCCAAAGGCACCAGAGAGCATGTATGAAGTTCATGGCTCTAATCTTCCTTGTTCTGATAAAAGGAATTTACAGGGAAGAATTGTGTTGGGGAAGAAGCCATAGAGATGAGGTGGTCTTGCCTTTGGGGGCAAGTGGGTCAGTTAGGGGTCTGTCGATGGAATGTAGAGGGAAGAGATGGCCTCTTCTGATGCTGCAGGAGCTACAGGTTTCAGATAAATCATGGCTGTACTTCTCCCACACGTAGTCCTTACTGGAGGGTTATGGGGGGGGCCTCAGAGTTTGCTCTGTGAGAAGGGATGTGTTGGACTTGCACCTTCTAGATGCTGCCACACGGGAAGCCAGCGTGTTGTCAGGCGCTGAGAGCCGTCACAGCTCTTGAGAACAGGGTTGCAACACAGAGGAAACTCCCCCTTCCTGCCACTGACCACACCCTCCTTTCTCTCGCACAAATCATGCGAACAGGGGCAGCACAGTTCTGGGGAGGACATTGGGAAAAGGGCTGGAGAACTTGAAGCCATTGGCATTGTATCATCAAGAAGAGGCTATTCCTTGGAAAACCCAACAGGAAATGGAGGCAGCTGAGCCAAGAGAAGTCACCAGACCTTTCTTTTGGCTGGAGGCCTTGTATACATTTGAATAATAATAACCAAATTAGTAGGACTGTTGAGCCACGATGATGTGCCAGTCACAGTTTTACGTGAATTATCTTTAGTCATGGCAGTCCTGCAAGAGAAGTCTGCTCTGTGTCCTCTAGGTGTTGAAACTGAAAAAGCCAGCTTAGGACAGCGGTCAGTGGTCACCGAGTACGTGCGGCGGGCTGACGTTCAGGTGCAGGCTCACTGATTTTCAAGCCCTCTTTCTTGTTTCCTCCCTCCTTCCCTCCACTATCTTCTTTCTGTCATGTTTGCTTCCTGTCTTTTTCCAAAAGAAATAAAACTTGACACTTATTTCTAGGGTAGCCAGCGCCCCTCCCCTCCTCTCTATAAATAGCTATGGCTGCAGACAATATAGAGCGTGGTCTTCTTAAAAAAAAATATATATATGGAAAAGGACTAAAAGTATTTGTTTACAGAAAAATACAAATGGCTGGTGACTAGAAGGAAAGATTCGGTAGCTTTTTCATCAAAATAGCCACACAGATTATTAAAATCCTGATGAGATACCATTTTTTACAACCTGTCGAATTGGTCAATAGGCAGAATTTGGTGCGTAGAAGAGGCTGTGGGGACAGGGGTGCTCACGCTCAGATCTCGGGTAAGTACATTGGTCTACTCTCCATAGAGGGTAGCTGGATAGCCCTCTACCAAAAAAGCAACAGTAAAAAGCACCAAAATTCAAAAGAAATTCTATCTGGAGGGAATTTGTCTATGAATATGTGTGTGTGAGTGTGTGTATGCACACGTTTAAAAGCGCATATATACTCAAGGTTATTCCTTGACGTATCTGTGACAAAAAGAACTGACACAATCCACATTTCCATCAATAGAAGGCTGGTTTAATACATTTAGGCGCATCTCTAGATGGAATCTTTTCACTGATGAAACAAAAATGAGGACACCATATACTAAAAGAGAGATTTCTCCAGCACATTTTAAGCGGGAAAAAACCCCCAATGTGCTGTGTAAGACACATGGCGCGACACCTGGGTGTGAGGCCAAGGGGAATACAGATTTATGCGGCCACTCTTGTTTGCATGTGTATAAAGAAACTGAAAGCCATATCTTTATGAATAACAGTTTTACACGTGGGAGGAAAGAGAGGTGGGGTGAGGGAAAAAAATTATGCCAAAAATTAAATACAAAAGTTAAATCGTGATCTTGGTTTTTCTGTTCACTGTGCCGCCTTGAGCTGTAATCCTTACAGCTGGAAATGCCGCTGGGAAGCCCCCAGCTCCCGACTTTCCTATTACAGGAAAGAAAAATGAAGGGGCAGAAAGTGGCAAGTGGCTTGTCCTGGGTGGCCCAGTAGGTCGGTGACAGAATTGGGGTTGGCCTCAGATCTTCCCAGTCTGACGAGGAGTCTTGGGGCTGCCTTTCTTCCTCCACCCTCAATGGCCAAACCACTTCCCAATTCTTATTAAGAAGCTAGAAACTTTATGTGTTTGCCTTAAAAAAAAAAAAAAATCATCAAAAGCAAACAACAAAACTGACTGCTTATGATGATCTTATTTTTTTCTCTTATTTTACAATAGGGATCATTTCAACTTCAGAAGCAGTCAGAGAGATGCTTTAGCATGAGGGAAATGGTTATGCTGGTGGTATCCCAGGATGGAGTAGATTATCTAATATCTCCGCTCCTCTCCTGCAAAATAAATAAATGCGTGAGAACTCTGTATATCAAGTTTGAGAAGCATGGATTTCCTAGGACTCGGCAAATTTTTTCTGTAAAAGGCCAGAGAGTAAATATTTAGGGCCAAACTATTTCTGTTACTCAAACCACTGTTATAGCAAAAGCAGCATAGAAAACACATAAATGAAGGGCATGGCTGGGTTCCAATACATTCTTATTTATGAAAACACCAATTTGATCCATGTCCTGAATTTCACCTGCAGACTATAGTTTACCAGCTCCCAAATGCTCAAGACTTCATGAAAATGAAATAGTTTTAGGTTGAGACAAATAAGAAGAGTGGGAGTAGAAATTCCATTATCATGAAGACTGTATAGTATTTCGAAGAGCAAAGAGGAAATGACAGCATTATTGTAAAGGGCCAGTGTCAGCAAAAGCAAGTATTTTTAGGTGGATGTGTAGGTGGGGCTTGGGGCATACAGAGCAAGTAACTAGTTCAGTTTTCCTGGAGGAAGAAACTCAGGTCCCAGAGAAACATTCTAAAACATTGGGGCTGAAAATTTGCTTCTAGTTGTTCATGGCACCTTGAAGTCAAGAGAGAGTTCAAATGTGGAAAAAGACTGAATTGTGGAGCATCTTGAACACTAAACTGAGGGATCTCAGCCTTGTTGGGCAGGCCAATGATGTTTCAACATGTCTTCATTTGAATACTTATTCACTAACCAACTTCCCACACGCCACGCGACCAGATGTCTCAAGAGTTCTTCTGGGAGGGAGTTAATGCTCAACCTCTGTATACCCTTGTGAAATGGCACCGCAGACACAGTGATAACACACATCTGGAGCCATCACCTAAACAAGTGCCAAGGATTCAGAAGCGGTGGCTTCTCATCCTGCTGTCAACTTGTTCTGCAAGCCCAGATCAAATCCTGAGTCCCCTGTGGGTTTCCCCTCTGCCTCAGAATGAGTGGCCCTTCTCCCGCTTCTCTGTCCCTTTCTCCCACCACCGGGACTGAAGTCATAAGTGACCAGAAGATGCCAAAGTGGGAGGCTCCCTCAGCCATGTGACCCAGATATTCACTCACTGAGCACAGACCATGTATTGGGTGATGAGGGTCAGGAGTGATCAAGAAACAGACTTATGCCCTCATGGAGGTCATAATCCAGTGGGGTGGGGGCATGTAAACAATGTACAATAAGCTAGCACTCAAGATAATTTCATGTAGTGACAAGTCCAGGCAGGAATAGAGAGGAGAAGAAGCATTTTTATTCAGTGTGTAGTTTATCTTGGTTGTTCCCGCAGGCCCTGGGACACTAATCCCCAAACTTGGGATGCATGTGGACTGTGCCCAACTACTACTCCACTAGGGCATGCCTTTGCTGCTCTTTTCATTGACCCCACCATGCTATCAAAATAATTTGTTGAGTTGAAGGATGAATATGATGCAGGTGAGGGCAAGATGAGACATACTGATGAGATGTAGGGTCCATCCAGAAAGAATTTGTGGGGAGAGTCGTTTGGTTAGGATCACACAGCAAGTTTATGAAAAGCATTAAGAGCAAGTTTACGCTCCTTGTGGGCCAGGAAAGTTACAACAAGGGAATGAACACGTGTGTGCAACCCATGCTGTTGGCTTCTCACTCCAGCAAGATGGAATCTTGTATATATCTGAGAGGTGAGGACTACTACCATCCAGGGTGTGTCCAGGTTACCTAGAGTGAAAACAGTAGGTGTATCCAGGGGTGTGTCCCAGGCCCAGGTTACTAAGGTGGGGTGTTGGCTCTTTGGAATCTCGGGTTTTGCCAGTTGATTTTTTGTTCCTAGGTCTGTGTACCGCCCTAAAGATTTTAAAGCTATGCTGTCCCCGCATCACATCCATGGACTTTAATTATTTAATGAATTTCTTATTATAGGACCTTTCTGATCACCTCTTCATGGAAGTGCAACGGGGGGTGGGGGGTCTATATCCTTTTCTCAGAGCACATTATTTAACAGGTTGGAGCGTTCGTGAAGTCCCATTCCACCAGCGGCCTCCCACACCAGTGGGGTACTGGTTGTTACCTTTCCAGATTTCTCCGTTTCTGAGCCAAGGACCAGCAGAGTGCCTGATGCTGTTGGGGTGTGAAGAGGTGGGAGAAAGGGTCTCAGTCTCTCGGGTGTGGCAGGAGTGTGTGCATCCCCTCCGCCCAGGGGCTGACAAAACACCTTGGAAGCAGGACAGGAGCTGTCTTGTCATTATTCCTCAAGTAGGAGGCTGACCAGAGATGAGGATCCTGGAATAGGGGTGTGGGGAGAACTGCCTCCTCTTGGGGACAGACGCACAGGGAGCTCAAGTCGGGTCACCCTTGCAGGTGGTTATGCAGGGGGGAACCCCATCGCACTGCCCAGGAGAGGACAGCCACAGGGGCAGCCAAGCTGGTCTACGTCATCCAGGGAAGCAGCAAGACTGACAGGGGATCGGGCCCTTCCCAAGGGGCTGCTAAGTGAGGGGACACGGCGGCCTGTCACCTGTCCTTCCATCCTTCCTTGGATGTGTGTGGAGGAGACGGCGGTTATGAGAAAAAGTCACATTCCTGCCTGGACAGCTGCAGCTCCTGCGACTCAAGTCGTGCGCGCATGTGCGAGCGCGTGCGCGTGCGTGTGCGCCTGCGCGCAGGCGCGGGTTCACGGAGAGGGTAGTGAGGAGAGTCAGTGCTGGAAAGTGAGTTTGAGGTGTGAACTCTCAAGGTCTGAGTCCTACTGAAATGAAATGTGACTGAACAGCCACGACACAGGGACCGCGGCACGAGAGAGGCCACCCGGCTTTCCCGGAGACCCGCCCGGCCGCTGGCGCTCACTGAGGGGCCGCTCGGCGCGCCTTCGCCTTGTCAGGACGCGCCTTCGCTTCCGCAGGACGCATGCGCGTGGGTTTGCTGCCGACGCGACGGTCGTGCATCGGCGTCCAGCGATGTCGTTTGGTGGGGCGTGTCTGGGAGCCTCGTTTTCTCCCCATTTCCCATGTACAGCCCCGAGCAAGGTGGGCGCATCCCCAGGCCACGGCGAAGGCCCAGCAGGCAGGTCGTCCCGGATCTGACCCTGCAGCCGCTGTCAGACTTTTCAGCGCTGCGAACCCAGCGCCTTGATGGCGCGAGAGCATGACTTCCGTCTCGAGAGGACCCTGCCCGAGGGCCGCTGTGCGGGAGGCCTCGAGGACGCCAGTGGCAGAATCCGCCCGGCTCGCCGCCCAGCCACGTCCCCACAGCCGAGGCGGCTGTCAGCCATCCACGACCCGGCAGGCAGACGTAGAAGAAGCGGGGGCGTCCGGGACCTGCCTGCCCCGACGCTCTGCGACGCGAGGACATGTTCCTAGGTGACTCCGCGTCGCGTGTGGCTCCCAGCAGCCGGCCTCGACGACTCCGCCGCCCTCGCCTCAGCCTGCGGGCAGAGGGCCTTCCCGACCCTGGTAAGCGACACGGCGCCGAGTGCACGCGCTGCGCGCTGTCGTCTGTCCCGTCCTGCGTTGGCATCTGCGTTCCCCTCTGAGTTTGCTGCGTTGCGTGGCCCGATTTGGTGTGCTGCTCTGGGGGCTGCACAGTTGTGTCCATGCAAACGTGTGGTCCTTGCGGCTTCGTCCCGCAGCACTTGGCCCGTGCACGCTTCCATAGGAAAGCTCTCCCTTCCCAAGGCGGGGGAAAGCCCTGGGGTTTGGCGGGCAGAAGGCTTGAGCCACCCGCGATCAGTTGTCTGACTTTGGGAAATAAATGGCATCGGACTAAGACGAGGTTCATTGTGAAAGAGGGAGGGTACGGGAGCACACAGGTGTTCCAAACTGGCAGGTGGAGGCTTCTTAGTAAGCTGGATGTCACTGGAGTTACTGTCGTTGGCATCAGCCTTGTTAAGACTTGGTTCTTAGGGCCCAAGTGCCCTTCCAGGAGGATGGTATTTTCCCCAGTGCTTAGATAGGCACACTTCACATGAGGACATGTGTTCAGGTCTGAAGAGATGCACGTGGGATACACTGGCCATCAGCAGGAAGGAGAGGACTGTCTCCAGAAAGCTGCAGAACTCAGGCCTTTTGTGTGGAAGTGTCATGGCTCCCCCTCTTACTGGAAGGGTTGTTGAAGGGCTGTGTGCACTGGGCGCACATGAATGTGGACACTTTTACCCACGTTTACTGCCAAATCCTTCCTTTCTCACTGAGTCATTGTACCTGCTTCTCAAAGCAGCCTGCAGGCAGCAACATAGGAGCCCTAAAATTTTGGGGTCTAAGATGTCACCTTATTCTTGCTGGTTAACGGTTAACTGTGTCTAGCGCAGAACAAGTTAGTAACAGCCAGGTGGAGAGCCCAGAGGAAGAGGAAGCTAAACAGATGGGTCATTTGAAAACTCAGACTGCCTTGAATTCTCTTAGAGACTCTCTTGGAAACAAGAAGAGGAAGATCAGCAGAGAGGGAGGTTAGTTTTTAGAAACTGTTTTAAAACAGGCAACAGAGGAAGAGAGACCAGAACCACAGACACAGTTAACATTTTGTACTTCAGCATCATTTGATCTTTTAAAAAGTCCCCGCTGTTAGGAGGGATTGTTCCTGGCTAAGGGGGTTCTGCTCTGAACTGGAGTGAAGCATGAATGTCTAGGGTCCCCTTCCCCAAATCACTCATTCCCCATCAGCAGCCCAGATGCTGGAAATCCCCAGGGTTAATTGTTCTTTTTCCTTTTGGCCATGGTTATGCGATTTAGTTTGTGCATTCCATTGTGGCGCCTCAATTTAAAGATGAGCTAATTGAGGCTGGGAGAAATTAAGTAATTCCTTCAAGTCCTTATGATTGGTAAATCAGAAGGTCCAGGATCGGAACCCAGGTCTGTTTGATTGCAGTCGCTTTCTGGGGGCCACACCAGGGGCCCAGTAGATACTTCCTCCTTGAGGTTGATGTACCTTCTCTGTCAACTTCATGAGATGGTTTATTAAGGAAGTACAGAGCTCAGACTATGGGTTTTTGGGGCCAGAGGGCTTGGATTTGAGTCCTGGCTCCAGCATTGATCTGTTGTGACTTTGAAAACAAACTCCTTCAGTCTACTCAAAAGGAGGCTGGGCCACCAAGCAAGTGGCAAACATTTAACTAGATTTCTAGTGAATTTCTAAAGCTAGATATCCCTTAGCCATGAGCAAGCAGTGAGAAAACTAGAGGACAGACACAGTGATGGGAAAGTCGCTAACACTCAGTGGTGACCAGACACTGTGCTCAGCTCTCCTGTGCACTGTGCTCATTAACCCTCAACAGTAAAGCAGCGAGATACAATTAGTCACCTGGTTCGGAAAGAAGCAGCCATGTGGATGAATGTACCTGGGAGCATGTACTCACCCCTGCAGGTAAGCTTACTTTTTAGGAAGTTAGTGGCAGGTGGCGATGCCTAGTGAGGCTCAGTAGAAGGCTTTGGGCCTAGAAAGGCATGGAAGAAGGCGACAGGAGCAAAGCTGAGACAAGGTAAGCAAAGAGTGGGGAGCTGGATGTTTGAAGCAGCTGTCACCTGTGGGTTGACATCTCAGGGAAGGTGGTTGAAGTTGGATTCCAAAGATGAATTATGTTATGGATGGTCAGAACTGCTTTTCCCTTAGAGACGGGCTAGCCTGGTGGTCTTTTCCTTTACTTACCAACATAGTATATGTTTTAGGAGTACAGGTTCACACTTTAAATATCTGATCTTTTAAACTGCGGCATGTGGAACTGTGGAATCCTCCGGGGGTTGGTGGCTGGAGGACATGGGGCCCAGGCTCAGCAAATGGGTCTTCAAGACCCCCCCTTTTTTTTTTCTCTCTTTCTTTGAGAGCGCTTTTTATTATTTGTTATTTATTTATTATTAGAAATGAACAGTACTTTGAGGGCAAGGGAGAACAGATTAGGAAGGGGGAGGTTGGATCAAAGTGTTGCTCATTTTGCAGTTAGAAATTGTTTGTGATGCTGAGGAAAAGAACTCATCCTGTCTCTCCCGGCATTCATCGATGTCTGTGACACCCACAGAACTTTGTGTGTATGGGGTTCTGTTGGTTGCTTGATTTTGATGGAACTCGGTGGAAGGGGCTGAGTGTCACATAATAGCATGTGAGATGCCTGGTGATTTATAAAATGAATGAATGGAGGAGAAACATTTCTTTGGAGACCATAGGAATTCTTATTCTTCAAGAAGTTTAAGAAATGATGAGGAGGGTGAGGGTTGATTTTATGTGTACATTTGACTGGACTGAAGTGTCTAGTTATCTGGTCAGACATTTTTCTGGATGTTTCTGTAAAATCGTATGCTTGAATGAGAACATTTACATGAGTGGACTTCAAGTATCCAAGACCCTCTTGTCTATTTCATCCAGAGCAATTCGACTTGGCTTTTTCACCCCCTCTTTTTTTAAGTACAACTTAAGTATAGTAAAGCACATGAGTTTCAATGAAAAAGCTTGATGAATTTTTAAAAATGTGAACATCCATGTACTCACCACCCAGATCGAGATAAAAAACACCTTCTGCACTCTGGCAAGCTCTCTCCTGTCCCCTCCTTGTCCGTACCCTCACCAGAGGCTAATACTTTTGCCTGTTGTTGAACTTCACATACATTGAATGATAAAATTCATACTCTTTTTGCATGACTTCTTTTGCTCAGAGTTATGTCTGAGAGATTCATGCATGTTTTTGTATGTAACTGATCTTTTTCATTGGGTGTAGTATTCTGTTGCAGACTATCATTGTTGGTTGCGTAGTGAACTTCTGGACAACAAGGGCCTGCATGTATGACAGTGGTCCTAACAGACTGTCCCATCTAGCCTAGCAGTGCAGTAGTGTCGATCATCTAAGTGTGTGTCATTTCACTCTGATGTTCACACAATGCTGAGATCGCCCAATGACGTTTCTTAAGAACACATCGCCGTTACGTGATGCATGATTACATATCACAGTTAATACATAATTTCTTCAGTTTTGTGCATGCAGTTGCTGTGAAGATTCCTGCAAGGTCTTGTGGATGAACAAATGCGTTTCTGTAAAGTGCAGACCCAGGCTGGGCCACAGGGAGCCTGCCTAATGGTAGAACCGCTCAACTTTTGAACAGAAGTTTCATAGAATGGGGCCCCTCATGCAATTTCAGTTGGAGAAAGGTGTGATTGCTTACACTTTTTTAAAGGAAAAAGTTTAAACTCCTTTATTGCAATCCTCTGAGTGTATAGATAGTGAAACTGAGCCTCAGGGAAGGAAGTGATTTGCTTAGCTTCAAAGCCATGCTGGAGTTGATTGTCAGACGAATTGTTTCTTAGTGGACTCTTGCGCTGTCTGAAATAGGTGCTAGGTGTCACTTGAGCTGGCTGCTGTCAGATGTGGAAAGGACACCACTGTTGGAGTCAAAACCCTCAGGTCGATCCCCAGTACTGTCACTAACTAGCATGTGACCCAGGCATGGCACCCAAAGCTGTGTGCCCCAGTATCCCTGACTGGGAAGTGGGTGCCCTGCTTCTCAGCATTGCTAGATTAAAAGAGAAATGGATGCAGAGGCACCCTGTTGCCTGAGGAACTCCTGACATTTCTAAGGGATACTTTTTTAAGCATGCTGTTTTCTTGCAATATTAATGTTTAATTCTTTAATACTTAAAAATGTTTCAGTCTGACTTAATAGTTTTCAGTGAAAGATGTCCTCTTTCCTTAAAAAGTTAGTGTGGCGGGTAGTTGAATCCAAAGATGGTGATACCAACAGATAGCCCATCCCAGTGCTCCTCTCCCATGTGCATCTGTGTCCTGAGACACACCCCTATTGATTGGAGGTTCTGTTCCCTTCCCTCCCCTGCAACCTGGGCAGACCACTGTAACAGCCTCAACCGCTTGAAACTGTGCAGAAAAGTTTTGGAGTGTGAGCCCAGAGATAGCAAGGGGAGTTTCCTAGAGAGAACCGAGCCATCTCAGAAGAGACACCCATGCCTTTTACTGTCCTGATTTCACTTTGTGATCCTCTTCATTTATCAAGTGCCTTCTGTTAAACTTACCGTTAAAGAAAAAAAAAAATGTATCTAGCAAAAACCCTCTAGAAATGGGATTTAAACTGAGGGCACTTAGCTTCTGACTCGGGGGAGTGTTACACATTTATGGGGAGCCCAGACTCCAGGAGCACGGCCTAGAGGACAGTCCTCCTCTCAGGAGTCACATGGGACAAGAGACTGGATGAGGGTACATGCCTTTCTTTGCACACACCCTGAGTGCTGGCTCCCTTTAACTTGAGAGGCTGATGGATTCCTAATGCCCTGCCCCTAACAGCAGAATGACACTAACGTGTGTGTTTGGTGAGTGTCACACAGAACTCAATTCTTGCCTCTTGACTTTCCCTCAAGAGCTCTAGTTTTCTGTGAAATAAGGCCTTTCAGTCAATAAGGCCCTTACTACACATTTAAAAATAATAAATATATGTATAATACACATGTATAAATTGCTTCAAATATTGGGAGACAAGTTCATATATTGCTTCATTTGATTTTATTTCAGTGGCTTTGTTAATCAGGGAATCATTATCCTCATATCACGATCACCACCTTTTCATCATCATCACCATCTTAATTTTCTGTTTAAAGGAACTGAGAGAGTAAGGACTCTACTTATCACTGTATCCCCAGCACCCCCCAAAACCCTCATTGTCTTCCTGGTTAAATCTAGTGTGACCGTATGCACACACCAGGGAGCTGGCCTGGCCACACCTGGCTGCTGAGCCCCTCAAATGTGGTGTCTGAGCTCCCATGTTTGCGGGCATGGTGCATGAGTGAAGGCACACGGTTTAGAAGCCCTAGTACAAAGAACGTAAAATACCACATTTTAAATTATTGATTTGTGTTGAAATGGTTATGTTTTGTGTATATTGAGCTAAATAAGAGCTATCACTAAAGTTCATTGCACCGTTTAAAAAAGTGGCCCCAAGAAAACTAAAGTCACATACAAGCTACATATTTCTACTGGGTTTGCACCGCACTAGTATGTGAGTCCCTGTGGGCATGGACCACCTCTGTCCTGTTCCTGTGGGCTTCAGAAGCCAGAGCGGGGCCTGGCACACAGTTGTTGGGTAATTGAATGACCGACCGCACACATGAACGCCCAAGTCCCACCACCTGCATCTGCTCTCTATTCACTGTAGACATAACATTAGGCCCCATCACTGTGTTTTGTCTCCAGAGTCCCTGACTTACTCTGGGGCTTACAGAGAGACTGGATGCTGAGTAGTGTCACAGGACAGGGAGGTCAAATGTAAGTGGATTTGGAGAATAAAATGGTCAGAGGATTTCTAGCCGCAGTGGCAGTTACCATTCAGTGCATGCAAATTCCATGCTGAGTGTTATTCCCAGAAGTGAGTTGTTTAATTTTAATGACCCTATGGCATCAGCATCCCACCCCCCAATCCATCTGACGGATGGAGGAATTAAAGCTCGGGCAACTTAAGTCAGGCCTCTGGGGTTACACAGCTGCGGTGGTACCCAGGTCTGTGTGATACGATTCTTGCTCTCTTAACAACTCCATAGAGAATGGACAGGAGGGGATGGGGGACCTGTTATCAGGTCTCCTTTGTTCTGAGGCCCCGGAGCACCCAAACCACCTAGTGCCCCAGCTCCCTTGGGTTTTGTGGACCCCGGCATCTGTGTCTGGTACCACAGAGCACCTGGGTCTGTTGTCTGTGCGAATAGCCATGTTCTGCCTGTGCGTCTTCTTCCCAGATGGCTGGGCCGTATGACTGACTCACCCACACCTGTGCTGAGCAGTGAGTGAGCCTGGGATTGAGCGCCTGGACAAAGGACACCTCACCCAGCTGGCCTTCTGAGGAGCACCCCTTCCTGCCCTCCTAACCTCAGCAGGAGCACATAGCTCTGCCCCAGATCACTTATTCTGGGGCCATGGTTGGAGATACACCAATCTTCTAGGTGTCTGTGCTTGTCCATGGCCCTTCAATTCAGGTGGTGTGTCTCGAGGTCATAACCTAGGCACTGGGGTCACGGTGCCAGTCAGGTGTGAACGCTACCTCTTATGAACTGTGTACTGCCAAGGGCTCTAAGGTTTCAGGGAAATGGGGCTAGTTAGCCATGTTGTCACATTCCTGGTCATGACGCAGAGCCTTCCCTTGACCTTTGCTGACCCCTCTCCTCTCAACTCCTGGGTCACTGGTGACTGCTACCTGAATCAATACCTGCTAATCTCTGATACCTGTGTTGTTGCTCCTGATCCTGCAGGCGTGTTAATTAGGGCCCCGGGGCCTTAAAGGTAAATTGACTAGTGAGTGGGCTTTGGAGCCATCGCAAGGTTTAAGCCCAGAGTCTGCTCCTTCTTAACCTTCAGTCTGACCTTGGTCTTGTTAGCTTCATCTCGGACCCTCAGTTTCCTCTTCTTTAATTGGTGATGATAGTCTCTCCCTTGAAGAGTTGTGATGAGGACCATCTGGAACAGTCATGGAGGAAGTATGTAAAATATGGTCATTTCAAGTAGCCTTGGTGCCATAGCGCCCACCCCGGTCCATTTACTCCCCCATCCTTGCCCACGTTCTCTGCTCTGTACCTCCTGTCCTGAGTGCCTTCCTGCTGTTGTGGATGCTCCTTTTGGACCTACCCCTCACTGGGCACCAGAGCCCAGCTCCACTCTTTCCCTGGATGTCCTCAGGTAGCACCCACTAATGTGGTGCTGGCGAAGTGGGACGAAGGCTTGGATCCAGGGTTTATGGATTGGCTGTGGCACGAATCAAGAACAAGGCATAGAGTTTGGGCCTAATCAACAAAATGCAAGAAGGGTCACTAAGGTGGGCCATCAAGGGAAGGAGCATGTTTGGAGAGTAATTCAGCAGCCACATAGAGACACCATCAAGGGAGAGCGGGGTGAGAAGGCGGAGATGTGGTTGTCATGCGTTGAAGATGCAGTTCACAGGGTGGGTGAGATCACCATATGGAGGAACGTAAACTGAACAAACGACTGAGGACCAGCTCCAGAGGGTGGTGGAGGAGGGGCAGTGGGTCGAGGGGCCTGAGCCAGTACAAGGGGTGGGCTGGAGGACAGCTGATGGAGAGTGGAGAGTGGAGCTTTGAGGAGGAGGGTTGATCACCTCGCCACTGCTGCTCAGGGTCAAGTAAGATGGGGAGAGACTTGACAAAGTCCTCTCTCTACTTTCTCATCTGTGGAATAGGGGTGATGAGGTTGCCTGTTTGATAATTGTGAGGCAAGGATTAAATAAAATTATGTATATGAAGTGTCAAATGCCTATTTTTGTTGTTATTATTGCCATCTTGTGTGGTACGTACCTGTACTTCTGAGAAAATCCATAACCTAATTGTGAGCAGGGCTTCATTTATGACAGGGAATCTGCTGGAAAGTTCTTTAAGGCTAAGACAGACTTTTCCTTGCTCCCCCAAATGCCCTGCACCCTAGTTAGATTTAATCTGACTCTGTCAAGCCCTGCGGTGAACAGTTCCTCCCTGGGGACAGACCAGGTCCCTGCCTGGCTCCCAAGTCTGGGGTGACCTGGCCACCAGACACTTCACCTCACCCACACCCCTTCTCCCTCTGGGAACAGGGTGCCCCACAGGCTGTGCCTGCCCCTCCAGGCTCCCTTCCCTCTCTTCCCTGTGTTAACTTGTCATTTTTCCTCTCCTGGAGCAATGATCTCTTCTGGGAATCCCTCCCTGAGCTCCTGGACTAGTCAGTTCCCTGCTTAGAAGCTGCCAGCATTCCCTGTGCCTTCAAGACACTGAGCACATTTCAGAGTTTTGCTGTGAACTCGAGTATCACGCTTACATTACCACTAGATCTAAGCACACGAGGGCAGAGCTGGGCTGTCATCCATGTGTTCTTGTGTGGTTCCCAGGGCCTGGCGCTTAGTAAAAGCACACTACTGACTGTTGACAGAGTTGAGTGTGTTTGTAGTGCAGGGTACATGAGCAGAGCGTTGCGGGTGTCTCCAAAAGGTTGTTTGAAAGGCAAATATAATACAGATCTTATTCCATCAACATTAATTACAACACCAAGGTGTGAAAATAAATCTTGCCTCTGAAATGTAATAAAGCCTTACTTCATAATCTAGACTGCTGTTTCCAGTCGCTTATTTTTTAAAATGATCATATCCTGATAAAACATAAAAAGCATTTCAAAGTCAGTTCCCAACTTGGCTCACTAACTAGCTGCTGGTAGACTGTGAATATTTCCCTCATATGGTTTTTGTGAGGCTCCAGGTTGGTGGTGTGAGAGCCCTTTGAAAGCAAAGTCTTATTTGTTATCCATTATTCTCAGTCTTATTAATAACAAGAAGGAACAGGCTGCATGCCAGAGATAGTTGAGTAGATTTGCAGGATTGAGGCCACAGAGAAAAATGAAAAGGGATGAGATTGATTGGGAAATATTTAAAGGGAGATAAAGGGAGGAGGGGACCAGAGATGGTAAAGTCGGGGGTTGATGCCCGCCAGGCTAAGCAGAAAGGGAGGGGGGCCTGCTGGTTCAGAGCTGGGGAAGGTGACCTGAAAAAATCATCCTGGTAGCTGAATTTCTTAGAAGCCACATGAAGGAAAGAAAAAAAGAATAACCCCTCTGGCTTGCCATGTGCTTGCAAAGGAGATGCTGGGCCCTCCCCACCCCACCAAATGACCTTGGCCCCTCCCGGCTGACTTTGCAGAGGAGTCTTGGAGGCTGCGTCCTGCCTGGAAGCCTTGGGCGGGCAGAGTGGCTGTTGCTTCATTTGCAGCCGGCAAATCCTGCCTGCACATCCCGAGTTCAGCCCCTGGGGGCTGTGGTCAGGGAGGCCCCCAAGCTGGGAGCAGGAGCAGAGTAGGGAGGGGTGCCTACTACAAACCCTCCAGGGCCTCTGAAAACGAAGACAGGCAGCCGGGGGTGGGCTAGTGGTGCCTGTGGTCACCAGGAGATGCTGCCTTTCTACAGACCTTCCTGGGAGGCTGGGTCTTAATTGCGAACTGACACAATTTATGAAAAAACAAAGCCAACCAGCACAAATGCTGCAGCGCAAACAAAAGATGTCTGATGGCTACGCTTGGATGGTCCCCATCTGAGAGCTCCCTCACATTCTCCCCTCCCTCTTCAGAGACCCCTGCAAACCCACCTAACGGCCTCCACCTGTGAGAGGGGACAGTCGCTGCCCTTTCTGAGTACTGGGAGGAAAGACAGACTCCTGCCCTTTTTCACAGGACAGAGGTTGTCTGCTTTCCGGACACCTCCTCCACCTAGTAGCTGCAAAGTTGGTGTTAAGGGAAGTCAGTGGAAACGAGTCATCGTCATCCATTCACCCATCCACCCACCCATCCGCCTGCCACATAGCTGACCCACATCTCTAGGTGTCACTGCGGCTTGGTGTGGTAAAGACATTTTGATTTGTGGGAGACTGGCCACTAGAAGCGTACACCTGGTGTCGGCTCGTTGACGGCTGTGCTGAGTAAAGACGATGCAGGCAGCGGGGCGTTGGAGGTGCTGGTTTCAGGTTGGAGAACAGGAGAGGCCTCGTGGCCTGCTCCCATGATCTCACTGATCTAACATGATTTTTGCAGGGTTCACACCTCATTCATGGGTGTTAATGAGCAGCTGGAGTGGACAGAGTTGCAGCTGTGAGAAAAAGGGGTTTCCCCTCCACCCTCTGGTCCCTGGCCTCTGAGGTTGGGCCAAAGGGAGCAGGTGCAAAGCTCAAATCCTGATGAATTTTTTCCCATTGTTGGTGTGGCTGGAAACAGCTGGCCAGCTGAATCGGAGGAAGGAAGGAGGCTGTGGGTGGCGGGGCTGGCCAGCGGAAGTTGGGGAGCCCCAGGCTGTGGTCCTCCTTCTCATGCCCAGGCAGCCTACTCAGTGAGTCAGGGAAGGCCTCCTTTCCCCCAGTGTATTCCCCATCCCACATCTCCCTGATTGGCAACTCCTTGTCAGATGTCACTTTTCTAGAAGGTACAGTGGCATCTTGTAACCTCTCCTTTTCCAAAACAGATAATTGGTGTGATGGTTTTCAATTTCTAAGAGAAGACAAAGTTCTTACCACGACCCATGGGTCCTGTGTGACAGGCGGCCCCACTTCTGGGCTGCTGACATAATTTTGAGGGTTTTGTGCAAAATGAGGAATTGGCTCACTGCATCGTCATGACTGCCTTCGGGTCAAGGACTTGGTTTTTGTGATTTGTCCGATGGCTGCTCTGTGACCAGTACGTCACTGCTGGCCACTCTGTGGCCACTGTTCAGTAAAAGCCTCCTGTTTGATCCTGATGTGTCGTGGGGGTGGGGCTGTTTGGCATTTCTCAAGCACTTCTTGCAGTGCTTCTCAACCCGGGTTACATGTGAGAAGCACCCTAGAATTCTTAGTTTCCAGTGCCAGTCTTCACTCCAGACCCGTTCCATGAGAATCTGGTGGGCTGGGCACCAACGTTTTATAGATTGTAGTGTGCAGCCAAGTTTGGGTATGAGTGGGCCCTCCTTGTCAAAGACTGTCCTACGTCATAGTCCCCTGAATGGTTAGGCCACTGCTCAGACGCCTAGGACCAATTTCAGACTCTGCACCAATAGGTTTGAGTAGGGCTATCCTAACAAGCTCTCCAGGGGAGTTTGCTTACCCCAAAGCTTGAGAATCTGAATTATTTTGCTGAAGTTCCCAATTGTGCTCATTTTGCAGACAGGATAAAAGAGACCCAGAGGTTAAACAGAGTGCCTAGGCTAACGAGGTAGATAACTGACAGAACTGGCATTTGAACTCACGGCCTCTGAAGCCTTGGTGTTACCCACTAGCTCCCTGGCTTCTCCTCTGTGATGAAAACTTTGTGCTCCAGGAGTGGATGGGCAAGTGTTTGTGAAAATAAAATATCGGTTATAGTAAAGATAGGACTCATGCAAAATACTTTGAAGATGAGTAAGTTGATATTACCAGCTTCATGGGGAAGAAACAAGTGTGAGGCGTGAATGGCCTCTGTCCTAGGTCACTGGGGTCTTTAGGGGCAGAGCTGGAGGAGACCTCGGTCACTGGTCCATTTTCCCCAGACGCTCAATTTCCACAGTCCCAGCACATCCCTAGCCCCGAGGTCATCCCCAAATCCTTGCTGTTTGTGCCTGCCACATAGTAGGCTCTCAGGTAATGATGACTAAGTGACAGAGCTGGCTGGGCGACTGGGTGGGCTAGGGAGTGACGGGGTCTGGGTGGTGACAGGTCCATCTGGTGGCTTGCTGTCTGTTTTTCCTGTGAATTGGGACCACTAGAGGGCAGAATCATACAAGAGAAAGAAAAACGGCGTCATTGATGTTTTAGAATGGAGAAGAGATTACTTTGTGAATGCAGGTTTAACCCAAAAGGGGAGGATCTAATTCACAGCAATTAAAGCCGGGGTGGCTTTGCCCAGGGCTTTCAGGCTGATGGGAGCCGTTCTCGAGTCATAGTAATATGTGGGGGCCACCCCTGACCTTTCTAGATTTAAAATTGACAAAGCCAGGGAAATTTTGCTTTGCGAAAAAATGAATGTTAACAGATAATAGGAGGCTTAAAAAGCAAGAAAAAAATAAAAAGATTTTGTTTTTTATAGTTCCCAGACTTCTACAACATTAATGGGAGGTAATGTTTCGAGAAATGGTATTATGATGAAGTGGTATGCTGAATTAATTTTCCATAAACACAACTGTAATTTTCACAGATTGCTTTTTCTGCCCCATCATGGGGTGTGTGCTCCTGGTGGAGGGCTTCTCTTCCCTTCCTGCACCTGCTCCCTCTCCTCCCCGTGAACCCTAAGTAAGGTAGGCCTGGGTACCATACAAACTGGCCGAGGGTTGAGTAAGTAACTTTACTAGTTAACATGGCCAGTAGGTAAGTCATCTAACTTCTCTGGGGTCAGAGTTGTCACCCAGAACAGAGGTGACTGAGTGATGGCAGTGTAGGCTCCAGGAGAGATCACGTGGAAAGGGCCTTCTTGGAACCGTGGAGGAGCTCTGAGCACCGGGTGCCTTTTGCTGGGGACCAGGGTCAAGGCTGAGAAGTGTACATTCATCACTTCGTCTCTCCTTTGACATTAGGCACCAAAAACTTTTTGGTCAGCTTGTGGTTGTGAGAATTCTCTAAGTGAGAATTAACCAGTTGCTCCTCCCTGAAGCTGCCACAAACCCCACAATTTGCATTTCAAAAGATTCAAGAATTGGAGGAATGAATTTTCAAATGGCAGCCTTTCAGATTGAACACCTTAGAGCTCATAATCATTACAGTTGTAACATTGCCTGACACATGTGATAGGCTGTGTCCGGTGCCACATGTTTTGTCTGCATTACTGTAGCCTTTGGTTCTCACTACTAACCTTATGAGGTAGGCTCCGCACTACAGGTCTTTTTACAGATAGGGAACCTGAGGATCAGAGAGATTAAGGAATGGAGCTGAGGTCACGGGGCTATTAGGTGGCATAATTAAGAGTCCAACCCACGTCAGATTCCAGTTCTTACTGTTGAGAAGGGAATTAAGAGTAAAAGAGGTACTTCCTTCACTCTGTTCGCACGTGATTCCATCATGTGGATGTGACGTGTTGGGAAGGTTGGCAGGCAGGGGAGCTGACTTGTGACAGAGAGACCCAAGAAAACTTTATGGTGATGGCATCATTTGAGTAGAGTCCTGGGGACTAGTTAGAGTCCCAGTAGGCAGAGGTGAGGGGTATGGTAGGCAGAGGATCCACCAAGAGCAAGGGAAGGCTGGAAGCATGGTGTTGGTTTGGGGACATGGACATGGCCTATAATGCATCCCTGTATAAGGTAGGTGCTACCTGCCATTATCTGCATTTTACAGAGGAAATGGAGGCACAGAGAGGCTGATCAATGTGGCCAAGGTCACCCAGCCAAGTGGCAGAACTGGGATCTGAACTTCTTTCAGTCTGAATCCAGAGCCTCTTCAGAGGGCATCCATATATGGATCTCAACTCAGTCAGCAGCTAGAGCAAAGGATCCTGGAAGATTCTAGGCCCTGTAGCTTAGCCATGCCAAAATCAGCACCCCAGTGTGTCCTTTCACCTAGACGCATGTTGGGGCCAGGAGTGGCAGACAGTTTTTAGATTCTCAGACAACTCCAGTAAAACTCTTGCAGACACCTACCTACCTTCATTCTCCCTCCTGCCTGGGATCAGGTTACTCTGGGGCATTCTTTTACATTGACTAATAATGGCTCACTAACCACATGCCTAACCTTTAAACAGACCAGGTTGGTTTAGAGACCTTCAGGAGAGCACGTAGCTGATGGGGGTTCCATCCCAACCTGCAATCCAACCCATCACTGGCCAGCTCCTTCCTGCCTCTCGTGAGAGCCCAGGAGTACCCTGAGCTTGCCATGCTCTGGTTGGTGAGCCAGCCCCAGGCCCTATCTTGACTCCTGATCTGCCATGCCCCTCCCCACCTAGTCTCCAGCCATCATCTCCCCCTCCTGTCTGTCCTGGGGCAGCATTGGTGGATGGACCCTCAATGTCCCCTATATGAGCACTGCTGAGACTCTGGCCTTGGTCTCTAAGGACCCGCCTATGGGGAAGGAAGGGGTTGGGATAGGATGGGAGCCTCAGGCCTTGGGGATGGGGGTGTCGGATCTTTGTCTGCCAGTTTTGGGCTGGTGGAATCCTACATCCTTTCACATGTGACCAGAGCTGTCTTGGTCCTGGAGGGACATTCGTGAGGCCCTGGCAATACCCACACATGGATCAGGGGCAGAGGGGAAGGCAGGGCATGAAGGGATCTGCTGGAGGGGATTCCCCCAGTGGATTTAGGGAATCTCCAAGGTGGTGGTGAGAGGAGATACACCTCCAAGGGAGTATGCGCGCTCGTTCCATCAGTCCGTAGTTCACCATCTCAACAGACATGCAGGGGTACTCATTCCATACCGGTGTGTTCCAGCCCTGGAGAAGCCACTGGGAAGAGACAGATGAAATCCTTACCCACAGTGCCCCCATTCTGTTGGGATGACGGGGTCTGGCAGACAACAAGCATGTAAATCAAACTCGAAGTTAGTTGTTGGTAACAAGTGACAAGGATGAAACAACCCAGGTAGGGTCTGGAGGGTCATCTAGGGTAGCCTGCATGTGACCGTCATCTTAGTTCCATCTGGGGCTGGAATCAGGGTCTCTAAACAAAGTGGTTCATTGTTCAGAGAAGCCAGATTTACTCCATGCAGGTCAATAGCAGGCCCGTGTAACATTTTGAAGGCTTAGAGCCTCCAAGGCACTTCAGTGTGTAGTTGCTCTCTTTCTATCCTCCTCAGTAAGCTGAGGATCCCCTCAGTGGATCTTGGTGGTTAGACCAGCCATGTGTTCCTGAGGCTGGTGGCCCTGGAATTGTGGGGGCTGATTGCAGTCTGCTGTGAAACGGCTGTGGGGTCAACATGGCTGGGCGTTCTGGGGCTGGGTTTCCCTGGCATGAGGCTGCAGACCCAAGTGTGGCCAGAGCCCAGACATAGCCGAGATACCCCCGATTTCATAGTCCATCTGAGCCCTAAGAAACACAGTTAGTTAAAGAATGACTTTCTTTTGCTTGGAAATTTAGTTCCCCACTAAGGGGATATCCTGGGAATCTCTAAAGATACTTATGAACTTTAAAAGTACTGGTATAATTTTGTATTTTTCAATTATTTTGAATTATTCATGGTGTTTTATCTACTCATTAAGTGCCAGTTGTAGGAAAGGCTTTAGGAGCCCTTTCTACATATCCAGCACTGTCCTAGGAAGTGGTGTCATGGTCCCTGTGCTCCTCACATGGCAAACATTTGAGTGATGACATAGGTGAGTAAATAGTGGTTAGAATAGGGGGCTGCGGGCATGGGTGAGGGGCTTCTTTGGGAGATACTTAGAGATGGAGGTCAAGGATGGCTCCTGGAGGAAATAAATAATGTCAAAACTGGAGCCATAGCTGGATGAAGAGTCATAGGAGAATCCTAGGTCCTCAGGAATGAGCAGAGCCAAACCTGGAGTGGGGACCAGAGAGTCCCCTGCAGCCTCTCATCCATCGTGCAGCTGAGAGAAGGTATCTTAGTCAGCCTGGGGCTATGGCAGTGTCCCATAGCTGGAGGGCTAAGACAGCAAAAACTGATTTTTCAGTGGTTCAGTGGTTCTGGAGGCTGAATGTCCAAAGTCAAGTTTCCACAGGGTTGTTCTCCCCTAGGCTTCTAGATGGTCATCTTCTTTTTGTCTTTAAGTGATGTGATGGACTGAATGTTTGTGTCCTCCAAACATTCGCATGTTGAAGGACCATCAGCCCAGTGTGATAGTATTTTGAGGTGGGGTTGCTGGGAGGTGATCAGGTGACCATGAATGGGGTTAGTGCCCTTATGAAGGGACCTCAGTGAGCTCTGTCATCCTCTTTCTGGGGGATACAATGAGAAGAAACTGTGTGCCATCTCATAGTAGTCCCTCAGCAGAACTGAACCAGGCAGGCAAGGCAGCCTGATCTCAGAATTCCAGCCTCCAGCAGTGTGAGGGATACACTTCTATTGTTGATAAGCCAGTTTCTAGTACTCTGGGAGAGCAGCCAAATGGACTGAACCCCAAGGTCTTCTCTCTGTGGGTGTCCATGTCCTAATCTCCTGTTCCAATAAGGACATCAGTCACCTTGTGTTAAAGTCCACCCTGATGACCTCGTTTTAACTTAATCATCTCTTTAAATACCCTGTCTCCAAAACCGTCACATGCGGAAGCACTGAGGTTTGGGGTTTCGACATATAAATCGGAGGGTGCACAACTCAACCCACAACCAGTGGGCAGCATCTAGATCACTCATGGGTTTGGCACTGTGTTAGGTAGTATAGACTTCACCTCAGAGTCTGCTGAATTGTTATAGTGCTCATGAGTACATGCTACAGCGGCAAGGGGACAGAGAGGGGCTCAGAGGTTGTCGGGATACTCTGAGATGGGTGGTGACTTGTGGTGGTGGCAGGGCGGGGGTGTTCTGATTTGGACTCCTAGTACACTGTGGGACTCATCACTGAAAATCCTGGGGCAGAGTGGTCTTGTGGGGCGGAAGGAGGTGAATCCAGGGTGGGGCATCCTGAGTTGTGGGCATCTGCGTGGGCACAGGTCTCTAGCCCTGGATTGGGATGTGGATTGGGGACTCATGGTGCTAGATGATCATTACAGCCATGGAGTGGATGGGGGTGGGGGTGCCAGCCAAGAGTTTGACTCCTCAGAATGGAGCTCAAAACTCGTCTTGGTACAGCTGAGATGTGTGTGCCCAGAATGACTCAGCCCTGCTGATATGGAAACCCAGCTAATTTTCTTTCTCTGTCTGAGTAGCCGCTGAGGACTTGAGATGAGGAAAGAGCCTAGGTCTCCTGGGTGTCCACTCCCTTCTTGAGGCCTGAGGCCATTTAATCCGTGTTTGATACTTGATGAGTCACTGGTGTCCTCCCAGCTGAGTCAGCCTGGCACCTCTGGGAAGGACTCTGTAGACAGCACCCTGCCCTATCTGTCAGAGATGAGGAGGGGAGGGGGCGACGACGTCCCCGGCCAGCTGCAGTGTCTCGTTTTTGTGGAGGTGATGGCGCCCATGAACGAAAAGCAGTTGCTTGACTTGAGGGTGTATGACGCGTCATTTCAGTAGCAGTAGCTGGTTTGTCTTTTTTTAAGATGTCTTTCTTGGACCACTTTAAAAATAATAGCAGTGGCTTTCATAGAGGCCTCAGGGGGTTCCTGTGTGCAGATCATTTTAGCTGTACTGACTCATTCATCTGGGCTCTGTGGTTCTTCCCATTTTGCTCATGGAGGCTCTGTGGCCAGCAGAAGTGAAGAAGCGTGTGTGAGGTGGTGCGGCTGTCGTGGAGGCTGGGGCGTGAGCTCGAGCAGGCTGCTGTCCAGGCTCCCATGTTAACCATCATGCGGCCACCAAGTGGGTCCTTTGTGGAGCTGAATTTCAGTCTGTGCCTACCTGGTCTCACAAACACACGCAGAGCTTGCCGTGACCCGGGCTAGTTGCTTACCTCCCTGTGTCCACCTTTAACCTTCCACCCAGTGGGATGATAGCACCTGCTAGTCTGAGATTTGGGGGAAGAGTTTAACGATAATGACGTATATTGACCGTGAGACATTTTGCTCCATGCCTGCAAGTGCCTGTGGCAGGAGAGTCCCCAAGGATGGCTGTGTCAATACCTATCCCGTCTCCTGGGCCCTTTTCCCATGTGGTGGTGACTCTCTTTAATTGACCGTTGGGTTTGCATGCCCTTCTCTTGAACCGGATGTGTCTCTGTAATCACCGTGACACCATGTGGTGTTGGTCATAGAAGGGTCACCTGGCTTTGTTGCTCTGTCTCTGGGCCCCCACTTACCTCCCTGCTGGACAGAGAGCATTGGGAGACCTCATCCTCACAGAGATAGAAGGGTGCCCAAGAGCCCCAGCTGTGGGTGGTCCCACCTGCCTCCTTTCGGAGGGAGAGTGAGGCGCACAGCCCATGTGGAGCCACTGCAGCTGATGCCAGGTGAGCAGACACCACTGTCCCCACTGAGCCCTGCCCAGAGTGCAAATTGGTAAGGTCCGTGTGTCTGTTCTCAGCCTCTGTGTTTCCGAGTGCCTTGTTACCCAGCACTAGATAACGAGAATAATGGGCAGTAAGTGGCTGTTGCTGTTACTGCTTCTGCCTCGATGTGCACTCTCACCAGTTCCAGAAGGGAGCTGCTGGTCAGGCAGACGATGTCCTGAGATGGGGCTAATTTGGGTCTTGGGAAATCCAGAAGTATGTCAACTCCTCTTGGCTGTTTGGGAGTTACTGAAGCTCTAAAGGCTAATTGGGTCATCTGAAACCATTGGGTCTGAATTTGTACAAATGGGGGACACCCAGAATGAGGCCCCGTATGTGGCGGTGTAAGGAGGCTGTTTCCTCCTTTCCTTCTCTGTGAGACCACAGTAAAAATACATCCTTTGGCACGTCATTTTGAACTTTCCACATTTTTTTCCTATTAACATATAATTTCAAGCACACCATATACCTCTAGGCTGGGATAGGATAGGGATTATTCACCCCAAACTTCAAGTGGGCAAACTGGGGCAGTGAGGGGAGGTGCATAGACACATGTCTGGTGAGGGCCAGGGCAAAGGAAGGAACTGCTCTTAGTTCATTTAGAGCCCTTCTCCTCAGCCGTGTGACCTTAGGAAAGCTGCTTACTCTTTGTGCCTTCTTTTTGTCATCTGTAAACTAGGGACAAAGATGCTGCTCCTTCAGGGCATTGTGGGAAGGATCAGCAGATATCATGTCAAGTGCTTAGGGAATTCCTGGTCTGTAGGGAAAAGCTACAAAGTGGCTAAATTGGGGTTTTGCCTCGGGTAGTCTGACCACAGACACCACACTGGAGAGCCCGAGTCCTGGAAATTCCCGCCAGTCCCTCCAAAAGGTGTCCAGACAGCAATGCACGGGTAATCCACGCACCACTCCGCAGAGAGCAGGCTTTGTGTCCTCCCTGGCCACCGTCTGCTGTCTGCTGTGCTTTGAATACCGCAACCTAAGGTGACTGGTGCTTTTGGCATCACCCTGCTCTGTTGACTCATCCTGAGCTGGCACTCAGAATCCCAAGTGTTTCCACCACATGCGTTAACATTGAGCTGCATACCTCTCGTCTAGGATTGGTGCAGTTTGGATTTTCAAAACCTGGCTCTCAAACTGGCAGTTTGTTGGATTGTGCTTGTTGTTGCAGTCTCCTTAAGAACAGCCCCTGACCAGCTCCTCCTCCCAGGGGAGCTGGAGAACCCTGTTTGCTTTTCTCATAAGCCTCCCCCCGCCCCATTTGCTTACACTGGCTTGAGCGGCTTGCCAGTGCAACAAAAAAAGTAAGGCGTGGACTGGCTGAGTGGTCCATGTGCAGGAGGAGGATGTGGTGCGGGTGTCACAGGAGTCGCAGAGAAAGCAAAGGCCAGAGCGTCGTCACGTGTCACGTCCGAGCCCATGGGGACGTTGCAGTTGATCTGAGTCTTTACTCTGCTCATGTGGACATAGCCTCCACTTGATCAGCTGCCATTTGAATAGGATGGAACAGAGGACAGAGATGTGCCCAGGAGGACACTGGCATAATTGGTCTGACTTTTTGCAGTTCTTTTCAGACGGTGCCCATTCTCCCTAAATGTACTGCCATCTCAGCCATATTTTTCCAGCTCGCCCAAAAGGATAAAATGATATTGTCATGTCGAATTTCTTGCTGAACGAGAAAGTGACCACATCACTTGATCCTCCTAGTGTCGCAAAGCTGTATGTGCACACTCTGATGGTCACTGTGTGTCTTCTGCCCCGCAGAGGTGGGTGGGTCACAGTGGCCCCAACCCAGTCCCTAGGCCAGATGAGCATCATGTCTGCAGTCAGCAACTTCCGTGGTGCCTGCCTTCCACCAGGTGCCTCAGTGACGTATGGCACACTGCCCTGTCTGCGTCCTCCGTGTAACTCTGGGCAATCCTGCAGCACAACGCTGACTCAGGAAGAGCCTGAGACACCTTGTCCTCAGCGCCTCCAAATTACCGCCTGTGTGGTTCCCCCAGCCTATAGGCACTGTCCTACTCGGGGAATAGAATATTCTTTGCTCACCTACTTGTATTCTCTCAAATGTGTTGTTATTCATAAGCCCTTCTTATATTTCTGCACTTAAGCTTTTGAAGCATAAAGTTAATCATTAAGTTCTATTTTTTATCTTCCACTGCTCTCTTTTTTTTTTCAGGGTTGCAAAAAAATTATATTTTATCTGTTTTGATGAGTATGATGCATTCTAAATAAAACAGGATCAGAATGCAATTTAGTGGCCAAATTTGAATCCTTCACAAGCATCTCTGCACTGATTCTTTTCATTGAATTGTTCTCCATAATTTTGTCTCTTCAGTTTCCAAAAATAAGACTGATTTTCATTAACCTCTGATAGCCAACAGCCATTACCTTTCTGGAGACACAGAGGGCCGTCCACCCTCCATCTTTCTTCATGCATGCCCTCCCTCGTAATCATCATTCCTCTGCATTTGCTCATGTCTTCTCTTTCTGGAGGGGATGAGTGCAGACTTCCCTGCTGAACAAAAATGGTGGGGATCAGGAAAGATCAGATGGAAAAGCGCATTAGTTTTTCTTGCTATGTGAGGAGTAGAGTGTGCTCCAGCCAGGCTCAGCAAATGAGGGGAATTTATGGTAAGAACGCAGTCCAGGGAAGCCAGAGATAGAAATCGAGTTGCCCTATAAGCCCCTCTCTAAATGTCCTGCTTAAAACACATGCTGCTTTAAACATCCCAGGGCCAGAATGCCCAGTAACCCCCACAGAGCCAGAGATAACCCCCATAGAGCCAGAAACAACCCCCATAGTACTTAACTGTGGCTCACACACCAGTGGTGTTCTACTTCCTTTGAAGAAACAGGTGGTGGGGAATCCAGCTCCTGCGCGGCTGCTGTTTCCTCACGGCTTGGGACAGCAGTAGTGACCGTGGCCTGCTGCAGTGAGTGCTGGTAAGCGCTGCCTTTAACGTGGGGCAAAAGGGGCGGCTGCTTTTGGGCCCCCTCAACAGACAGGACCTGGGGCAACTCAGCTACCCCTGTTGTCCTGCATTAAAGCAAACCCTGGTTTATTAAAAATGGGACAAAATTAACATTTATGCTAAAACAACAGGATGTCCAGGAAACATGAAAAAAATTACTGTTCTATTGAAAACTGTATGTATGGCCAGCCTACCTTTGTACCAACTAGAAAAGCTACCCCTCTGCAGAACTATTTCCACCATCTGTCAGAAGACTATATGAAAACATGTAAAAAGTGAAGACCACGCATGTAAGCCCCTGCCCCCACCCCACAGTCGCTCACCAGGCACATTTTCTGCTGTGACTACAAGGAGAGTTGGACTCTAGCCTCCTCTTATCCCCAGAATCACCCAGCAGATGAGAACTAGCATTCTTAAGTCTCAGTCACTAGAGAGAAAGAAAGACACTGGTGCCCCTGGGCTGGTGTGTGCCTGCCTGTGCTCCTGTGAGCTGCTGCAGGGCCAGGCTTGCCAGCAGCTGTGTCTTCAGAGAAGTGTGTGTATAGGCTGGACACCCCCACTGCCACGTGCTCGAGTCCAGGGGTTAATCACATGCATGTTAGGCTGTTTCATTGGAAGATCCCCCAAATTCAACATACCATTGAAAACAGGACTAGCCTGTTTTCGGCCCATCCCAAACTGTATTTCCTTTGGGGCTAAACTGCTCGGATTAGTTCACCTGAAGCATTGTCATCTAGGACTGTTGTCTCCACATCTATTATGCTGTCTGCCACTTCTTATAAATCTTGCTTGACCCCTTGCAGGAAACAGTATTCCCTTCACTCCAACGAGGGCAGTGAAGGGCTATTATGAAGCTGTCTGCAGAGTTAAGGGATTTGGACAAAGGAAGTCGAGGCACCCCTGGAGACAGCAAGAGCTGGAAGCTTGACTAGGCCAGGAGGGGGCTGTGGCTGGGCCAGGAGAAAGCGGTGACGATTATAGGCATTCTGGGAGAGGATGGCTGCGTGGACCTGTGGCATCAGTTAGGGGAGGCACCCCATCTGTAGCCACTCACTGCGAGGGAGCTGGGGAGACATATATCGATCTTATTCTTTCCTCTCCTGCATTGTCCTGCTGGCTGACCCCTACTGGGAGCCAGAGGACCTGTGGAACAAGGCACATACGTTAGACTTCTGGGGTACAAAGAAGGATGGACACTGGTGGAAAGTTGGCCAGTGGGGGACAAATGAAACGGACACCAGCACATCCCAAACTGTGTCCTCCCAGCTCACTGGCCCTGCCCCGCCCCTCCCCACATAGCACCCCTGCTGACATGCCTTGTCCTCCTGGAGATGAGGTGTGTGCTAAGGGCTGTGTCAGACTGGGCCTCCGCTGGGCCAGTGGAGAATGAAGGGGTTCTCCACGGCTACATGTTCTTGGGAGCAGTGAACCTGCCTGTACAGTGCTTGCACATAAAAGGAGCAGTTTGCTGAATGACTAGCTGCACAGTTGAGTGGGTGAATCTTAAGAGTAAGACCCCTTGAAAATCCCATGGTGTTGCCACCCTATCTCATTTCACCCCCAAATTCATGAATTTACCTCTTCCTTCCTCGGAGGCAGCATGGTACATACCTCACTCATTTTCTCCTACTCTGTATCCTCACTGTCTGGCCCAGTAGCATCCTGTCCATTTCTTTACAAGTAGTGTGGCGTGGGGGTCTCCTCCCATCCCCTGCCCAACCCTAGTGGAGGGCTGAGTTGTGCACAAGACTCATCAGCCTGTGTCTGGGAATTGGCTTCTCAAATCCTCCAATGGTGGGAAATGGCCCCTATTGCTCTACCTATTATTATTGTTGGTGTTATTATAATTGTTTTTTTTTTTTTTTGCTTGAGTTGATCAAAGATAATGTTTGATATTTTTGTTCAAAGAACTGATACACTCAGATACCAGTAGAATTCCAGAATCATCAGGCGTGGGGAACAAGGTGAAGGTCTTGAGCTTCCTGGGTGGGCTTGGATCCCAGATCTGCCACTCTTAGCGTTCCGACCTTAGGCAGCTGACTCACCTTCTCTGTGCCTCAGTTTCCTGATCATGCACTTCATACAGTGCCTGGCACATGACAAGTGCTCAGCAAACATGCAAATATCGCCAAGGTCTCAACCACCCAAGCAACTTGAGGGAAAAACAAATGATGGACTTACGCTTCTTTAAACAACAGAGAAAGGAAATGTACAATGGTGGGATGAACTGGGATGATCTAGGTGTTTCTCGTGGACTATACATCTAATCCCACCCACTCTGATGGGCAATATAGAGAAAAAAGGACCTAGAGCTGTTTCTAAAGGGAACATCAAAATGAGCTAGTGCCTTTTTGTTTTTCAAGACCATCCAGGCATCTGGCATTTTCTCTTCCTTTTCTGGGAAAGTTCATAGGTTCTTAGCCCTAAATAAGCTTAGTTCTCTTTGGCTTTCCACAAGGAAATTAAATTTTTAGGTCCTGCACAAAAGTGTAGTTATCACTAATGTAATCATTGTGCTGTCTCTGTAGGTCCATAGGAGCCAGCGGGTGGGGAGGCCGGGTTTGACAGCAATGATGAGACATTCCTCCCCTGCCTCCCCCCAGGCACGCACACAGATATGCACACACGTCATAGGAGGTGAACCCTCCAGCACACACCAGCACAGCCACACACGTTGGTACGCAAAGAGCCACTACTGTCTGGAGAGCCTTTTAAAAGCCCAATCCAACCAGCTTTATGAGGTGCCTGCTTAGCTTGGGCAAAGCACTGAGAAGGGTGCCCCAAACATGCTCACGACCCGGTCCTGCTTTTAGGAGATTCTAATGTATTAGGGGAGCGAGAGACCAACCCCGAATAAAAGGTAGGCTGTCAAAAGGTTTACACGGCGCTCAAGTGTTGTCAACGGTGCCTTTTTCCCTGTCATGTGTCAGTGTGACTTGGAAGTAGGGCCACACATTCTCAGTGTAGTTGCAGCCCACTAGCTGGATTCGAATACTGGATTTGCTCCGTAGAGTACTGATGCTTTCTGAGCCGGCTTCCTAGCTGCAGGCGGGAGGCGAATATCACTACCTGCACGTGTCAGGACTGCCTTTGCTGCAGACAGCAGAGGTCAGGTGGCAGTGGCTTAACCAAACAGGAGCTTGTTTTCTCTCATAGCAAGTAGCTCAGAGGTGGCATTCCAGGGCTGTGACCATTGTTCAAGGGACGCCTCGAGGACCTGGGCTTCTTTGTGTCGCTATCTACACACCAGGACGCAAGGTGGCGAGTCCCGTTCCAGGCAACGTGACAAGAGGCTGGCTGCATGTGCTTCCTTTGGAAGGGCTTTCTAGAGAGCCCACTTAGCAATTCCATCTTACATGGCCAAGTCTGCAGCCATGCCCGATGACCAGTCCTGTCTGCGAAGGAAGCTGGGCTATCAAGTGTTTTTAACTGGACGTGTGGTTGCCGCAAACAAAACTGAGAGGCCCTGTGAGAAAGAAAGAAGGGGACACCCTAGCAATCTCAGCCACCTTATTTAGGAGTTGCTGAGAAAATTCATGTCAAACTCTTGGCCCAATGTTTGACATGTGTTGACTATTACTATCAGCTGAGACGTGTCCGGGTGCCTGCTTCAAGGACCCCCAGCAAGGTGACCAGTGGAGACTGCATACCCTCACTGTCCTGGGACTCTCCCACCCCAGCCCCCTGACTGACTCATGTCTCATGACTCAACCTTAGCTCCTCCGGAAAGTCTTCCTTCACCTCTTGGATCCTCACTGTATTACTGACTGTTATGAAAATCTATAGCACAAAATGACTATATCACTCAAATATAACTTTGCATTTATTTTCTGATATCACTAAATCTGTATCTCTGTTTATTTTTCTCTCAACTAGGTTTTATGTTTCTTGAGGGCAAGAATTACCTTTTATTGCTACAATCCTATGCCACAACTCTTATCACTGGCTCTGAGGAATAGTTGATGCCCATGTATTATAGGGCAGAAATTCTGAGGTGCTGAAGTTCTGTTTTAGGTTACTAGCAAGGCTGGGGTGAGGTCTGGCAGGCTTTTCGCATGAGGGCAATAATGAATCATGATCTTTGGGGAATTTTTGGTTTTGTCTACTTGAGTTTCAGAGCTAAGAGAGCCAAGGTGTGGTCACTCTAGAAACAAGGGAGAATCATAAGTGAGGTTTAGAATGTCTGGAATCTGACACTCATGATTCCACCAACTGAGGGCCTGCTGCATGTTGGGCACAGTATTAAATATGGTGGACCTCTTGCTCATGTGCTTCTTCCACCACTGCTCCCCATTTTGAGGCAAGATGAGCTCCTTTGTGAAGCAGTACTCACTTTCTTCAGGTTTGCTCAAAGGGGCTTCCCTGGACCCATCGATTTCAAAACCATTTCCTAAGTACGACTCAGACACCTTCTTTCAAGGGTAGCCCTGACAAGTAACTGAGAAAGGGAACCAGAAGCAGCATTGATGTGGGTGGGAGAGACCCTTAAGTACTTTCCCATTTCCTAGGCAGCTCGGGTCCGGGTCCCTTTGGGGTTCCCAAATGAACTGTCTACTCCCCTCTCTCCCAATCCAGTGGAAAGGATTTCATCTCTTGAAATGAGTGAATTTAGTATATAACATCATCACCTCTGGTGTATATAAGGTAATGTGGCATAGGTGTGCTATGATATCTCTTTCAACAACAGAGATATTAAACCAATTAAGTTACCAATTAAACATTTGATTAGATTGTGCTAGCTAATGGGGACCTCTGTGTATTTGTAAGACCAGTGTAGTAACTTTCTATGCATCAGGCCCTGTGCTCAAAGCCTGATAAACATTTTATCCTTGGCCCCTCTGAGGATTTGCATCAATGCTCTGAGACAGGTGGAAGATAGAATAATCATTCTTGATTTTCTGCTTCATGTTTAATCCATAGACGTGGGGGTGGGATTGGAGACCTAAAAAAAGACCTGAAATTCTAGAAGGAAGAGATGACTTATTGATTGGGGCACCCCATGCCAACCTGGTGGGGTTTCAGTAGAGCAGAAATGGCAGTATTTTTTAGGTGGAGAAGGCCTGAAATATCGCCCCACACCCTGCCTCTGAGTCTCTCAGGCTCAAAGGTGTGGAATAGACCTGAAAATGGCCCCATGCCCCTTTGTAAGGAAGAGGGAGGTAGCTAAAAAATCAGAGCCAGGTGCCTGTCACTGTGATATGGTTTGTGGGACATTGTAGCATAGTCTTCTTTAATATGAATGTTCCAATGTTGTGACCCAGAGAGGGGACACAGGTATCAGGGTCAACAGAGGCAAGGAGACACTGAGTGATAGCGAGGACACTCGAATTTACTGTGCCATGTCACATCAGTGGTGGTGGATACTTTAGAAGCGGATGTGACAAAGGAGAAGCCAGTACCCACTCCCAGCGGGATGACATGACTCACTGGAGGCTACTGTGACATCGGTGGTATCTGTACCTTCCAGGACCACAGGTCTTACCAGAAAGATGGCCTTCCCATGAGGCCAGGAGGGCAGGAACTCAGCTGTCGTCTGGGAAGACAGGAGGGAGAGGGGAGAACTTTCAGTGTAATTGAATAAATTATTCCAGAGAGGGGCTTTAACCAGAGAAGGGATGGCATTGTCTTGATGTGGAAAGATTTTTTTCCACTGTTTTCATGAACAGTGGTTCTAGAATTGTGACTCTGAATTTTATATCCACAAGAAGAGCTTATGTAGAAACCTCAAATATTTTCCTTTCTAGTCTTCTACTCTTCCCTCTCAGAGAGCCTCCTCATAATCTGAGGTGCCTGTCAGGGCCAAGGTGGATATCCAGCCTCTGAATAATGATTGAGGCCTCTTCTGTAGCCTCCATGGCTTCCTGAGGGAATGACCCACATTCAGCTTTTAATCAGCGGGGAACCAGAGATGGCTCCCCCTCAGAGCTGAGAGAAGTCATGGTGCCCTTGACTTAGAGCCCCTGTGGCGTTGGCTTCTTTGAGGGGTAGAGACACCCTGTGAAGAGTGCATGAGGGAAAGCGGGCCAGAGGCCCTGGGAAGGGAGGGAGGTGGCGGCTATTTTGGACAAGGGGCTCTTCCTGTCTGGACTCCATCCTTACCCAGACCCAGGCTCGCTTCCCACACACCCACTCTCAGATTCACACGCTCACACACAGAGCTGTCCCTCAGCACCACTCTGGGAATGACCCTGCCCCGAGGCCCTTTCCTCTTCCAAAGGCAGGAAGAGGAAGGAATTATGGGGCAAAACCAAAACCATCTACCTACCCTGTGGAGAGAGAAGTGGGGGTAGCTCCGCCCTTGCCTTCCCTGGAGTAGAAGCAGTTCCATGACAGCTCTTTCTCACCAGTTGAGGCCACAGAGATGTGAAGGAGGGCCCCCCAGCACGGACCAGCTGCCAGAGACTGCAGACCACCCCACCTCAGTTAGGAGGGGTATTCACTTTGTAGGTGACTGCTCTGCGTCTGCACCGGATTCCTGTAAGCAGTAGCGCCTCCAGGGTGTGCAGATCCTGAGTATTTGTTGCAAGGTGAGGGAGGCAGAGAAACTGGACCACTGCTTTAGGCCCAGAAGGAGTGACAAAAGTGAAGATGAAGCATCTCTGAAATTACGTAAATCTACAGGAAGATGGGGTGGATTTCCCAAATTTAATTTATATCCAAATCCGAAAAACACTGTAAAGCATCCACTTGTGCAGAAATCTAACATTAACTTCCTTACGCAGAACTAGGGGTTTGCTTACATGGGTTCTCACAATAGGAGTGGGAGGTAGAAATTATTGTCCTCATTTTGTAGGTGAGTAAACTGAGGCCCAAGATGGGGAGAGACTTGTCAAAGGTCACAGATGTTTCAAGTTCACATTCCTCCATAAATAAACAGTTGTAAATTCAGAGTGCGCTCTCTCATGAAGCAAGGAGTTAATCGGCATTCACTCTTCTATTTAAAAGATGTTCTTTAAAAAGGAATCTATTTTTGGATAGAGTAAATTAAAGAGTAAACATGAGTCTCACTGTTAGTTTGTTTTCTCTGAGTGCACACACTCCCTTAAACCGTAATTCATCCAGGATATGAGCTGGAACTCATTAGAAGTCACTGGGCCTGGGGGAGAAGACATCTGAGCCCTTAAGGACAATTTATTATCTCGGATTTCATTTTTAATAGGAGACATTAATTCATGTAAGAAGTCCCTGAGGCAAGCGGATGCTGCCCAGTAGTTGTTGTGGGTCCCTGGAGCATCCAGGTGTGTCCTGGCTCCTGGGCTGGTTAAGGTACCAGGTCTGCTGCGGGTGCCAGGTCTGGGAACTCGTTGGAGCCTCCATCAGCCTGGCATCGTGGAGGACCCTTTGTCATCTGCTGTGGAACAGCACATGGCCCCAGGTTGCCCCTTACTCACCTAATTTTCCTCAAAGATGCCTTCATTCATCCCAACTGGAGGGTCAAGAGCTTATGAGAGCAGGTTCAGAGCAGTAAAATAGGGCAGAGAGGCGAGAGCAGCTGCTCTGAGACCCACATTCCCCAGGGAGCTAAGTGGGTTATGATAATCAATGATGGGTCCCAGGTCTCAGGTCTCATGTCTATAGAACGAGGAGGTGATGATGTGGTCTTGAAGGTCTTTTTCAAGTCTGTGGTAGAATTAAAAAGGCAGAGTGGGGGACGGCATTTGGGGGGCAATTCCCTGCTCAGTTTCTTTTCCGAATAGAGACTGGGGTAATAACCATGGCAGCCAAATAATGTTGGTTATTTACTAAGTACCAGATAGTGTGCTAAATACTTAAATATTGGTGCAATACTATAGTGTAGACACTGTCATCTTCTCTGCTTCACATCCGAGGGAACTGGAGGGATGAGGCAGCTTGTCTGAAGGCTCATGGACCCAGCAGTCTGACCTTTGCCCTTGCTTTCCCAGCAACACTGTCTTCATTTGTAAAATGGCGACAATGACAGACCTGTCAAGTAGGGCTGCAGGAGTGAAATGATATCCTGCCTAAAAGTGTTTAGTATAGTTCCTGGTACATGGTTACAGCTTGTCAAGTAAATTGGGTTTGTTTAGCTTTGGAAAAGCTAATGAAAATAGGAGAGTTAATTGTTGTCTTAAAATATAGGAAGAATTTTTAATGATTCGCTTATGTTTGATGAATATCAAACCCCTACAGAGTGAGATTAAATGCTTTGTATTATTCTTAAGTCTGTGTTATCTAGGAAGAGAATTTAATTTAAACATGAGAAATTTAATTAGACATAAAAATAACCTGACCTTCATACCGGGTATAAAATTCCAGAATAAATGATTACAATTAGCTGTGAAGGTTGTTTCCATGGTGTTTAAATAGAAACTTACTATTTGAAGAGTGGCCATGTACAGTTGTACAGGTTGTATACTGCACAAAACCAGGGCTGTAATTTACTGCATAGTCTGTATATGTAGCCCTCCGTAGCTTTGCAGTACACACCTGCATGACCCTACCTTTTGTCCTGTTTAGGTCGAAGCTGGTCCTGCTCCAGCTGTAGGAATCCATGGCTTTGAATGGAAGCTGAGAGTTGAGATGATTATCTAGGAAAAGTAAATATGTGGCTTGCACATTATAAGTCACCACACAAGATTTCATGGCAGGCATAGATAATAGACCATGGCCTCAGAATCCTCTCAACACAACACCCCAGGGAGTGGCTGTCAATGAATCAGGTCTGTCATTTAGCTAAAACACAAAAGCTGTTTAGCACAGCTATCGGTAGCCTCATCTGGAGTCAGAATGACTGGGTTTAAATCTGAGCTCTGCCACATATTATACTGGTGACCTGGGTGAATCAGTAAGGAAGCTCCTGGCTGCAAATGACAGACCAAATGGAAGCCATTTTAACAGGATATAAGGTTACACTTTTAATCTGAGAGGTGTGTGCATGTGCACACACCGTTAGACACATTTTGTAATTTTACATCCTCATATCGGGTACATCGTGTAATTGCTGTCGCTGAGCTCTGCCCAGGCTCCCACAGAAGCCCTGCAGAACATGATGACATCTTGGGAATGGAGCCCCGGGATTGCAGAGGGGCAACCTCTGAGAGACCGGACTGCACTGGAGCTCTTGATGCCAAGGACAATTGTGTCTGGAAAAGCTAGGCACTGATGGCTCTTAGCAAAAAGTGAATCAGGAGAGTTAGATTCCCATTGTAAAGCACCCCAGCAAGTGACCTTGAACAATTTACTTCACATAAATATATTTATGTTTATACATATATGCATTATCCATAATGGAATGTATCTTTGTGTAGTTATGTATAATCTATTTGTATGTATATTATATATATACAAGAGTTATTATATGTCTATAAACAATCTAGGAATAAATACATCTAAACATGCTCTTCACTAAATATAAAATAACAATTCTGAGTTTTGAGAGTAGAGTATCATAGTTTACTTGCCAGAATTTTTTTCTTTCTTAGTTGGACACAATGGAATGGGGTGTCTTGTAGTGAATGGCATCTTAAATTAGAAGAAAGGCTGCATTCCATATTACAGGAAGACCAGTGGGGAGGGCAGTACCAGGACTGGTAATTCAGCAGGTCAGTAACTTTTCCTCACGTCATCCTCCTGCTTTTAGGTGGTGCCCCTCGTGGTTCCAAGATGGCTGCCGCAGTCCAGGCACCCCAGCAAGTGACAGTGTCCTGAGGTAGAGAGGAAGTGTCTCCTGTATGTAATCTTGGTCACCTAGGATACCCCATCCACTTACCTTCAAGTTTTATTGACTTTAATTGTGCCTCTTGATGGACATGGACATGGGCTAACCACTGGTTTGTGCTGATGAGTAGCTCCTGGGCTTCTGGAAGCACCCCACTCTCCTGGAACACATGATCCCCTGAACAGAGCTGAGGTTCTGCCTGCAAGGGGAAGTGTTGGTGGGTTAGTCAGCCAGGTGTCTGCCGCACCGTCTCTTTGCAAATTGTTCATCTTTGCCTCAGTATCCTTGTGTATACGTGATGGTAACAACCACCGCCGAAAGGCTGGTGCAGATAAAGGACTTAGATTACTGGCTGATGTATGTAATGGCTCAAAAAGTGTTAGTGTTAATTATAACTGTTCTTATTCTAGTTGTTACAGTAAATATAATGTCACCTTGTATCTAGATAGGAAAACGTCCCAACCTGCCGTGGAAGAAAGGGAAAACTTGTTCTATGTGAACATTAGATATTATGACAGATATACATTGGTCAGCAAGTTTTTCTCTTGAGTAAGTCCTCTCACAATCTAGGAGGACTTAAAAACACAATGCTTGGTGTGCCCTGGTAGAGTAGTGGTTTGGTCCACTGCCTTTGGCCAGTGCAGTCCACATACATCCCAAGGATCCTGGTTCATGTCCTGGGACTGGGGAAACAATCGAGATGTACAGCTGAATAAAATTATAAAAGTGCTTCTTCCTCCTCTCTCTTCCTGCCTGCCTGCATATTCTCCTTCATTCCTGCCTGTGCCTTTCCTTTAAAAACAAAACAAAACGAAACACAACCCCTGAGGAGCTTATGTTTTGGTTGCAGAGAAAGCCTCGGGAAACAAGCAGTCTCTTGCCTTCTGACATTTGCTCACTCTTCTCTTCGTCTAAAATACAATTTAAGATCATCTCTTCCCACCTGAGCCTGTAAGACTCCAGTCCATCCTACTGTGTCAGCTTTTGCTTCCCTGTTCCCCAAATTTAGGTAACCTGTCTGCTGAATGCTTTCATAATCTCTTTCAGGATAGATACGTTACATTGCAATTTCAGCTGCATAACACTAGGCTACACTCTGTGCAGTGCAAACTTGTTGAATAAACGGGTACGTAAATGTGTTTTCTTCAGAGCTCTTTGAGTTGTGATTGAAAAAAATAATCTAAGCTGGTTCAATAAATCTAAATGTATAGACCTCATTACTGAAGAGCCCAGAGCTTGATGTGACTTCAGGTTTGGCTTGATCTAGGGTTTCAAATGAGAGCATTAATATTCAGTTTCTTGTCATCAGCCCTGCCTTTCCTAGGGGTGGCTTCATTTCCTGGCTTTCAGTGGTGTTCCTTGGCAGCTTTGGATTCTCATCTCTCCAATTCAAGCCCAGTGGCAAAGAGTGTGTTCCTTGCTTGCTCTGGTCTCCTCGATTGTGTCACTGATTCTGGTTGGGTCATAGGTTTACCCTTGAAAGGATCACTGTGGCCAGGGGTAGATAGTTGGAACGAAAGTTTCCTCCTTCGTTATATAACTTGAAAGTGAGTGAGGCCAGGATTCCTAAGTGGAAATTGGGTTACTGTATTAGAAGTGGGGTCATGATGCTGGACCACAAAACTATATACATTCACTGTAAAATGAGTGAACTGAGGAGTGCATGCATGAATGAATGATACGGGACCAAGTGATAACGTCAGGTGTAGTGAAGCAAGTGTCGATGACTCGTAGTAGGGCAAAATAATGGCTCCCCAGAGATGTCTGCATCATGATCCCTGGAACTTCAAATATGCTACCTTATATGACAAAGAGGAATTTAGGTTGTGGATGGAATTAAGGTTGCTGAACAGCTGACCTTGAAATAAGGAGATGATGCTGGGTATCTGGGTTTGCCCGGTGCAACCATAAGGGCTCCTGAGTGGGGAAGACGGAAAGAGAAGAGTATGGCAGAGAGATGTGGTGTGAGAAAGAAAGCTGATCCTCGTTTAGAGCCTCCAGGAGGAGCACAGTCGTGTCGACACCTTGGCTTTAGACTGGTGAGACTCCTTACGGACTTCTGACAGCAGAATATACGGCAGTACATTTGTGCAGTTGTAAGTGACTCCGTTTATGGTAATTAGTTATAGCAGCGATAGCAACTAATAGAGGGGCGTCTACAGAGAGGCTTGAATCCTCACATGAATTAACTAATAAACTCAATTTATTTGAAAAATGAATAGATTGAAGCGAAGCAACAGACATTCCCTACTGAATACATGTGCGCACAATGCAGGATGCTGTGATTAGATCAGGGGTCAAGAAAAAAATGCCGCCGTAGAGTTCAAAGAGGGAAGCTAATGCGGTAAATGGAATGGAGCTCAGAGACTATGGGACCTGGGGGAGCTTGGGGGTCGCCACAAGTCACGTGGTCAGGAACCCGGGGAAGGGGTGTGCTCGGAGGGCTCCAGTCCTGAGCTCAAGACACATGGGGATGTTCGAAAAGCACCGAAGTGGTTCTCTGTGCAGTCTGATCTGAGAACTCCTGGAGGAGAGCCCCAGCATGTGATTTTCAAGCCTGTATTTGCTTCTAGATTTTCATGATTTTGCATGATGCTGACCCTGCATGTCAACTTCAGATCTTAGCAGAGTGAGACATCTGGGTCGCGACTGCCATGGCTGGGAACAGGTCAGGTTATGGCAGGCAGCTTAAGGGGCAGCTTCTGGGGTATTGGGAAGGCTCTGTGTTCTCACTGGGTGCTGGATGCTCAGGGATATGCAGTTTGTGTGAATCCACAAGTTCACTCATATTTATCGTATTCCTCAATAAAGTGCATTAAAAACTGGCATTGGTGACTTTGGCCTTTCTGAACTGACAGTGCCCTTTGAGAATTAAACAAAGGATGTGGACCCTCTGCCCAGGAGAACTCACAAATATCACAAATTTTACGTCTACTCTTAGGATTTTGCTGACCCCCGAAGTTATGGTCAGAGAGCCCCAAGTTAAGCTCCCTGGCCTCCCAGGTTCCCCGCTGTGTCCCGCATTCTGCCCCTCCTTCTACTCGAGTGCAGGGTTTCCCCTGCTCACCCCTCCACGCTCCCGGCCTGGCCCTCGCTGCCTCCGTGGTCTCTAATCCTTCCTGGCACCCGTTTCATTCATCATGGAAGATTTCTGTCAGTAACCTGGACAGCTTCTCTCACTAGCAGAACAAACAGAAACATCTCAAGCAGAGTCTCCGTCAGTCACCGCTTCTTACCTGGCCCCCCACCTCATTCCCTTCTCCAACCATAACCTGCACTTTCCAGTCACGTCCCCAACACGCAAATTCACTCTTACCGTTGGATCACATTTTCCTCAGAAAGAAATCCTTCTTTTGCTAATCTCATAAAACATACAAGGAAGACATTCCTGTCACCCGCCAGAACCCTTTCCTCAACAAAGACCTCTCCCCACTTTGAACTCTACGGCGGCATTTTTTTCTTGACCCCTGATCTAATCAGTGTCCCATATTGTGCGCACATGTATTCAGTAGGGAATGTCTGTTGCTTCGCTTCAATCTATTCATTTTTCAAATAAATTGAATTTATTAGTTAATTCATGTGAGGATTCAAACCTCTCTGTAGACGCCCCTCTATTAGTTGCTATCGCTGCTATAACTAATTACCATAAACGGAGTCACTTACAACTGCACAAATGTACTGCCATATATTCTGCTGTCAGAAGTCCGTAAAGAGTCTCACCAGTCTAAAGCCAAGGTGTCGACACGACTGTGCTCCTCCTGGAGGCTCTAAACGAGGATCAACTTTCCTTCTCACACCACATCTCTCTGCCATACTCTTCTCTTTCCGTCTTCCCCACTCAGGAGCCCTGGACTGGGGTTCTCAAGTCATAGGGTCAACCAACAGAGGAGAAAGAGTACATGAGCATGAGGGGCAGGAGAGAGGAAAGGCAATGAGAACAAGGGCTTGAGAGGAGACCTGACAGATGTATCCCGCCCCAGTACTTCCCAGGGGCCTGCCCAGGAGAGTAAGTGTCATCCTGGTGATACTCTCTCCAAATCCAAGAGTTTGAAAGCCTAGCCAATGTCAAGTGCAACAGAAATGAAAAACCACAGAATCCCCACAGAACTCATGACCTGTGACAGGCCCAGGATCTATCCTGGGCTCTGACACCTGATAAGCTTCGTGTGGCTAGTGTGGCCGGCGGGGCACGGGGACCTGGCCAACAAAGGCCTAGTGTCTCACCTCCTCCTCTGCCCTCCCTACTTCTCTGAAGATTTAAATTTTCTGTGTTGCTTCCTTTTCCCTGACTGTACCCATTATTCTTGGGGAGACCACAAAAACGTCCCCTCATTTTCTTTTGCTTGGGTCGCCTGCTTTTATGCGCTTGGGCGGAAGCCGTATCTCAAATTCAGTTGCCACTGTCCATTGGACCAATATTTGAAAAGGTAAATAGAAAGGTTCTGAGCGCTGTTACATGCCATCTATGTCTCCCCAACCTTGGATCTGCTGGAACACACTGTCACCCTCGCAGGACGACTTCCTATTAATATGACCAGACACCGTCTTCTGTCTAATCCTCTTACCCTCCAGCGCCCTCAGCCACTTGCTGCAGTACAAAATCCACCAGGTACCTGTTTACTTAAGAGTCTGTGCTCTTGGTCCTTGATTCTGAACCAGGAAAGGAAACCAAACTCCTAAAATGAAATGCCCAAATTAAATTTGGTCCTTCCTAAGGCACAGATGATACTTTCAGTGTCCCCTTTGTTTTTGTTGTTTCTTTTAAAGAGAATATATGGCCCAAGGAAATAAGATTTCAGGAAAGCACCTTAAAATGTTAACTTTTACTAATAAAAATAGGAAATAAATACATATTATTTATTTGAACATAAAATAAATAACACAGAAGGTGCTTTATATAAAAAATGAACATGCCTTGAGCACTTCCATTTAAATGTGGCAGAGTGAATGAGCCATTTTGTTAATCTAGATTTCCTCTCCAAGCTAAGCTAAAATGACATTAATTAAATGAAGACAGTAAAACTCAAAAGCAAAGAGGGAAAATGAGAGAAGTCAACAGAACGGAAGACTGTCTGCAGGAGTGATGGGGGCCTTTGTAAAAAGGAGGAAAACCTAAAAGCTTGTAAGGTTATAGGTGGGGGGAGCTATAAAGAGAGTTGACTGACCCCACAGAGTACACTCTGAGAAATTATGAGACAAGAATAGAAGTTGTAAAAAAGTACTCAACTTTTTGATAGTTAAAACTACGGTGACAGAAATAAAGGTTTTAATAAAACATTGGATGACACAGACAACTTTCCTGAAAGTAGATGAAAAAGAGGTGAGAAAAGAGAAAGTGAGGAGAGAATAGAAGGTAGGAAGCCTAGAAAGGGGGAATGAAGAGACTACAGGAGAAGAGACGAGTGAAGAAATAGTATTTCCTCTCATGGAAGGACCTGAGTTCCTGGATCCAGTGTCCACCGAAGTCCTCACAACAGTGATAGTAAAAAGATACCACATAGCACATCCTCGTAGATTCCAGGAGCTTCCAGGAGAAGAAACAGATCCGATACAAAGGGGAGAAATTGGAATAGCAAGGGGCTTATTTATTTTTATCGAGCTAAATTTGATTTACAACCATTGCAAGTTTTAGATGTGCAGGTTCGCTCTTCATCAAATAATAACACACCACACCTACCACCAAATAATAGCTCCCTGCAGTGTCCACTGGAACCCCACTGCCCTTCATCCCCAACCCTGCACCCCCTTTCCCTTCTGGTAACATTAATTCTGTTGTCATGTCCAAGTAGTTCCATCCCTGTTATCGCAAATGGCAGGAGTTCATCCTTTTTTTTTTAAGCAAGCATAGGACTTCTTAAAAGAATTACCTCTACATTATTGAGGGAAAATGATGATCATTCTAGAAATGATTTTCCAGACAAACTGTTGGGTGAAGAAAAGGTGCTTATAGATATTTACAATCTTGAGAATTTTACATCTCGTAGCATTTGTTCTCAGTTTCTATTCTATATTGAATGAGTAAAACAGGAGAAGTACACAGGATACTAGAAGTAGGGTATCAGACAGGTGAGAACTAAAGGGAATTCCCAGGAAGATGGTGAAAGGAATGCCCAAAGATGATGGCTTAGCAGATCTAGAGAACGCTGAATACAGGTTAGAACGAAAGGATGGAAGGAGCCATGATGGATTCTGTAAGCAGAAATGTTGCCGAGAGATTACTAATGGATTTGGATATGCTGAAAGAACTTCTTAGGTTCCATAGGAGTATTTGGGCATAAATTAATGATGAGCACATAGAAAACCAGGCAAACAATGTCAGTCACAGCTGTAACAAAAATAAGGCAAGACATCACCAAGGAAATAAAATAGTTATATAAGAAGAAAATGAAATCATAGTATGCTACTTATGTGAACAATGTATATTGTAACTATATGTGTATATATGGTTATAATGTTGTAAATTCTGGATATTGACTTAAAATCATGATATAAATGGTAGAGAATGAAGAGAGGAAGAGCATAAGGGAGGAGGAACTGTGAGAAGGTCACAGCAGGAAGTCAATAGATGATGTCTAAATGGAAAATCCAGTAGTACTGGTTTATGAACATGATTTTAATATATGAAAGTAAACACCAGGAAAAAGCACCCAAAGAACTGAAATTAATTGACTCTAGGGAGGGAACAGGGATACAAGTAGTAATTAAGGGGACTTCCGTTTTTTCAGTATAAGCCCTGTGTGACTATTTGACTTTTTAAACTTTTTATACAAATTACTTGGACAAATTTTAATTTAAATTTAACAAAGAGAAAAAAACACATTCTCTAATCTCACCTACTAATTAATTGTAAATAGATTGACACATACTCTTTTGGTCTTTGTTTTCTATGTGTAGTATAATGAAAATAATTTTTGTTTTCCCATGATTGGATATTTTTTCTTAATATGAAAATTATCTTCCATTTTCTCATGTGTCTTGAATACATTTTCTATATTAGATAAGGTAATGATGCTATTTTTAGATGAATTCATGCTTTATTAGTCACAACTACAATTTCATACATTGGAGAAAAAGCTCTCTTTATTTGTGGGAATCCACTCAGGGGTCCTGTTTGAACTGGACTTTCCCTTTAGTTGGGTTACTTATTGAGATCATTTGTTCAAACTCCTACTGAGGTATTAGTCAACGAGGGCTTAATCAATTATGGCTTCTCCCAGACATATTGGCAATGTACTAGATAACTTCTGGAGATTAAATAGCAATATAACTTTAAGGATGAGCTACTAATAAGAAAATTATAGGTGCAAGTAAGAGGGATTGTTATTGCACTGAGAACTTCTAATACAGATAATAGTGAGGTATTTGTGGGAGGCAGTGCCCTGACCCGCTCTGTGTAACTTCTCCCTCTCTCCCCCAAACCCCGACACAGCTAGGCATTGGGCAGCTGCTCCAGACCCGACTCCCTTCTGCCCAGGCCTTTGAATCTTGAGAGTGACGCAGAAATGGAGAGCTACTTTCCATGGTGGTGTGCCACGTTAGTGACTGTGACCTCACTCCTGCTCCCAGCCCCCCAGTCTTGCCACCATGCTGTCATCCCTGCTGCCTGTTCTTCCTACCCATGCCCCCCGCATGCCCCCACACCCCCTGCCACTCTGGCTTTGAGGGTAGGGTCTCTGCCCTCTCTGAAAGTCTCCTCCACTGTTTGAGCAGAAACTTGGCCTCTCAATTCCACAGTGCCAAGAGGCCAGGCTGCCTCTTCTTCCAAGAAGAAGGTTGTGATGGCTGGTGACTTGGAGCTTAGGAGGAACATACTTGAAGAGCTGGACCCAGAGTGGAACCACCTCCTGGCCTGGGGCAGATCTGCCTTGCTTGCCATCTGCCTCTGTGTGACCTGGAGCAGCAGTAAATGCTTCCGGAAGAGCTCTAGATGCTTCTGAACTTCTAGAGAAAAGGGAGTCTCATGCCTGCATAAGTACTGGCCTCCTCGCAGGGCCATTTCTCTTCAGGGAAAACTGTACATTCTCACAGAGCTTTGGTCAGATCCTGTGGCCCAGACAAAGCTACCGTAAGACAGATTGAGATGGGTACATTTCCTAACTCTGGGTGATCCGGCCTTTCTTGTGGTCACCTGTCACCCTAGCAGGAATGGGTGCAATTACCTATCCTGCCAGGACTGGCAGTGGGCTCTGTTGCTGAACACTAGTCCAGCCCTAACCAAGGGAGGCCCATGTACGAGCGCCATAGCTGATGGGACCACAGTCCTTGCAGCCAAGTGACTTTTCACTGAACATGTGTGGAAAACGCGGGTGAAATCTGATATAGACTAAGCCAGAGACTGATTCAACCACTTTCCCCCCATCCCGAATCTAAGTCCTGGGACACAGGTACTCAGATGTGCCTACAGGGAGTGAGAGACATGTAGCAGACTCCAAGTCCATTTGCCCGCAGCCACATGGGCAGGCACAGCAGCCTTGACTCAACCTTCCAGCTGTGCATGGACCAGCAGAAGTAACACTGCTCAGGGTAAAATGTCAAGGAGCAAACAATCAGAGTAGCTGTTCCTTTTCCCATGTGGAGGAGTAGGTGAGGGCCAGAGAGAGGGGTGAAAATATGTTCTTTTGGGAGAAGGGGAATAGGACTCCCCACCATACCTAACAGTACCTGGTATGTGGAGTCTGCCCAGCAAATGCTTATTATTGAGAAGCAGAAAAGAAAACGGAAAGCTTCCTAGAGGAGGGGGCACCAGGGGTCATTACCTCCTGCCATCTGTGGCTGCTGTGTGTAGGGCACAGCCCACCTGAGCTTTTGCAATTAAAATTTCCCCTAAGTAGCTAACATACATGGAGCGGTGTGGCTGAGAAGTATAATTAACTGTCATCCCTTTGGTTAAGTGTTGCTGGAACTCCTAGATCAATTAGTAAATGTCATTGAAGTTGAATATAAATAAATGATACCATCAAGAAGTCTGTATATTTCATTCCACTAAAGTTGTCTCATAAAATTTGGGCCTTCTGAGGGATTATTGACAAAAGGAAAAATAAATCTTAATAAAACTTTCATGTACACTTGACTAACAGCTGAATCATATCCAAATACGGAACCTCTCAACCACCATTCCAACCAATAAATCACCCCTTAGCCAGCCTGCACCCACACAGATATTGGATGACCAGTGGCACAACTGTAAAATCGTGGGTGTTCGCGGAGTCAGTGTGGGAGGGAGGAAGGACATTGAGGTGGGAGAACTGTGTATGCAGAAGGCTGTGCAAGGGACATTCAGGGGATGGCGAGCATACTCATTTGGCTGATTACTTAATCTTCCCATTAATCACTCTTTCTCTCCATCAAAAGGAAGCACTTGACTCTGGTGTCCCAGAGAAATCACCTGATTTGGGTTAGAAGGTTGTTAATGAGAATTTAGGAACGACTTGGGGATATTATTAAGTTTATGACAACTACATTTGCAAAGTGTCCCAAGTGTCCTCCATAAGCTTGTGAGGAACAATATTGGGCTTGGTAGCTGATAAGAAGTGATCAGATCAAGCACTGCGTAGACCAGCTGTCTGTACCTCAGACTTTGCCCCTCTGACCCCACTGGCTCAGCAGATCTGTACCAGGGATGGAGTTTTTCCTCAGGGTGCTCACGCCAACCTTTCTCTCTTGTTGGTGGGGCAGGGGTAGTTGTGGGTGTGTTAGGAAAAAGGAGGCCTTTAGAATTTGCTCTTCCTTTGTCCATACTAGATACAAAGTCTCAAATTTGTCAACAGGCTCTCCTACCCCCATCTCCAAGCCTAGACCCTAGGGAGAGAAACAGAACCCCCCGCCAACCTATTTTGGAAGATCTAGAACTCCAGAAAAGACTCTCAGCACTCTGTCTTGGGTCCCTTGTCCAGCATTTGAAACATTCTGTGTAGCAGAGGGATGAAGGTGGGTCCCACCCTCATCCTTTCAGAGGGCTGGGCAGGAATAGAACCGACAACCATTTGTTGGTTGCATGACATTTTCACTGTCCTAACTTAGGGGGACCAGAACTCACATGGGGAGGCTGGTAAGGGGCCAGTGAACTAGAGGAGAGAGAGAGTTAATAAATCAAAGAGGAAGATGTTCCCCTCTCTGGGGAAACCAGAAGAAAAGGAGCCATGATTTGGCATGGAAAGAAGTAGAACTTGGAGAAATTCTAGAGGTGAAACTGTAGCTTCAGAATATGTCTTCGCAGTGCTGGAGGCTTTAGACGTGGATGGAGAGGAGGCTGCTAAAGGCATCAGCCAGGCCGTGATGCTGCTGGGAATTGGCCTCAAGAATCAGCCACCCCTCTTCCCTGCGAAGGTCAGTGAGCTGTGTCTGGCTGGAGCGACCAGGATTCTTAACTGTGGTGACCTCCTGCTTTTAACTTATTTTCTCTAACTTAAATAGCAGTGGTACAGAGCCTTGTCTCACTTCTTTGGGACATTGCTTCCCATTTGTATTGTCACTGAGCTGGCCGGAAGGCTGCCAATTCAGCTAAAGGAAACCTTTAGCTGTCTGCTGAAGGCCTGGGGAGGTTTGCTGCATCCAGAAAGGCAGTTTGCATCATATTATGGTGAACCTAGATGGAACCCCATGAACAGGGAGGAGGTATGGAAGATCTAGAAACATAGAAGGAAGTGAGGAAACCAGAGCGACCGTGGGACAGCTAGAGGGAAGTAACTGAAAATGGCATTTCCTTGGACCTAGCTCCAAGGAATCATCTTGCTGTGGCAGTCCCTGTCAGAACCATACATTTGTTTACAAGGGCTGGCTCCTAAGATGGATGGCAGAGGCTGCTGGGAGTATAGTGGTGAGAAGGATTCTGAAGCAGCTTCTGGGCTCAGCCAGAAATGGTGCTATGCCAGTGAGCCATCCAGTGTCATAGAGGTGGAGCCTGGTGGTGGCATCTGCTATATTTACTTCTTCAAAGACTCAGGAATCTCATTCCTGAGGATTTATCTGAGAAACAATTAAATGGAAGAGAAATACTATATGCTACAAGAATAGTTTTCTTGAGTTTTTTTGAGAGCTGCAATTTGTCCCATGGAAGAGGAATGGTCACTTACCAGAATTAAATCACTGACTATGAAAGCCACAAGAAACATGGGAAAATGTGGGGTATAATGTTGGTGGGGTATAATGTTGGATACATATAATGGTTACAACCAGCGAAGCAAAGACAGGTGGCGCACGTACACACATATTTCTTGGCGCCATTTCTTTCACATTCTCTGGTGTGTGGAGCCCAGTACCTGTTGCACAGTAGGTACATAGCAGATACTCATCGACTGTTTTACTGCTAGTTTATTTGTCTTTACAGTAAAAGAACCTCCCCCCCACAAAGAAGGGGTAACAGTTAAAACAAAAATCCAGCTGCAAAAACTGATGTGTTTGTTTGCGTCCTCAGAAACAATTCATTTTGCTTCTCTAGCCAGCTCCACCTCACATGGAGGCTCTAAGTCCTCACTGAGCAACTCAAGACCCAAGTTTCTGTTACGTTCCTACGGGCGGTTACACTTGGTGACAAAGACTTCTCTGCTCTTCTGGCTTCCACACACTCAGACCTGGGATCCAGAAATTCTGGAGTGGCCTCCCCCTCCCCTTTTATCATCCTTCCTAAGATTGTTCGTTTTCCTCAAAGGAAGTTTCTCTTTCCTTTTGTGTAGTCAGATAGGTAACAAACTAACTACAAAAACAGCTTGAATAACATCTCCAATGCCAGTTGGAAGCTTTTAATGGAGTTCAAAATTCAGAGCTGAAGTCTCTGAGTGAATATGGTTACTGGGGTGATTGACAAATTGAGGCTGGGTGTCAAACAGAAGTTGACAAAACCTCTGCTCATTGGAAAGACCTATGAAGAGGTAGACGAGTCACCAGTTACTCTGTAACCTCACTAGCTTCAGAAACTCGCCTAATATCCCCTAATACCGCCACACAGTAATTATTCTTTCTCTCTGAACCACACACAATACTCATAACCTCTGACTAGGAAATTAAAGTTTATTTTCAATTTCCTTGAGCAAAGCAAAGGCAAGGGTAAATTAACAGTCTGTGGCTTGTCTGGAACTAGAAAAACATTGAAAATGTGATGAGGAGTTACTGTGTAGGAAAATCGTCCAAAGACAATGCAATATTTAGCTGATGGCAATCTCAGAAGATGTACTTGGAGGACAGAGCCGTTGGCTCAGCAGCAATATCTCTGGGAGCAAAGCAAACCTGGAGAGGGGAGGCAGTTATTGCAATGATTTAGGCCAAGAAAAAAGCCATGGTTTATCCGTCTACACCATTCTAATATACTGAAAAACACAGCATCAGTCTGTTTGACTGGGTCCAAAATAGTCAGTTCCCTGTAACTTACTAATTGTAAAGTAAGAGTTTTCTGTCTCTCTCTACGTCTCACCTGAATATTTCCTGTTCTTAGCCCTTTCTTTTTAACAACATCATTTTCCCTTGTAACTGTAATTCCTGCATGCATATCTTTCTACAAATTTTACTGACTTTTTACCATGAGCAAGCACTATACCATGAGCATAAAGGCTAAAGAGTAGGCAATAAAACTTGGGCAGAGAGACAGATAAATTAAAGAGGCAATTACAGTTGGTGTTTTAATACAAGGATGCAGTAGGTGCTCTTATAGGACAAAGGAGGGGGCCAGCCCAGGTGGGGAAGGCTTTCTGGAAGAGGTGACACATAGCTCATTCCAAAGTTAAAATGGTTTAGATGTTAGGGGAAGCATCCTATATCACCTGTAATCCTTCCCAGATAGAAGAATTGTTAGCATTTATCTGTGTTTTCTTCCAGTATGCTTTTCTCTACACAGAGATAGAGGGACAGATAGGTAGGACGGTAGATATACAGGCACAGAATGGTTATGGAGATGTGCGATTTCCAGACCCGTGTTCATTACCTCTATATAGCCTTCAATGTCTTTAGGTATGTGTTGAAAACATGAATTTTGATAGATGAATCATGTTACATTAATCAATATTTCCTAAGGTATTTGATCATCTTATTTGTGTCCATTAGAGTGTTTGCAAGTTACAAAAACTAACCCTGGCTAGTTAAGTGGAAGAGGAACTTACCTGAGTATAATTCAATAGAATTCACAGAGTCTGTGGGAAGGTTGGAAAATCATGCAAAGAAAATGGGCAGGAGTCAAGATAGACTCAGCAATGGGAAGCCTAGTTAGGGCCACCGTAGAGGCAGTTGTCCTCAGCATTTTTGCATTTGCTGAGGTTTCATTGTTGTGGGAGGAATCATCCAGATGGCTAAACCTATCATGTGTGCCCAGCCTGCCCACGGTGGACACTTTTGCGGTGAGCAGTGGGACTCCGATTCTCATCAAGACCAGCAGTGCCGCTTCTCCCGAGCAGGCAGGCCTCTAGGATGCCGTGAGGAGAGACCCCCTGGAATATTCAGTACCTCCCTGTTGATGGAGGTTTAGATTGTTTCCTTTTTCTTTTGCATTATGAAACTGTTGGACATTGTTCTGCAAAATCTTTGAGCATCTCTCTGATTATGTTCTTAAATTAAATTCCCTAGAAATGGAATTTCAGGATGAAAGAGTATGACATTCTCTTGATACATACTGCCGAATTCCTTTTCCAAACAGTTGCAGTGAGTGTGAGATTGTGTATGTGTGTGTGTGTGCCCATGTCCACGGTAGGCAGGGCCACTGTTAGAAATCCTCGTGACCACCCCTGTCTAGTCTCTGCTCATGTAAATCACACTTCTTTGAAATCAAAGCACCTAGTGGACAAGTGAAAAATTCAGTACATAAGTTGTTTACTTTCTTGAGTTTATTTGTGATAATTGCCTTTATTGATTTTCTTCCCTGCTATTTTGATTAATTTGGGAGCTGCTACTTTTAGTATGCAGTAGAGAAGTGGTTCTTTCTCCACTCTGCAAAGTATCCACAAAGCAGTAAGCACGTCTGAAGTAACCGAGGGTTCGATTCTGGAAATGCAGTCTGAGAGGAGTGCTCCGACAGGCATGCCGTGGGCTGGCTTGTGCCCCTCCCCAGGCCTCTCAGAGGCAGGCACAGAGCAGTTCCTATCAGACAGTCACAGCCAGGACACAAGTCCAGCAGTGCCTGAATTGGGATGAACGGGAGATCCAGAGGAATGATGAACTATTTCACGACCCTTCTGTTCTCTTCGAAGAATATCTTTTTAGCAAGAAACAAAAGTATGACATGGAAATTTAGCAGGGACTTGAAAGATCTGAAAATGTTCGGGCCTGGGCCTCCATCCGATGGCTGTGGCCTCTGAATTCTATTCAGCTGTTAAGAACTAGTCAACAGGCAATATCTTGCCTTTTACAACAACCCGGATGACATTTGAGGTGATGATGCTAAGCAAAATGAGTCAGAAAGAGAAAGAGAAATGGGAGGTGGTTTCAGTCTTTGAGGAATAGAAGGAAACAAAACAAACGAACTGAGACAAAACTCTCAGGACTCTGGATTCGAGACTGTGGTCACCAGAGGGACCCTGGGTTGCAAGAGTAAACACGACAGTGGTGACGGCACTGGAACTCTGGTGGGGGGTCCGTGTGGCCCCACAGTGGCTGAGTTGTGAGCCCGTTCTCCTGACACTGTATAGTATTGGAAAGGAGCGAAGCTGTTATTAGTGAAAGCAAGAAAGACTGTGAGTGGGGCCTGGGCCCCAGAATGCCCGTCTTGCTTTGTCAGCCAGCCGTGTGACCTTGGAGAAGTCACTTCCCCTTTCTGGATGTCGGCAGGGACAGCCACGTGATCTCTACGGGGATTTCCTTTTCCGATTACTTAGGCTGATTTTTTAAAATGTTGCCTTGTCTTCAAGTGGCAGTATTAATCAAGCTGCCCGTCACTTTGCTGTCAGCTAGGAAATAACTGAAGGAATAAAGTCATGTCTTTCCCCCTTGTCCTAGGCCTCTGAGGCCTCCCTGGGGTTAGCAGGATCTTGACAAAAATCAAAGCAGAAGCTGAGCTGAATTCTTCCAAAGAAAGTCACAGTTTTTTTCTATTTGCATAATTTGATTCTAACGTTCTGCCTTTGTCAAGTTCTTTCCTTCTTGTAGACATTTATGCTGTGGGTTGTAACTTATTTCACTGCTGGTCATCAACCATGGGTGGGTCACCTTTTTCATGGGTGTAAGTGGCTTCCTTAAGTATTCCACACGTGAGGCCCGGAGCTGAGTTCTCATTTTTGCATCTCTGGCATGAACGACCACCCCTGGGCGTGTGTGCTTGGCAGTCTTGGAATCTCTTGTGGCCCCTGGCCTCAGGGTCAGGCCAGGTGCACATTGATGGGTGGTGGCACTGGTGATCACCTGGCTGTCAAGGCTTGCAGAGCTTGTTGAAAAGTTTATACAGCAGCGTCATTTCAGTTCTCCTTAAGTAGCTCCCTGGCAAGACTCTCTCAGAGCCAATTCTGCAGATAAAATGCCCCAAACACATTTCCCCCAGAGAAAGGCAGCAAATATATGCACATTTATATTTGTCTCATTTAAGCAAACCTCATCAATGTGATTGAGACAGAAAAATGCACGGGGATGGAATGGTTCATATTGTCAGGCTAGTTCCTAAGGGAGTTTATGATGGTCCTGCAGGAGGTTAGCATTTAGTGAAGCTCTTTCTACAGGTCTTTACGGTCACTAGACTCCGGTCCAGGGACACCAGACACACGGTCCTGCTGTGTCTTAACCTTCTCTCCGACCCTCAGATATGACATCACTAATGGGGAAGATGCCATGCTTTCCTGCTGAGATGGCCAGTCAGACATCGTCACTGTCAAAAGGTGTCAACCAGCCTGTCTTTCTGGAATATCACCTCCCTGGATAAGAAAGGAGACCCTGCTGCTTCTTCAGTATGGTTGATGGAATAAAACTGAGTACTTTAAAGCTCACGGACTAATGCACCAGGAAGTTAGACCTCATTTCATTTTCAGAGGCTCATTTAAGTCACTGGTGTTGAGAGCAGTAGTGATAGGTACCTACACCTTCTAGTAAAGAAAGTGCTAGACACCACACTCATCCAGGGGGAGTTACTGAGAGAAGCAGAAGTGGGCTGTCCTGTCTATCAGTTAACATTCAGCCAATACCAGAGGAAGACCAGGAACTTGAGAGGATGGGATTCAATAAGAACAGACAGCACTTTGGATTCTGCCTGACCACCCTTACCACTTCCAGGCAAATGAGAGCTCCAGGAATGAGTATCCGGAGGTTTGGGGAGCACCCCTGCTTGCCCAGAAGATTCTGAAAGCTGGAGGCTGGCTGAACTGCTCATGGAGGTAGAGCCAGGACAGGATAGCAGTGTGAGTGAGGACTCTTGGATCATCTGTGGGGCAGGATGATGACGTTTCCTGTGGGCAGAGTGGCACGTGTTGGGTAGCCAGGCATCCCACGCTGAATGGCCTCCCACTCTGAATGCTCCTTTTAGGGAAGTATTGGTTCAGGTGTTTCCTCCGGAAAGCACCTAGGTTAATACAGTGCCCCTACAGTCCCCTCATTACACCACCTGGTTGTTTCCACAGTCGTCTCACAACACGAACTTCTTTTGTTTTCATTATTCAGTGATTTATTGTCTAGTACTTATCCAAATTTGGGGAGAAGTGAGGTTTGGGAAAGGCATCTCAAAGTGATCCCTCTTAAAAGAATAAAAAACCTTATCGAATATAAGTTCCATGAGAACAGAGACCACGTTCAGCTTTATTTACCCTCTTTCCAGTGATCAGGACACAACCTGGCACAGAGTAACTGCTCAACAAAAATGAATGGAATAAGAAAATCGCTGCCAACCAAGAGCCCTAGAGCTGGTTCTGAGGACATCACTGTCTCACGTCTGTGGCCTGCCGTGTCTGTGGTCAAGGGCTCCCTGGGGGAGGCAGGAGCTTCCCTTTGGCTGAGTCCTTCTCCGTGTCCTTCTGGGCACTGCAAGCCTACGCCAGCAGGCCCGGAGAGCTGGGAAGCCACTCTGGCCAGCTTCTTTCTTTCAGCCCTGGGTTCTCTTCATCCAGTTGCTCTTCTGCCCCCAGAAACTCACGCGGGCTTGGCAGTGACGAGCTCTCTTCAGCCTCACGTTTGCCAGGCTCTGGGGAGAGTTGAGCGCCTGCCCAGAAGTCTGGAGACAGACCAGGAGGCTGGGACCCATGAAGCGTGCTGGCTTTTCTGCACAGCCTCCTGAGTGACATGAGTGAAGATCGCTGATCTTAAGCAAGTGTGTCTGCAGGGAGAGGGACCTCAGATAAACACATGAGGAAAAGAGCATGGGAAACACAGGGTGTCCTAAGTGTCTGTTGTTTCCCCTGATTAGTATCACAAATCAGACGTCCGTAGCCCCGGTCATACTGTGATGTGGGAATTCATAGCCATATACTGGAAGGTTCTTTCGTTGTTGTTTTTCAAAGATAGGAATACGTCTCACTTTTGAATAACACTTTGAAATTTTCAAGCACTTTTATCTATATTGTATCATCTAACGATAAACTCAGGTAAACCTTCAATTCCTCATAAAGCTGAAGGCTCTCCCAGGCATTCAGTGGCTACGTGAATGTCTGAGTGCAGCGTGGAGACAGAACCATCACAGTGTGCTCCCTTCAGAGCGAGGGTTGTGCCTCAGGATGGCCTTGAAGGACAGACCCCTCCTCCCCACAATAGTGAATAAGGCTGTTTGGAGAACTACGTTAGTTCAAAGGTCTGGTTAGGTTCACATCTAATATTTACTGGGTCCTGAGTGAGGAGACCTACAAAAGGAGACCCACTTACGTGTATGAAAAGTTTAGATGTGTAAAGCAAACCAGCAAACTGGTAACTAAAATGTAGCTGCTCTCCGTGATGCCCTGGGAAGCCAGGTATGACTTGAAAGCTCTTGGATATCGCAAGCTCCCAGGTAAAATGTGTGGCTGTTGGGGTGGGGGCACAGAGAATCTGGGTGGGGTCCCTCCCTCGCCTACTCCCGGCTCCACCAGAACCACAGGGAGCCCGAATGCAGGTCCTTGGACCCCTTCCCCACACCCAACTCTATCTACACCCTCTCAGGAGGTAACCCTAGGGAAGAGGTCAGCCTGGTCCTAGAGGGGAATTCGGGGTCGCTTAAGCAGACATTTCAGGGTGCTTGTAGTGAGAGAGGTGAGTTCAGAGCCTGGGCAGACATTTTCCTGGGACCTTGGAGTTCTCACCACATGGGGAGAGCACTCAGGAGGGAGTAGACTGGCCTCTCCCCAGGACTAAATCCAGTGATGGTTGGAATTAAGCAGTATTGTTTGCTCCTCAACTTGTATCTCAGTAACTCTTTATATTAAATAAAACATTTGTAAATGGCGTCGTACCTGTGACAGCACTAATCAAGGGCCTTTTGAAAATGAAGCTCAGTTTAGTTTTGTTCTTTAAAAATTAGTTGAAGCTACTTGGGATGACACACTTGGAAGTTAGATCAAATGGAGCGACATTACAAGTAGAAAGCAGCAGGAGAAAGTATACTGCTCTCATCTGGACAGATGAATCAAAAGAACAAAAATCACAGTACCACTTTGTTTCCGAAGTTCTTAGACTTAAATATGCACCACTGACTTCTTATAAGAATAAGCATTGATTCTTTTAAGTTTGATAGGTGTATGTATACTCCAGTCAAATAAGAAGAAAGCCCTACTTGGCATGCGGAGGAGAACATTTATAGGGCGTCGACGTTAGCACAAGGAACAAGGTAGATGAAGAATAAAAGACGTCAAGCAGACGCAGCGTCAGGTCAGCTCTGATCTGTCACTAGTGACTAACTGAAGTGCTTGACCAAAAAAATCTCAGACCATGCTTTGCCTCTGTGGTTGGTAGTGAATTAGCCATGTCTGCCATGGGCAAGGGAGCAGCTGTAATGGTGGGTGTGCGTGTGCTGTGAATGTGCTGTCTCTGGGCTTGAAGAATGTGGTGCAGACAGTGAGGACACACACTAAGATACAAGTCATCTTTGATCTTCTGAAGTTGTCAGCAACTAGGAAAATAAATCCAAATTCTTAAGAATTCTCATGCTCTTGAATATTTGTGTCTTCACTATGCAAAAACCATTCATTTCAGTTTTCTTTGAGAAAGATGCTGCTTTCAACTTGTTTTCCTGGTATGGAAAAAGATTGGAGACACCTGCTAAGGTGTTAATTGGTGATATTCAGATTAATAGGAGACTTTGAGTCTCTTCTTATCTCTGTCACTAACTACTTTTGTGACCTTGAGCAAATCCTTTAACCCCTCTTAGCCTCTATTTTCTTACCTCCACTATAGCTACACTATCTTAGTGATCGCTTGGAATTTTATGAGGTTTAAAGGAGATAGTAGCAAAGCTGGCTCCTCAAGTAGAAAATTTTATATAATGATCCCACTGAAAAAAGAGCAAGTTGGGTTAGGGCAGCTTTTCTCACAGTGTGTTCCTTGGAACATTAGTTCCATGAGCTGTTAATAGGCATGGTACTAAATTCACCAAAGTGTTCCCTGACTAGATAATATGCAAACTAAGAAAACTAAGGGATGAACAAACTTAAGTCGGTATTTTTTAGTTCAGGAATTATTAGAGCTGTTAGTGTTTATTGTGTATGGGGAATCACTAAACTTGGGAAGTAGCGTGCAATGCTTTACACATTTATTGGACACAAGACTCTTCTCTAAAAATACTAGTTCCTCAGAATATACTCTTTTGGAAACCATTGAGAATCTGCCTTTAATTTCCATTCCAACTCAAATGCCTTCTGATGCGTTTATTTATTCGACAAATGTTACAGAGCCCCTATTAAGTGCAGGTACAGTTCAGCGTGCAAATACATCAGTGTGCAAATCGGAGAACGAAGTCCCTGATTTTCATGGAGCTTACAAGCAAAGAAAGGGAACACTCAGGTGGAATTGTTACAGAGAAAGCTAATGGGCAAGTAGGGAAGACTGCTCTTAATTGCGCTTTCTGTAACTTGGTCTCTGAATTGAGTTAAACGCTAAACTGTGATCTTAAGAAGGAGATGACTGCTGCATCCTGGGGCACAAGATCTCATTATTTACTCACATACGTGCTGCTCATTCACCCAGGCATGATAGATGGGCACGATAGATGTCATTCACAGAGGTGTGTGCGACCCGATCGCCACCCTCAGAACAGACTTCGGAGGGGCATGCAGATGACAACGTGAGCTAGTGCAGTGCCCTGTGTATGTGCTGTGCTAGGGGCTCCAGGGTGATGTGGGGGCATGTTGGGAGGACGCCCACCCAACCCCGGACTTTAGAGATGGCATCTCCACAGAAGTGTCTTTTAGATTGAATTGTCCAGAGGTTAATAGTTTATTTGGTAAATTAGTTGAGGGTGAGTGGGGGAGAAGACAAGTAGAAAACGATCTCAGGCAGTAGGAGCAACGTGTGAAAGACCTAATGATATTCCCATTTACTTGAGATACAGTGGAATTAGCAGGAAAGGATGTATTTATGTATTAGGGGTTTGTGTATGATTTTCTTTAAAAAAGTCATCTGTTGCTGAAATAAAACTTGAAAATCACTGGGGGCTTTCAAAGGGAAATTTTGGTGGTCCCTACCATCTTTATAATTTATAAATTCTACTGCTAATAGTCTTCTGTGCCAAAATGTTTGCATTTCATGGGGTGTTTTGGCAGATGGAGAATTCTTTCAATTCTCAAACCCAAAGGAACACATTGCTACTGGCAAATGTATTTGTTAAGAACTATTTTGGTGATAAATGACAGAAAGCCCAACTCAAGATCACTTTAGCAAAACAGGGAATTAATTACCTTATATAACAGAAAAATCCAGAGAAAGTTTGATCTAGAGACTGGCCACAGTTTCTGCTCTGTGGTCTCCAAGTAATTTTCGTTTTCAGAATCAACATGGTGGCAAGATTGTGGCCAGCATCTTGCAGGTTCAGATCTAGTGGAAAAGAGGGTTGTCTTCTTGAAGGGCCCATACATTTCCAGTCACACCATCTTATATCATGTATCCATCCTTGAACTGACTGCTGTGATCAGAGATCCCAGATTCACAATGATTGGATGAACTCAGATCATATGACCAGAGAGAGAGAATTAGAAAGAGAAATATCTCTCCTTTCCCTTTAAGTAGTTAAAAATAACATGGAGCACTTTTAGTTGTAGGAGAGGAATAGGAAGAGGAGAAGAGGAAAGGCTATGACTATCACATTGAGTAGATGTGGATATTCCTGATTGTGTCATTCATCAGCCACATACCCATCGAGTCTCTAGGTAGAAGAGAGATTTTGAGGTGGTCACTTCCAAGTGATCACTGAAGGCTGGGACCTCCTTTAGTCACATAGTTAGCAGTACTCTTATATCCGGAAGTAGAACGTCTCTATTTAGTGTATTTCGTGTAGGTTGTTTTTGAGGTCTGGAAATGCTCTTACCATTCATTTATATAGGGAAGAATTTTGAGCCAGACCAAGACCCCTAAAATAAGCTTTGAAATTATATTAAATAAATAGGAACATTCTAGGGATGGGGGATCTGTATCACCTTAGAGCCCTTGCATACATCCCATGGACAGGAAACTCATTCCTCCTGTGTCTGATCACTCCACTAGCTTCTCAGTCCCCCTCTTGTAGTCTCTGCCAATTTCAGTTCCCTCTTGTCCATAAGCATAAGTTACTTCTGAACACTGGAGCCGAGACCAGCTCATGGCGCAGCATGGAGTATAAATAACTTTGTGTGTGTTTCCAGAGGGCCTTTCCTGGTGGGCCCCGTGACTCCCTGGGAGCGCCCTCTGTTCATGCTGCCTGCTTGGCCTGGGAGGGAAGGGGTTCGATTTGGCAGTTGTTGGTCTAATACTTTCATGTGGTAGTCAGGAACTTGAAGACCACAGTGCGACATTTTTAAAAAGGAAGGAAAAAATACAAGCGAAAAAGAATGGAACTTGAACTCACAGAGCCAGTGAATTCTTCTCCTTCAAAGTGTCACCTTGGGGCTGATGTATGCTTTCTCTAATGATACTGCTTTTGCTCAAAAGGATTTTCAAACTCCTCTTGGAATTATTTTTAGAGCCTGAAGCAAATTCTTTGAATATCAACACTAGTGGCAAATCCTCATTCTTTGAGAGGGCTCTGATGTTTGGAAGAAACCAGAGCCGAGCGCCGGCAAACAGGCTTTGTGGCAGAGCTGCTGCTCCTCTTGTGTCTGTGTCCAGAGCAAGTGCAGTTATAGTCACGAGGCCAGGCCGGTGGAGACCCTTGCAGGCAGCTGCTAGTGTTCTCTTTTTCTTCATCAGCTTGGTAGCCATTGCATTCACATGTTCAGATTTCAAAGGACACAGCAGGATAAATGGTGAAAAGTTCCTTGATTGACCTCGTCCGTCAGCCCCCAGTGACCCAGTTTCCCATCCCGGCTCTGTCTGTGCCCCTGCAGAGAGCCCTCAGTGCCTTGAAGAAGGCCCAGAGAGGCAACTCTGAATATCGAAGCAGTGCTCGCATGCTGTCTTATGACCGTTGCATTGTATGTAGATCCTGGCATGTGTGCGCCGAACGCAGGTCTCATTACTTCATAGTGACCTCGTCTTTCAGATAATCGCTGCCTCTACCCACGGACTCGGGACCCTCAGGCGTCTCTGTAGTGGGAGGTGGTTTTCTGGCTCAGTGTGTGAGAGATTTGCTAAGTTCACGTTATCTCTATGGCTGTGAGTTCTTCATCTGGAAGAGGGGCATCACTGTCAGCAGCTCCCTGCTGGGTCATCATGAGGATTACATGAGAGGACGCATGGACACTCCCAGGGAGGGCGTGATGGATACTTTCATGTGGCCGTTTGGCCGTGCTGTGGTCCAGCATTTGGTGCAACACTAGTCTGTGCTACTGCTGTGGAGGCATTTTTATTGATGTGATTAACGTTTACAGTTAGCTGACTTTAAGTGAAGTAGATTATTCCCCAGGTGGGCCTCATCCAGTCATTTGACATCTTCAGAGCAAAACCCGCTGCTTTCCAGAGAAGAAGGCATTGTACCTGGAGACTGTCCCTTTGAAATCCTGCCTGAGTTTCTCTCCGGCAGACCTGCTTTATGGATTTCAGATTCAGGACCAAAAGCTTCCCTCTTTCCTGAATTTCCAGGCCGATGGCTTGTCCTACAGGCTTTGGATTTGCCAGTCCCCAGAACTGTCTGAGCCAATTCCTTAAAATAAATCCTTCTCCGCGGGCGGGCAACCTCGCGCTCTTGTGTTTCTCTGGTGGACCTGAGTGATGCTGAGGGAGAAAGCTCTGCGTCTCTGGGGAGCTGGGAGGCAGAAAGGGAGTGTTTACAAAACCCAGGCTTCAGTGCTGGCTCTTTTGTGACTGGCCCTGGGCAGCTACTGGACCCTCTGCTCTCCTGCTTTCCTCGTTTGCCTCATGCCCTAAGGTTGCTGGGGGGACAGGCGCTCGAAGGTCCTTGTCAAAGTCATGTACTTGCAGGTGATTGACACCCAGATCTGCCTTCCTCTGAACTCACACATATCCTTAGGGTCACCCTCTGGCGGCCTCCAGACTGTACCTCTCAGGATGTGTGGTCTCCCAGGCACTGGTTCTTGTCCCTGACTCAAGCTGTAGAGGGTAGTTGTCAAGGGGGCTGGAGGGCCCCAACCCAGGCCTCAGTGTGCTTGACACCTTCAGGAATGGGGAAGTAGTGGGGAGGAGGGCTGGAGGGAGTGGGGAGGACCTGTGAAGGGGATGAGAGAGGAAGGGGGCCATGTTCCAGGGTGGGTCCCCAGGGGTCCAGGGCTGATTTGCTGGGTGCTGGGTCTACGCACAGATTGCTGGCTGATTGCTGCCGATTAGCTGGGATCGCAGCGCTGAGTGCTCTGTTTCTCTCATCCAGTGGAGCCAATCAGACCAGCGTGTGCTTCACAGCACCACTCAGTCCCATTTCCACTTGTTTTTTCCACTGCTGGGACTCAAGGGCCAGCTGGCAAGAGGCAGAGAACTTCCTGTAGTGTCTACGATGACCCTGTACCTTGTCTCCTCACTCAGCCCTTTCCTTTCATACTACTTATCACAAGCTGAAATTATTTGATAAAGAATTATTTACAAGAAACTGCTCTCTCCACCAGAAAGTGCCATGAGATCGGAGCTTAGCTAGCTGGCTCACTCGTGGTGTCCCAGCCCGGCAGAGCATCCCCAGGAGGCTCCAGCCTGCTCCCTGAGCAATGGGATGGCTGCCTTTGGTTTCCCGAGCCCTCCGTGCGCCAGGCAAGGAGCCTGGGCTGCACGACATTCCTCGCCTTCTTTGATGACGTGCCGTGAAGGACATGTGGGCCTCTTCATGTTTCCAGTGACACGACCGAAGCTCAGACGGGTTATGTGGTGAGTCCTTGGTCACAGTCAGAGCTAGGTTTCTAATTTAGGTGCGACTGACTCCACAGTTTATTTCTCATTTTTTGTTTTTGTTTTTGTTTTTGTTCTAAAGAGGAGAGGAAGGTAGGAGAGGAGGAAGAAGCATTTTTTTAAGGAAGGAAGAAGGGGAGACGTTTACTTATTTATTTGTTAGATTGTCCCCCTAACCCTGGGTCCTTGGGTTTTACATGATCCTGGCTCCAGTCACCAGTTTAGCATCTGAGCCACCGGGGTGCCCCCCACAAGTGTGTGCTCGCCGTCACTACCAGGAGCGAGACGTGCTTTATCTGCTGTGCCGGCCTGAACTGACTGACAGTAGCTGCCAGGAGCATTACCTGAGCACAGCATTAAAGCATCCCACTTAGTGCGAGGGTGCGGAACTACCTTAGTAATGTCTAAGGGTGAGGTCAGCTGTCTAATGGTCCTTCTATTTGCCGTTCTTACACTATAGTGTACCCCCCAAGCCCCCACCAACAAGACATACAGTCGTGACAAAGGATAAAGAGGGAAACTAGGATGAAGAAGTACCTGGCTTCTTTCCTGGCCCCCGTTTTTACCGCCTTTTCTGCACTTGTCTTTCTTTGCAACAGCAGCACATGTCCCTGCTGGCTTGCTTGGAGCGGAGGCACAAGCTCTGGTAGGAGCAGCTTTGAAGAGTCTTGCAAGCAAAGGTGTGCTGTTGCTGCTCGAGCTGACTTTGTGATGAGCAGGGGCTTCTGCTCACCCAGCATTTCTGGGACTCAGGCACTTCTGTGTGGAGGTGCTGTGAAAGGAGCAGCAGGGAGTCAGACTTGCCTGGGGGATTGGTGCCTGATCGCAGGTAAGCCTTGGCAATCCATGGCCACAGGGTCACCACCACGTGCTAGGCCCACCTGACAGAAACCTGGCTGCCGTGCATTACCGGTTAAGCCTAGGGCTTGAGTAGGGTAGGGACTAGGGTAGAGTTTCTGCTGCTCGTGTTGTCTTGGATAATGTATTTAGCCTCATTGAGACTTGGCTACTTACTAAATTATCTATCTTAGGGGTCTAAGTGAAAACTAAATGAGACAATATGTGCAAAGAAACAGTTTGGCTTGGGTATACAGCAGACACTCAATGAATGTGAGTTACTGTCTACGAGGAACCTATATGCCCGTGTGGAAACTGGAAACTCAGGCAATTACCTGACTCTTTCTCCGTTGCCCCAGTCCAGACCACGGGTTGTTTTACATTTTACTCCGCCCCCACCGTGTTTGCATCTGGATATTTGATTAAGTAGCCTCGGTGCTTTCGGAACGAGAAACCAGGAGACCAGGGCTTGCATTGCTGCTCCTCTCCCGGGAACACACAGGCTGGGTCTGCACTCTGTTGCTGGTCTTCTTTAAACAGCCGCCCTCCTGTTTGGGGTCGAAACATGTACGGTCGGACTTTGCTCCACTTGCGCACAGTGGAGGTCTCAGTCCAGGCAGCCCTCCGCCCCATCGTCTTCTGTAGGAAGCAGGTCAGATCATGGTACCCATGACGGTGGCTACGCTCCATGCCCCACAGCCTACCCGGCAGCCCCGACTCCCTTTCTCCTTGGCAGCCCTGTGTGTCAAGGTGATCTGTCCAGAGCCAAGAGGTGGCAGAGTGTGATTCAAACCCGGTCAGCCAGCTCTGAACCCCCATGCTTACCACGGGACCACACTACCACCAGGAACCCTGGCTTTGTGAGCCAGTCTGCATAGAGATAGCAGATGTACAGGTGAGACCGTGGAGGGTCAGAGACTGTTCCCAGGCCGCTGCAGCGCTGGGCTGCCCAGGAACATTGTCTGGACAGAGATGCCAAATCCTCACCTCCAGAATTTTCATGTTCCTGTCTAGGAGGGAGCTGGAGCTTCCTGGGTGATTCCAATAAGGTTCGAAGCTTGAAGACTGGAGCATAAGAAAAAAGGTCAAATTCCTCAGTTTAGGAACTTTTCCATTCCCTGTGGGAGGAGCTGATGCACATCTGGGAACTGTGCATTCATCTGGGTCCCCCACTGCAGCGTGTGGGCACTGGTGCTTACAACACTGCAGGGTGCTGGCGGGCACAGCTCAGATGGTGCCATTTCAGTGGGAAGCTGGGATGACGTCATGTTGCTGGGGCTGGACATCACCTGATTTCCGTTTCAGTGTGAGGGTGCCCTGGGCCACTTCCTGCACAGTTCTGGATCATCAGTGACCACTTGGCTAACTGAGTAACCCCAGCGGTTAGTCACATACACCAGGGCCGCGGCATCTGTTGGCCCAGCCTGGGGTACCTGGGAACCTCGAATTGCCAGATTGCCAGCCTCTGGTTGAGGAACAGTGTGAGCCCAGGTATAATTAGAACCATTAACTGGCTCTCAATGTGGAGAATTAAATTTGTGATTCCCGCTCACAGAGGAAATATGAAACAGTAAACACACTTCCCGTTATGGATGGGGCTCAACATGCCATTAAACTGAATGCTAATGGCTGTCTCTGCTTCCTTTGAACATTTCACCGTGGCAACCAACAGATGCCCTTTCCTGCCTCCTCTTTTCATTTCCCATAATTCTCTTCTGCTATGGCTTTTTGGAAGATAATGGACACACACCTGAAATTGTAGCTACACAGAATTAGAATATTTTTAAAAAGCAAATTAGGTCAGAGTGATTTCCAGAGCCTCAGCCTGTTTGCTGGCAGGACATAGCACCCTCAGGTATTGAGAATGGGCCCAGAGATTAGCCTCTGTGATGGTTGCAAGAGTCTCTGCAGACTGAAGGCAGCAAGCCTGTGACTTCTGAAGCTCAGGGACTAAGATGTGGGAGTGGCATCACTTAGGGCTTAAGTCTTAGGGGCCCAGGAGGTTGACACTCTGATAGAAATCCTTTCCTACTGCCTAAAAAGTGTGACCTTGGGTGAGTTGCTTTCCCTCTCTGTGCCTATGGTTCCTTATCTATAAACTAGGGATATAGTAACAGTGTCTCATAGGGCTGTTGTGGGAGGAGGCGGGCTCATTATTGAAATGGGGGATAGTGTTCGAGGCAGTGCCTGGCACCCAGTGGATGCTCAGTGAGCTGCTGGTGATCATCAACAACTTACAGGGTGACTTTAAGCCAATAACTTTTCTGAGCTTCAGATCCTTCATCTGTAACAGACAAGCTAATAACAGAACCTGCGTCCTTGGTGTAAAGCTCTGGATGGAATTAGATGATGAAAAGTAGTTGGCGCTGGGCTTGGCATGTAGTAAGAGTTCAGTAAGGACTGGCTGGATATATGGGGCAAAAATACAAGCTGTGCTGGATGGAGAAGCCCAGTCTCAGACCCAAAGGATCCCGACCCAAAGGAGGGAGAGAAACACGCATGACCCTGGACCCCTGTCAGTTATGTTTTCAGCAGTTGCAGACCTTCCTCTCTCCTTGTGGCCCGGCTCCTCTCAGTCCTTGTCGAGAGCGTGTGCTGGAAGAGAGAAAACAGGATCTGACATACATAAATGAACTCCCAGTATTGCTCGCCCCAAGCAAGGCCATGGCAGGAAGGCCATAAATAACAGTTGCTCAGTCAGTGAAGCTGAGTGGGGCCTCCTGCTCCCTGGCCCCAGCCCCTCTAGTGTCCAGGGCCCCAACCACGAACCCCACACTGTCTTTGCATCTGAAGCCCCTCACTCTCCTTAGCCTGACTCAATAGCCTCATCTCTGCCAACTGCACCTTCCCAGGGAGAGGCAGCCGGGTTACCGGTGACACGTCAGTTGGTGAAGTTCATAAGAGTGACGGGGATGACTTAAAGAGCACGTATGCTTTTCTTTCAGATTTTAAGAGTGCTGCCTGTTTTACTTTAGAAAATTTCAGAAAAAAAAATTTTGGGGAAAAAACCAAGTACATGGAAGAAAATAAAAACCCTTAGGCCCAGACCAATGAAATGAGAACTTCCACAGGTGGGACCCTGACCAGTACTGCTTTTTCATTCCAGAGGCAACGCCATCATGTAGGCCAGGCTGAACCTTCCCTCGGAGGTGGAGGTGCAGTGCTCTGAAGGTTTCCTTTACTTTCGTCTTCATATTTGGATAATACTGTATCCTCTTTGAAACCTGGTTTTGTTTTCTTTGACCTAGCAACGTATTATGAACATTTTCTCAAATCATCACATATCCCTCGTTTTTTAAGAGGTGACTAATATTTTCCATTTGTGGATGTACGGTGACTGTTCTTCGCTAATTGTCTCAGACGTGTCTGTAAAGCATTGCTGATTAATGTACTGAGAGGTGTCCCTCCCAGCTCTGTCCACCTGCTTAGCGGACAGTGTAGCTCCATGCCCAGTACTGCGCTCAGACTGAATTCACTTCGTCCTCACAACTGGGCTATTGGTAGGAACTCGTGTTACCCCATTTTAGAAGTGAGCCGCAGAGTTTAAGTCGCACGACGGGTTTGTGGCGCCGCCCGGCTGGCGGAGGTCTGCGCGCAGGACTGAACGCCCCTGGGCCTGGCGCCCCCTGCTGGTCCAGGCGGCTGAGACAGTCGGGTGCACAGCGTGTAGTGTCCAGGGACCGGGGTTTAGAACCCCGGGCAGGGAGGTGCAGGCATGGGGGGCAAAAATCTTAAAAATGGCTTCTTCCTCTCGTAGAAAAATAAAACCGCTGAGTCAAAAAGGATGAGATTTTTAATGCTTTGAAACATTACCAAATGGCCCGGTAGACAGGTTGTCTCATTGACTTCTTCCCAGGAGCCTTCCCCGTGAGTCAGGGCAGGAACTTGGAGGTTGGAAGGAGTTCTCTCTAGCTAGCAGGTGGAGCCCACCCACTTAGAAACCTCCTGTTGCAGCTCCGCGTGGTGGAGCGGGGCCACCTGAGAGCGGGCGGTGCGCTGTGTCAGCTGGAAGCTGTGCAACAGCAAGCAGGGGCGGTTTGTGGGCGGGGAGGGGGCTGCCCAGCGTGTTCCGTCTGGCTGCCTGCGTGTGCACCCGCCTTCAGTTCCCTGTCTCTCCACACCCCTCTTTCTCGGGGAAATGTTTCCGGTGAGAGAGAAAGCAGTAGCTCATGGAAAACTCTAACCAATGGCCTCACTGGTTAGAGAAAACAGTTGCTGGACTTCTGATGTTTCAGGAAGGCTCCGAAGCCCCCTCCGCAGTGGAGAACTTCTGGTCTTCTGGGGACCCTGGGGGAAGGGCAGAGGGGCCCTGATGGCCAAGAGGGCATGGAGTCCCAAGAAAGGGGGAGACCACTCAAGAGGGGTTTCTGGGAGCCCACTGGGGGGCTCGGTGCATCCACGTGTCTGAGGAAAACACAGCTCTTGGCTCCCCCTTTTCTGTGTCTTTGTCAACTCTAGTTGTCACCTGGTTGGTCTTTTTCCTTTGGAAGAGGGTTGTAACCGCTCAAGACTTCCTGTCATCCCTTCCTCCTCCCCGGCATGCACTGAGGGATGCCTTTTTCATAGCAGGAAAGCAAGCGAACTCCCTGCACTGTCACTCTTCCAGGTCAGCCCCAAGTGTGTTTTCTTTTAAATTATTATTTATTTTCATTCTCAATGACTCTGTAGGATCCATATTTAATTTCTGTACACAGAGTACAAAAAAAGCAGTCTAGGATGGAGAGCAGGTATGGTAGGATTCCGAGTTCTGAAGACTGTTCTCTCTCTCTCCTGGCGCTATTCTCTCACACGTTGAAATGGGCTCCTTGTACATGGCCAGGAAGAAGTCGTCCTTTGACTTCACCTGGGGCTGTTGGGAGAGACCCCCTTTGTCTCGGGCCTTGCCTGGCACGGTGATGAGCCAGAGGCTGTGCTGTCCCCGCTATATGAGCCCAGCTTCTCCCCGCGGGGAACCGTTGTGGCTCCCAACACGCAGGTGTCTGTCCCAGACAAGAGCTGACTTGACTCCAGTGACTGCCAGTCACTGACTACTGTACTCAGTGGAGCAAAGTCTGACGAGGTTCCAGAACATGTGCATGTGTCCTGTGTGGTGGGAGGACACAGCTGTCACCCCGAGGAAGGGCGGAAAATAGTGTGGCAGGCAGACAGTCCGTAAAGAACTTTCTTGTAGTTCTGAAGTGTTTTTTCCCTAAACTAGGGGATCAGCTGGTCAAGTTAACTTGTATTCTTATTTCTGTCATTACTGGCATGTTTCTATCAGTAAATAAGGTAGATCTCATCTTTATTGAAATCTGGTATTTTAAACCCTTTCTCTTCAGTCATTGCTTCCCTGTAATTTTGAACTATGAAGACATCTTCTGCAATGAGCCGGTCTACTTTGGAAGCCTCTATTTCTGGACCAGTTACTTTCTGTAAACCCGTCTAAATAATGTCCTGGGCACACTGTTTCGAGGGAGCAGCCTCATGCAGGCTACAGATGACTCCTGGCGGCTTCTCGGCCACCACCGCCTTGCATAAGGTGCAGTCCTGCTTGCCAGAGCCATCTGCATTTTGGGAGGAAAGAATGTTCCTATGAAGGACCCAGAAGAACTACTTCCCTTCTTGGCATGTCTGCCCTTCCTGGGCTGACTGGCTTTGTTCTCCATCTACAAATAGAGGAGGGACTCATGGTCTACCTCCACCTTTCCGCTCCATGCGCCTTGGGCTGCCGGAAGACTTATGGAAAAGCACAGTCTTTGGAATCGAACAGCTTGGGTTCTTGTCTCAGCTTCCCTGCCTACTTGCTCTCTCCTGCTGTGTGAATAAAGCTCTTCCATCTTAGGAGATCACGAGTCTGACACACTGAGACAAGCAGAGAGCAGGACATGGGGCAGAGGGGGAGATGATATCATTATTTGATTTCCTGAGGACAGCTCTAGTCCTGCCCTTCAAAGATATGAGCCAGTGAATGTTGATTTTTCCTTAAGCCACATTGGGTTCTTGTTCTTTTCCTTGAAGTCAAGGATCCTAAAAAATGTATAGTTTATTTAAGGCAACAGCCACCTAATGGATGAGAGTTGTGTTTGTCACGCAAAGTCCTGACAGCTGTTCTAATTTGCTAGTAAGGAACAGAGTCACATACTGAATTCCTACTAAGGACAGAAAGATCTGGGCTTAGAGAGCCCCATCAATTGGGACCACCTAGAAGGTCTCAGTGTGTCCTTAGGAATAAAGTGGGTTGTGAGGGATGGATCCATCTGTCTGTCACTGTTTCAATCCAGGAGTGTCCCCTGGCTGGGGCGCAGGCTCCCATGGCCTTGTCCCATCCACAGCCCAGCCACTGTGGGCCCGGTGAATGGTGGGTAGGGATTCCTGATGCACAAAAAGGCCTCTTTTACTCAAGGAAGTCTTTCATTTGACTTTGGGTAGGTGGCTCTGAATCTCATGAAGGGGACAGAATAGTGGACACTTAGCTTGAGTCTCCCCATGAGAGTCCTCATTGCAGGATTGTTCAGGGCATTCCAGAAAGAGCCAACTGCTCCTGTCCTGCCGAGGGGCTCCCCTTGAACTTCTCTCCCCGAGGAGAGCAGTGGCCCCGGACAAAGCAGAAATTCTGGGAAGCCGTGAGAGCCCAGCAACTGCCTGAGAAGGGCGGACTCCGGAGTGGCTCGGGGCAGCCTGCTGGTGAGAAACATGTGGTCAGCTCCCAGCCTCTGCTGGGGATGAGAACCTGGGGCAGCGACAGCATTCCTGGTCCTCAGGCCTTGTTCCCACTGCAAGCTGATGTGGGCTAGGGAGCCCTTACCTCCTTGGGGTCAGTAGGAAGGGGGCCGGACTGTTCTCAGACACAGAGTGGCTGCCTGTGGAAAGGGCAGAGAGTGCCAGGAAGCAAACAGGCTCCAGGGTGGGGTCGGGGTTTGGGTTCCTCCTGGGCACTTGGCTTTGGGAGGTTGACATCTGAAGTTGATTTAGATCTTGGCTCTGTCCACACAGCAGCAGAGTTAAGTGGGAACTGTAACTGGTGGAGTCCCGGATAGGTGCCTGGAGACCTGGATTAGCCCCAGTTCTATGTAATAGTGGGACCCAGGACCTGTGTCCTCACTGGTAGCTTGAGGGCATTTGGAGAATTTCTAGTGGTGAGTAATTCACACTTCCCATTCAGTGGCTGATCTGATTTCACTTGTTCTGCTGAAATAACCAGTTTGGAAAAGGTGAACTTCAGTTTAACTGTTAGTAGGCAGTAGGGGTGGATGAGAAGAACATTATTCCAAATAGTATGGCAGTAGTAATAATTACTGTAATAATGATAATAGAAAAACCATCCCTTTAAAAATACTCACTATGAGTCAGGCCCTCTAGTAAGGATTTTTTTTTTTTTTTTTTATGGTACATTAACTCATTTAATCCTTTACAGCACTCTTCGGGATTGGATTTTATGACTCCTATCTTGGAGATGTAACTGTGAGGCTCAGAGAGGTTATGTTACTTGCCCCTGTGAAAGGGCCCTGAGTTCCCGATGACATGACCACCCATGGACATCATGGGGAACTAAAGTAGAATGAAGGACTAGGATCTTTCCTGAGCCCAGAATCTTGCTGTCACGATTGGAAGGGGCCTGAGCAGGACACCTGACCTGGTTTCAGTGTGTCTGTGGAAATCACAGTTGTAGGGCAGAACGATATTAACCCTGGGCCCCAGAATTCTCCTGTGTCTGGAGACAGTCAAATGAAAAGTTGGCTGGAGACAGAGTGCTGAAGATAGAATTGGTGTCTTTTGCAAAAAAAAAAAAAAAAAAAAAAAAAAAATCCTTTATAGAGAGCTTAGGGGAGGGAATGTGAAGGAGAGAAGAAATAGAGGAGGCGAGGTTCCTGTAGGGGAAAATGGAAGTTGGAATTTGTCTTAGTGGGTATCTCAAGAACAGAGATGTCTAAATCTTGGTCGCATGTCTTTACGTGTGCGCCTTTCTTCCTCTTCTCTTCAGTACAGGTGGACACACATGCATGTGCACATCCGTGTGTGCACACACATACCCCTTGTGTAAGTGGGTCTGGAGGAAGGGAGAAGAAAGACGTTGTGGAAAAGGTGCTGAGTTGATTGTTTGTCTTGACTTGGGCAGCCCGCACAGGAGGTGAGAACATCCATACCCTGAAATCAGGTTAAGGCAGGAGGGCTAGGAAGTCCTCAGACATGAGCAGGAATGGGGTTCGCCCACCGCAGGTAGAACGGGCTCACAAATCAATTTTTATCTGACTCTCCAAGGACAGGGCATTCACTAGGGCTCTCAGATTGGTGACAGAAATGGACTTTGGCAAAAAGAATCTAGTGCATTTTGCAAGGTGGATTCTGGGTGACTCAGAACTGAAGGCAAGGTCGAACAATCAGTCCCAGTGAGCAGAAACTCGTAGACACATCTCTAGGGGACCCCAGGGCGTGAAGGTGAATCAGCCCACTCGTCTGCCTGGGTCATGTGCGCGCGCGCATGCTCTCACAAACACACACACACACACACACACACACACACACACACACACACACACACACCGAGCTGGAGTAACGTGGAGTAGGCTATTGTCACTGGCCATCTTCTCAAGACCACAGAAGAGAATTAGGGGAGATCTTCAAAGCAGGATAAGAACAGTTGGGCAGGCAGAAGCAGCAGATAGCCATGCTCAGCTGGGGGATTTTGCTGCTCACGTTAAAGGTGGAATGGGGACGATGACCTCACGGCCTCCTGATGTGAATCTCACTGTAGTCCTAGGGCAGCACCAGGCCAGCGCCTGTGGCTGGCAGTGCAGGGGGAGAGCCCAGTTCTCCATTTCCTGAGCTGGGCCCTTTCCCTCCTCTAACTATCCCCCACTACACCTCCATGCCTTGGCCTGAGCCCTGTCCTCTGCCCAGAATCTCCTTTCCTCCCTTTGTTACCTGTTCATTTCGTTCTTAAAGACTCAACTCCAGATGCCACCTGGGAGAGGTCTTTCTTTGCTGTCCTTCACTTCCCCACGGGTTAAATGTTTCTGCTCTGGGTAGATCCTTATTTTACGGGTCTTTAAAGTGTGCATTGCTGTAAAAATAGCTGATGGGCATCTACAGCATAAGCCTCTACCAGGTAAAAACAATAGCAAGAGAAAAAGTGGGTTTCCCTTCCCTGCTGAGCCCAGTTTGCCCTTCAGAGGCCACCACTGATGTCCAGATCATTCCAGAGCGCACACTACATGCACGCATGCACGCACGCACGCACGCCTGCGCACACTGACTGTAGGTGGCTAACTCTGTAGCTGGACAGCCTGGCTCCATGCAGAAGCTCAGCGCAACAGCTCCGAGCCACACTCTGGGATTTGCGAGATGCTTTAATTTCCTGTGCTGGCAGCCAGCACCTGATGAAATGAGGCGAACAGGCGGTCCAGTCGGCTCTGCAGCCAAGAGTGAGTGCACCCCTCTCCCCAGCCTCCTCCGAGGGTGGGCAGAGGGAGTCTGCTCAGCAACCCCTGGGTCTAGGGGTCAGACAGATGGCTGGGGTGCAGCTGTCGCATCCAGGCTGCTTGTCTCTGCTCTTGGTATGTTTCCTCCTTCATAACTGGAGGCCATTCGAACCTACTTGATGCAGCCTCAGGAGGACTGGAGGAGGATGAACTGACATGTGAGGCAAGGTGTCCAGAATTGGCACACCCTGAGGGTGGCTGATGGTCATTTTGTCTGTTTACCATGTGGCATCAGCGTCATCGCTTGGCCAGAAGTCCCAGGGGTGGCTCTGTCTTCTTTCTTCTTTCTTTTGAAAATTCTTTTCCTTCCAGGCATGGCGAGGCCTCATTGTTCCTTCTCGCTTTGGGCAGGGACAACAGTTCCTTCCTCATGGGCACTATGGCCACTGCCCACTGGTTCATAGTGAGCCTTGTGCCAGGCACGCCCCCCTCGCTGGGACAGCCCTCTGGTCTCTACTCGTCGTTCCCACATGAAGACTGAAAATGGCGTCATGGAGCGTCGCGATATTCTCCAAACGAGTGAGCGGTGAAAGCCAGCGGCCTGGTGGTCCTTCATAGTGGGATGCAGACATTTCATAAGTTAGCTCCACCCTTGGCTTTCCATCTTCAAAGTAGTCTTCAGAGCTTAGTCCAGAGGAATGAATTGCTAATCATCAAGCAAGCCAAACCTCCTTGGCAGACTTCAGGAAGAGAGGGCTTTGTTATGGACAAGCAGTGCCTTTCTGCTACCCTTAAATAAGACAGAAGCCACTCTTCACCCTGTCTGCAGTGAAGATCAGCCCTGGAGGTGTCTACAGGAGACATAGAAAATTCCTGACTGCTTTCCATAGTACAGCTAGCAGAGTGGCCTTTCCCTGAGAACTCTTCCTGACCCACACTCCATAAACACAACTCCTCCCCACACTTAACACCTGAAGGGAACTGAAGATGCACCCCACTTCAGTGAGGCTCTGCTGGCAGGTGCCGAGCTTTCACTCCCAGCAGCTGCAGAGAGAGTTCCCACCCCTGCAGGTGTGCCAGTGACCTGCCTGTCCTGTGCTTGGCAGGTGACAGCGACAGGAGGACGGAAGGGTTGTCAAGAGGGTAGGTGTTGGATACTGGTCCCAAACACAACTCATTCTCCAGCTCTATAGGCTCTTTAGGGGAGACCAGCCTTGTTCTTTTTACAGAGGGCACACAGGGAAGAGACGTGGTCAGGCTTTGGTTCTGTGCCCGCAGCTAGTGGTAATGGTCCAACATTCAGGGCACGTGAAGAGGTGTCCTCGGGTGAGAGTGATCAGAGTTCAGGACACTGTATAACTCCCATCTCTTCATCAAAGGCTTTCACGTCTTTGTTCCCCACCCATTCCCCACCCCTCTTCCTTCTTTGCTTCTCCATTCATGTCTTGCCTCCCTTTCCAATCTTTGAGAGATAAGTAGAGCACTCATCTCACAGCTGGAATCACAGATTGGCGGAAGAGGGACCGAGATGCTAGATGCCACTGCCTGTCTTGGCAGTGTAACAGCCCTGGCTCTGATTGCTGTAAGTCCAGGGGCAAGTTTAAGAAACTGTTTGTAATCTCTCCAGTCTCTGCTGCTGTATCTGGAAACAGGACAGTGACCTCCCTGGGTGACTATGAGCGTGCATTAAAGTATATAGAGTGCCTCTCGCAGTACTTGCAAGTACTTAGCAGGTGCTCAGTCACCTTTCTGCTCTCTCTCCCAACCATCTTAAACATCATCATCATGTAGGATGTGTGCACTCTGACTTTATGTGTTGGACTTGAGCTTCTCTTGTGCTTTGCAGTGTAAAAGATTTATTTTGTAATATCAGTTCAAGTGGGATCATTCTTCACAAGGCAAAGCTTTCAATACCCAGTGCTGGCGAGCTTGTGCTGAAATGGGAGGCGGGCCGTCTCAGGAGGGCTGCGGCATGCTCACTGCAGTCGCGTTCCTCCCCCACAGACCTAGGGTGATGTGCACCAGGTCCAGATACAGCTGACGGGCTGCCCCTTGATGGCAGCTCTGGGAAGGCCAACCTTGTGCATTTGATGCTCTAGGATGATCAGCTTGAGGCAAAGCAGCATAGGAAGAGTCCTTATGTCTAAAGATGACAAGAGGTGACCTGTAGGGTTTTGGATCAAGCGGGAAGCATTCTTCAGGGAGTGACATTCAAGCAGAGGAAATAAATGGACTCATCCCTGTGTGATCCAGTCAAGGGAGAGAGGTTCAGATGCTGCGCATTGAAATGAGAGTGACCCCTGAAAGCTAGAGCCCTAAACAAGCCCCTGCAACTCTGCATGGACGACTCACAGACCTCACAAGCTGCCCTGTCCATCCCTGCATACTGGTTCCACCCCAGCCACAGGGGCTCCATCCAGACACCCAGGGAGGTCCTTCTCCGTGCCCCCTCCATTGGAAAGTCCTCTGTTCTGTCCTCACTGTGCATCGCTGATCCAGCCCCTTTCCTCTCCACACTCCCACCTGGATGATTACCTGCACTGAGCTGTTCTCCCAGCTCCTGTCTCACCTCCATGGATACATTTCCACACCAAAGGAGTGAGTTCTTATGGACTTGGGTGAAGACTTGTGGAGGGCCTTTAAAAACAGAAATCAGACCGCCTCACCTCCTCACCAGTAAGACAAGGATGGCGAGCTCACCGTGCTCCCAGGTCTGACATGAGCGATAAAGGAGAGACTTAAAGGGTTTGAAGAGTGTCCTCTAGCAAGAGTGGTTCTTATGCTGGGCATGATGGGCCTGACTTCTCTGACATTCCTTTGATAGTGATTAGCAGACAGGAGACCTGTCCTGGTTTGCTCTGTAGGCCTGAATCAACCACTTAGCCTCCTCTGAGCTGATTTTGTCATGTAAAGTGGGAGTCAGCACCTGCCTCATGAGGCTGTTCTGAGTGAATTGAGATAGTTCATCAGCGCGATGCCTGTCACACAGTGAGTGCTGAATGGAGGTCGCCTGGGCTCTTGCTGTAACTACCACCTCTAGCTGTGTGTGGCGGGTGGACAATTCCCACCAACCGCTATGTCTGAAGACGTGACTCCGGTATCCTGTCTGGCCAATAAAAACAAAGAGGGACATACTGAGGAAATGATTCTGGCTCACCTCCTTGCCTTTTCGGGGCTACATGCCGCTGCAGGTGAGGCCATGCTGTAGCTGAACTGGGACACCATGCCCCGGGGCACTGGTTCCAGGTCTCCACCCAGATGCTGACTTTGGCATTTGGGACTTTCGAGGAGGGCCATCTTGGGTGTGTTCCTCAGAACAGCAGGAGAAGAGAAAGCAGTTCGCTCCTGCCGACTTCTTTGAGCTCCAGGGGAAAGAAACAGCAAAAGTAGCACGAGTAACAACGCGAAAATGAGGTTAGAGGTGTGCTGGAATGAGCGGAAAGCCTCAGGGGTATGTTCAGGAACAATGGACTGTCCCTGTTGGGTCACCCAGGGTGTATTACACTGGGTGTAGTCTGCTTCCTGAAGCGGGTAGAATTTCAAGGCGGAGGGGTGGGGACCAGAGTCCTGGTGACAGGCCACCTGAGGGTGCATTGTGGGAGGACTGGAAAGATGGTGTTTCTCCTAGGCTAAGAGCTCTGTATGGTACGTGACAGAAACCTGTCGCCACCTCCCAATGCAGCTTACAACGACACCTGCGTTACTCTTTAATGTTGCGGGGGATGTGGTGGAGTCTGGATGCAAACTCAAGGCTGGCGTGTAGTAAACAGAGAAGTCAAAGGGAACCCTGCACATATTGATCACCACTGTATACAAGTGCAGCAGCCTGCTCACTCTGCCCCAAATGAAAACACTCTTCAGAGAGCACACAAATCTCTGAGCCAGCGTGATTAGTAAGAAGGACTGGCGGACATAAAGTTTCCTTCTTCCTGCCCTTACTCCTTGGAAAGATAAGCCAACATTGTATAACTAAAGTCAAATTGATGGACATGATATGGTATTTTTCTAAATAGGGTGGAAGAGAAAGAAGTGCTCCTTGAGACTAGCTAGAGGCAGAAGCTGTTGACGCCTCTGGGTTGGTGCACCTCTACCTCTGCTGCTTGATGAAACATCCCCAAACTCAGCGGCTCAGGACAGCTTTCAGTTTGCTCTTGAATGCACAGTTTGTCTGCACCTCCGCAGGAATGAGGGTGCTCTCTCCTCACACAGCTGGGGGCCAGGTGGGGCCGCTGGAAGGTAAACTCTGTCTTTGGCATCTGGAGCTGCCAGCCAGAACACCTCTGCCCCTCCTGTGGCCTGGCTTCATCCTCACCACATGGCGGCTTGAAGGATGAGCACCTGGGGGAGAGAGCCAGGAGAAGGGAGGTACCTTTCTAATGATGCTGTTTTCTTTGATGGCATTCACTTGTCAGGAGCAAGTCCCCGCATGTGTTTGCTGGGGCTGCCGTAACACTGTACCTCAGACCGGCAGGCTTAAACCCCGCAAGTGTGTTCTGGACTTTTGGAGCTGGAATGACAAGATCAAGTACAGAGCTGGTTGCTTCTCAGGCTCCTCTCCTTGGCTTGTGTGTGACAGCCCTCTCTCTGAATCTTTGTTCTCTGTCTGTGTATGTTTCCTCATCTCTTCTTCTTACAAGGACTTTAGTCAGATCTGATTAGCTCCTCACTCTGATTGCCTCAGTCACCTGTGAGAAGTTGACATCTGTGATGCCATCTTTAAAATGGAGCAGGAACCGTTACAGGGAATTGAACAACTTTTCTTGTTTGAATTAGACCAAAGATCTTTGAACTGGGCCCAGAGTAATTGTTTTAAGAATCCATCAAGTAAACAGTGTTTGAAAACTGATGATTACAGACTTTCAGCCAGAGGATGAAATAAGTTAGAGTCCCTTTCATTCTTTCTAGAGAATCAGTAGCTAATTATATAGAGTAAGACAAAGCTTGTGAATACCGATGAAATCTTTTCTTACACAACTCACCTCTTCTTCCTCATTTCCACCTATAAAAACCCTTGACTTTGTCCCTCTTCGGGGGCACCTTCTGGGCTTTCTCCCTGACTCTGTGTTAAAACCACCAAGCTGGGTGTATGGGAGAGTTTTCAAATCCTGTAGTTGGCCGGGCTGTGGGCCACCTCCTCCCACATGCTGAGATGGTTGGGGATCTCGGAGCCGGGCTGAGCCGGGGCTTTCAGCGCAGTCCCGGTGCCCCCAGGAATGAACATGGCAGCACCCTCGTCATCAAAAGCGCGTGTGTGTCCAAACCCACACTTCATTGCGTCGATTCTGGAACACTCCGCACCTGTTACCTCTAGCTGCAAACAGCACGCTGGATTCTTGTGTGCATTTAGGGAGCGGGGGGAGTTGCGGAATCCTGACACGGAACGGGTTGGTGAGTGAGGGCTTGGGAGTTAGATTTACGTTGCCTTGAAGTGATGTGATGACTCTTCTAACTGAGCTGGGAAGCAGGATTCGCACCCTCTGCCTGGACACCAGGCACACGTGTTACAGCAGGAGGCGAGCTCCTTAAGCGTCTCACTTAGGTGGCTGTGTGGCACCCTTCGTTCTCCAAAGCAGTACAGCCGGCACCTCCCAGTCACCAGCTCCACGCCCCCTGAGATTCCAAACAGCTGTGGCAGCACCTGGTGCCTGTCCCTGACAGCGACTGCCGTGAGTGTGGTAAAAAATTAAAATTGCTTTTTTAGAGTCAGCATGGGTGAGAATGGAGGGTGGGTAGGAAGAGCTGGGTGTGGGACACACCTGGGCAAGGTGGGTGTGCTTGTGCACCTCTCTGCCCCCTTGTTTGAGCATCTTTTCCCACAGGACCGAAATGCTTTTCTCTTGTTTTTATATTTCTTGAAATGCCCCTGGGAAATTCCCCCATCGCTCTGAGGATCTTCGAAACAAACAGGTTAACATCATCAGATAGGTTTGCAGAGGTGGGGTGGGGGGAAGACTTGAATTTAATGACACGCAAATAAGAATTTATAGAACTGTAAATTCTAAGGTAAATGGGACGCACTGAAGACTTACCTCCTGTGCTGAGGAATGGGGAAAGAGGCCTGGGGCGCCAAGGGGCCAGGAGGGGTCTTCACATGGGGGATGACCTCATAGGACAACACCTGCTTGTAGATGTTTGCCCTGCCTCGAGGTGGCTTTCTCTGATAAAAGGCTGTTTCTGGAGATGACTCTGTATCTAAGATCTCTGGTGAGGATCACAGTTGTGGGCCTCGGTTAATCTTTAGCTCCACATACCAAGGTGACATGTACTGAAAAAAGCCTTCTTTGACCATCTTGGGAAAGACCTCGCTGAACATTTTTTGACCTGATCTTATACCACCGAGAAGAGATTTGATTAACGTGACACATTTCTCTGGAAGCCTTGAGGGGAGATCTGGTGGTGCCTTGATTTTGAAGCAGGACACGGTTTGATTCAGGGACTCACTGCTTACTCCGCAGTCAGTACAGAGGGGTCGTGGCTCTGCTGGGACATATGGCTGAGCTGCTGGCACCTGTTTAATTAGGGGCACAGGGGGCTCCAGGGAAGGAAGATGCGAGAACTCCAGTGGAGTCTCTTGGGAGCTCAGAGTTAGGAAACCCGCTGAGAGCAGCGGCGCAATCACCCTGGTCAGTTTGTAGGTGGGACCATGAGGCCCCAGACAGTGGATTCCCTAGAGGATCAGGTAGCGCCGATAAGTCTTTTGGCTTTTGACCCGCGGTGTGAAGAGGACTATTATTTGGGTCTAGGGGAGCGGCTGAGCCAGCACGATCCTGGCACTTGGGGGGATGCACCCCCCCACACCTTGCACCGACCCCTGTACAACCTGTGTCAGCTCCAAGTCTTTGGCTTGAAACAGGATGGACTGAGCGAGCACATGCCTTCAGAAGTGGGAAGCCTCATTGCCTATTCATCCCTCATCACACCTGTCTCCGGAAAGCGAAAAATTAACAAATCTGACTACATAAAAATTAAATGTCTTTATGAAAGGAAATTCCACAAAGTCAGGAGACAGATGATAAACTGGTCCACAATCTTTTCAACACATATAACAGACAAAGAGATAATTTCCTTAATTTACAAAAACCTCATACAAATCAATAAGAATAAATATGAACAAACCAATCGAAAAATGGGCAAAGGATATGAAAGCCAGCTCACAGAAAAACAAATGCAAATAGCCAGTAAATGTATGAAAAGTTGTTCCTTTTCTTCAGATTACATACTTGAACATCTAAGGGACTGCCTCTGAGGAGATGCCAATTTTCACCTATCAGATTGGCAGAAATTTTAAAAGGTTTGATAATACTCAGTGTTGATGAGTGAATGACTGAAGGAGAGTCCCCATCTCCTCAGTGAACTTCACAGTAGGTGTAATAGTTTAGCTGGCCACTTTGGTGATATCAGACATAACTGAAATTGCATAGATCCTTTGATCCTCTGCTTGTAGATATAAGAATGTCCATTGTCTGCAGAAGGGGAGAATGCGAGGGGTCAGAGTAAGGACTGGCTGTTCTTGGAATCACACTTTAAGATCTGCTAGGTCACAGGTACCCTTTATCCATGCTTTTTTCCCTCTCATCAACAACCCTCACATCCTTTAGCTGTTTTCTCACTCTTGCAATGCATCAAAGAAGATATTTCTTTTATGATATCTGGACCCTTACCTCTCCCCCTTTGCTACCATGTCCGCATGCCAGGAGCCCATCTGGCAGTGGCGACACCTTCCTGAACGGGTGTGGAGGGGAAAACACTAAGCAGGCAATACTAGACTCTGCTCTCACAGACGGGATAATTTCCACTGCTCATAAAAATAAGTGGACGTGACTCTTCTACCAGGGCACACAGCAAGAGACAGCTTTGGTCTCTGATCCTGCCCTGTGACTGACTACCTAAGGATGGGGACGCCAGGAGGGTCCACGTGGCCTCATTCTCAGCAGGGGAAGTATTGGCAAGAGGGGAGGAAAGTGCTCCAGAATGTTTGTTTTCAGAAGCTCTCAGTGGGGCCTGGCTGCAGCCTGCACCCGCTTCCAGGGCCTCTCCTTCCTCCTCAGTGGCGGCTGGAGGGGCAAGTTTTGGCAGGTGTCAGGCTGCACCACAGGGGTCATCATCCTAAAGGGGAATCCGGCTGCCAGAAACAGGAGTAGGACCAGACATAGGATCTTTATTTTTCTCATCAGTTTTCTAGTGAAAAGAAAAGGAGGGGAGGGAGAGCGGGAGGAAAAGATTTAAGAGTACACCTGGGCAGGATGGAGTGAAGAACCCCTGCTCAGAAGGCTAGCCTTTCTTCCGCTCAAGTGATGATGATCTAGGTAACTTACCTCCTAGGAAGCCACAGCACTTGTCCAAATTCAAAAGTACTCCTCTGGGGTGTGCCCTGGTGGCTCAGCAGTTAAGCTGGTGGCTCCAGATGGAAAAGTCCACATAGCTTCAAGGACTCAGGTTCATGGCCTGAGACCGGGGGGACAACCAACATGGACAACCAAGTGGATATATAGGTGCTATTTCTTCCCCTCTCTGCCTGCCTGCCTATTTGCCTTAATTCCTGTCTGCCAATAATTTTCTGGAAGGAAGGGAAACTCAGTCCAGCAGTTTACTATGTGGTCTTACTGAGCAGTGCTTTCTAAAATGATGAGGTGTAGGAATCCCTCCAAGGTCTTGGTAAAATGCAGATTCTAGTTCAGGAGGTCTGAATGGGGCCTAGGACCCTGCATTTTAGCAGGCTCCCTGTGGATATTGTTGCTGCTGGTCCCCGGACCAGGCATGGTTGTAGAGGAATTAGAACCAGGTGACTGTGAATTTGGTCCTTTCATAGTTGAGACGCTGGAGCCCTATGTGTCGTTGCCAAGGCCTCCCCGCTGGTGAGGAGCAGAACCTGGTGTAGAAGTAGGTCCTGGCACTCCCAGCCCAGAGTGCTTTCCTCTGCCCTAGAGAGGAAGCAAGGCAGGAATTGAAGTGTGCCAGGTATGCTAGAATATGAACATTTAAAGGGAGCGTCTGGATCTACAGAAGCCGGTATCCAAGTCTGCTCTGCCAGGGGTCTGCAAGTTGGGCCGCTGGACCCTGAAAATCGCTTCACCGTGGAGCTAAAAGACACAGATATTTTGTAAAGCAAAAGCGTTGGTGTTTTCTTGAGTCATGATTGGACCTGGTAATTTATAGGGGCTGCACAATTATAATCTTAAGTGGGCATCTTTATGGACTCCAGGTGCCTCCAGGGAAGACAGAGCAGCACAGAGTAATGGGGCTGGGTGAGGCAGCCAGGATCTTGCCAGAGCAAAATCTAAGAAATCTCAGATTGGTGATGGAAGGTGCAGTGAATACCTGATTCCCTCGAGCCCTCGCTAGTCCCTGCAATCCAGCCCTCTCCTTTTTTATGTTGGTGGTCCTCCTCTTTGTCTGGAAGGTAGTACTTTGACCAACACACCTGGGAATCCTGAAATGGAAGTAAAACTTTTTAGGAGAGAAAAACATTTCTTTTGTTGTGCTGTCCAGGCCAAAGCACTGTGTTGACCAGGGTTACTATAGGAAGGCCCTCTGGATTAGATGTTTGAAGAACCATATTTCAGGCTTAGTGTATGTTACCATCATTCACTCACTCACCCACCACTCATTCACTCTCTCATTTACTCACTCATTCACTCAGCTTGTGTGCCAGAATTCAAAGACAGCAAAAACAAAGCAAAACAAAAAAACCCAACTCTGTGCTTTCAGGAGATTCATTGTCTAATATGGGAGACGACTAAACCAACTATTAATTATAATTAAGTTATGAGAGTACAGGAAACACAGTGTTTGGAGCATAAGGGAGAGACAGTGATATCAAATTGGTTGGTGGCAGAATGTTTCCTGGAAGAAGTTATAATCTAGTTGAGTCTTGAAGGAAGGGCAGGAAGGGGTGGCGCACAGCAAGAGTCTTCTAAGCAGAGCAGGTTGCGTACAGCCTGGGCCTTGGGCGTGCATGGGTGGCTTAGGGTGTAGAGTGTTGATTAGTGAGGTTCGACCACAGCATTTATGGTGTTGTGATGCAGGTGGCGTCAGGTCACAAAGCCCTATGCACTTAGTAAGGCCCAGTTTCAATTAGATAAAGCTTTAAAGAGAAATTTCAGAAGAAGTTTTATATATAAGTGTAATAGTAGCTATTATCATCATCATAACTTCCTTCATTGAGCTAATTGCTGTTATTTAATTCTCACAATAATCCTGTGTGGAAGGTAATGACATGACACCCGTTATGTAGATGTGGAATTTGACGCCCAGAGAGGATAAGTAACTCAGATCCGTGCAGCTGAAGTTCCAGCAACTGTGCTCTCAACCCCATCAGATCTAAGGCACCCTTTTGTAACAAGTATTTTTAACCGCCCCCATTAACGTGAAATGAAACTCAAACATAATACCCATGTCGATACATAATTTAAGAAATCTGTAACTTCAATAAAAAAGCAAAACGATTTTAATAAAATAATATTTCAGTATGTAAATTGACTATTATAGAAACACTATGAAATAGCTGATGGTATTTTTATATGCAGAATCACCTTGAATGTAGCTATAGATAAAAGACTAAAAATGCTACAGATGCAGACTAAAAATGCTGGGTTGAAAGGATGAAGTGCATGCTGTGAGCCCTGATGCTGATGGGGAACTGATTTTCTGAAATGGTAAACAATCCTTATAAAGTTCTGAATGATAGAATACAGCATTGCCTCATGGACTGATGAAAGAATGAGAGAACCCTGGCCAGTTCACTGCAGATTTTTAAAAACTAGCTCCTGTAAGGACATGATTGCTCCCTACTGGAGGTGACTTCATCCTCAGGGGTACCAAGGCTGGGATTGAAAGATGGGGTGTGGTTTCACTGAACTTAGCATCCTCATAGAACTTTGAGTTGACAAGTTGGGCTATCTTGCCTGTTTGACTCTGTTTTCCCAGTGTGTAGGTCTTTTTAATTCTGGCGTCTTGACTGAGAAGTTTTCCCAGTCCTTTAATGGAGACTCCCGAGTCTTTAAACTCTGACAAGACTCTAGCCTCATCTAACCATAGGTGGCTCATGAAACACTTTCCACTGGATATATTTAAACAATAAGACTCAAAGACCAAGAGACTATTCAGTGATTCTCTAATTATTTGCTGAACCCCTGTTTTTTGTTACCCGTGACTGATAACAAACCACCACCTAAAACATCTATAATTGATTATTTCTCAAACTCTTATGGGCAGATGGGGAGGTTCTTTTGCTTCACGTGATGTTGGCTGGAGCACTCAGGTGCCAGCTGGTCACCAGAGACCCTACTTCTCCATGGTGCGAGAGCCTCCACGTGACTGCGGGGCTTCCTTGCAGTCCGTCTGCTGCAATCCAGCATTAAGCTCTCTGATAGGCCAAGGGGGAAGTTGAAGGTCAGGAGTTGTACTGAGTCATTTCTGCAATCTTAATCTTGGTCAAAGCAAATCCTGGGGCCAGCTAAGATCCAGAGGGAGGTGAAAGAGATTCCATTTGGTTTTAGGTTATAGAGATATTATGGATATATTTACTCTACCAAAACCCAAAACCTACCTGGCACAGTGCTAGGTTCTTGGGGACATTAATGGTGAAGAAAATCAGACATAATCTTTGCTTTTCTGAGTTTAGTCTAGTGACAGGAGAAAGATATCAGTTGGTCATGTGAAATGCTTGTGTAATTAAAAGGACTATGAAGGAGGTGCTTGATACTATAGGAACATAAAAACAGTGAACAGAGTCATAAGCAGTAAAGTCAGAGAGAACTTACCTGATAAATTAACACTCAGTGAGATCAAAGAATCACTGGAGTTATTTAAGTTGTATGTACACCTAGCACATGGTAGATCCTCAGCTGTTACTTGAAGGATTGATGGTCTTGTGCAAAAACCCTATGTCGGAAAAGCCAGTGTGGCTACAGAGAAGAGAGGTTGGAGGACTCTGGGATGAGAAAAGGCCAGAGCAGGACAGACCCTCGTTTGTCAACCCTAGAAACCGCATTGAGGATTTGGGTCTTCAGCTTCAGCGCAATAGGTTTTAAGCCAGAGCAGGTTGGTCTAGTAGGGTTTGGGCTTGAGACGTTCATCCTGACTGTACTATGGAAAATAAACTGGCTTGGACGAGTAGGTGGTGGGAGGGAGCAGCAGAGAAAGAGGGAGAGGGAGGATGGTTAGGGTGCTCTGCATGCTCTGCATTAGTCCAGGCAAGGCTGTGACCACGCCATGGGTGTGGAGTTAGAAAGGAATGAGGAGCTCCCTCAAGACTCTGGGAAGAAAGCAGCTCTAAATGGTGGTCACTGTTTCCCCTTCTGTCAGTTGCTCCTGCCCTGGAAGCCTGTGGAATACATAGGTAGGCTGGACCCACCTGAAGGGTCTGAGCCCTGAAGACAATTTGTGGCACTCTCAGGGAAAGTCACAGGCACAACTCGCTCCCGCCACTCAGAGCCGCAGTTCACACAGGGCTGCCTTCGCCCACCAAAGGCTCTGAAGAGGAATATTGATTTTTGCAGCCGAGGATGTAATTTGGGCACTTACTTTCAAGTCTCCCCTATAGCGCCACTCATACCCTGGGGAGGCGGGAGACCAGGGATCTGGAGATAGTGACTGCGACCTGGCTGGACTTGAGGAGAGCAGGCTCTTCAGTCAAGTCTGTACTGTTCCAGGGTGATGCACGAGTCACTGTCAGCTCCCTGGGACGCGGGAGCCCCAGAAACAAGGGCCGTACACGGAGCGCTCTCCCGCAGAGGCATTGTGGGAGTTCTGATTTGTTGTGGAAAACTTCAAACTTCTTTAAAAGTCGAATAATGTCATGAATCCCAACATAAACATCAACAATGATCAACTCACGGCCAATGTCTTTTCATCCCTGTCCCCAGACTCTCTCTCTCTATCATTTTGAAGAAAATCCTAGACAGCATATAATTTCATCTGTAAATCTAAAAGACAAGAGCGCTTTAATTTTAAAAGAAAAACACATTAATACCATTTTTACTTTTAAAAATTGAGAAGTCATATTTGTAATTATGATATATGTTATGGTGTATTTTTTTACACTGAGAGTCTAGAACACTCAACTTTGGGAAAAGCGACCTGAATTAAAAAAAAATTATTCTTTCAAAATTATGATTTTGGTGATTATTTGCTATCAAAGAATAATTAATAAAGGATTGTATCCTTACCCTTACTCGTCTTATTTTCAGTGTCATTGTCGTTGTATTTGTTCATTTGAATCCAAATCCCAGTAAGGTCCTCACTGTGTAATCAGTTACTGTGCTTCTTACATTCCTTGTGATCTTTAGGTTCTTCCTCCATCTTTCTCTTTTAAAAACTTTTCTTTGCAAACATTTTGTAGAAGAAACTGGGTGAGTTGTCCTTTAGAGTTTTCCACACCTCAGGCTCGCTGATGACATCTCTTTGGTGACATTTAACAGATTCTCCATCCTTTATGTTGACTGGTAGTTGGATGTTGAATTTTGATTCAGTCCACAATCAGTTCTTTTTGGCAAGAGGCTGCATCTTGGCAGCGCTGTTCTCCTTCAGGAGGTGTGCAGTGCTTGTCTCTGCAACGTGAGCTCAGATGGGCCACTGCGCAAAGGATCGTTGCTTAGATCCATTGATTCCGGTTCCAAAATGATGACACATTCCATATTTCATCTTCTTTTTAAAATGAGCTGGCTTACATCTATACAAGAAACTTATCCTCATCAATAATTTGGTTATGCCGAGGCATAATTCTTATTTTAAAATAGTTAATGGCCATCTTTTTTCTGTTTATTTAATAGTTTTAATAATAGATTGGTTCCATATCAGTCTCTAAGGGTAATTAATGAGTTTTTTAAAAATACTATGCATTTAAAAACATTCAATGAGATGTACAGATTAGATCCTCAAATTGTTCAGTGTTAGGCCAATGTAGGCCTCTCCGGGTGGGCTCCTGAGTTCTTGTGACACAATCCTGTTCATATCTGAAGCGTCCTTGCTTTCTGGTTTGACAAATTTTCCAGGCTCATTTTATATTTCCTGCCGCAGACACAAAATCAGTCATTTCTCTAAGGTGTTCCAGTTTCTTTTAGTGAAAAAAAATGGTGTTTAGAGATAACGTTCTAGGCACAAGAAGTGCTGTGAATCCTTCTGGATTGCTTTTTCTCAACCTTTTCAGGGATACATTAGGAAATATGTATCATATTGATGTGTATCATCCAGATAGATTTTATTCAAATTGGAAATTGCAAGGATTTTACTTCCTTCATCTATCTTACATCTTTATTTCCTTTCAGGTTGAAAATCCTCATTTTCTATGACACCCACATAATGATTCAATTGATTTATCCCACGCTTGATTCACGATAGTCTTGGAATAGCAATACCAGCACTGCAGCACAACACAACTGATGAAAGCAGTTTTTTCCCAGTTCCTTCTGCTTCTAGACCACCTCTTAGCAGAGGTGTGCCATCAGCTGATGGTTTAAAGTCACGTGGAGAGCTCTGGCCTGTGTTACGCCGGCCACCGGTCCGCGTGTAAGTTCTTTGCTTCATTTTACATTGAGTTTTTAGGGAGCGTGTTTAAAACAACATATATGAAAAGGAGTCCTGCCACCTGCCTCCAGTTCTCTCTCTGTATAAGTGACCACTTCAAACTTTCAGTGTTTATCTGTTTCTTACATATAGATGAGGATGTAGATCTAGACATCTGGGCACAGACATAGATAGATAATATTTCTTTTGTATATGTTGTGTCTACTTTCTTAGATCAATTCAATGTATGCATTATTGAGCACTTGGCTTTTTTTGTTAAGACTTAATAATATATCTGGACCACAAACAAAAACAAAAACAAAACAAACTGGGTTCAGGTCACACCTGGCCACCTGTGTCATCTTGGGCATGTGTCTTAGTCTCTGCGAGCTCAGTTTCTTCGTGGGTATAACCGGGGCAATGGCACCCACTTCCGAGGGCTGTTGTAGCAGCTCTGTGCACAGCGTCAGCACACAGACTTGCAGTGTGGACTAGCTCTGATGGTTTCACAGATGCTGTCGTGGTTAATCACTTCTCTGCGTTCGACAAGACCGTGTCATTCCCCATCATTGTCCCACAGTGATGAAGTTTAAGAAGGGCTGGTAGGCACCTAATCATCTTTGAATCCTGATCCAAGGAGCTGGAAGTGACCAGAGCCCTTGGAGATCTCAGCAGCTATTTTCTTCTTTTACGCGGGGAGAACTGGAGACACAGAACTAGAGACTTAAGTGATTTTCCCAGGACCACCAACCAGGCTGGGAAAGCCTGCTGGTGATATCCAGTCCCACCAATTCTTTTTCAAGGTAACTTTTCTCTAAAGCAGTGTTCATCCTCCTCGGCAGCAGTGGAAGTTTCTCTGTGCATTCTTGCCTTCTCTCTGTAAGAGGAGAAATGGGGTCAGGGATGGGTCAGGGAAACTATGCCTTGAAGAAGAGTTTCTTCCCTCCCTTGGTATGTAAACATAATAACAGGCACTGGGGCTGATTCCTATCTGGAGGCTCATGAATTCATCCATTTGGGGATTGTGGCCAAGATAGGAAGTTCAAGGAACAGTTCCTTGCCCTCAGGGGCTTTAGAGCAATTAAAACAACTTCATGCTTATTTAAAATCCAAACATGGCTGTAAAAATGTGTGTCAGTGCTTAAAATAACAATGCATGTTAATCTTATTTTTCTTAAACAAACTTGGAATTGTTACTATTATTAACTTCTGTTTTGTATTTAAGGAAATGAAGACTTTAGTAGGTTTTGCAACTTTCCTAAAGTTGCAGCAGATGAGTAGAAAAGCTGGCTTTGAACTTAGTTGCGTGACTTCTGCTTATGCTTTCAATCAGATATACCCAGGGGTCTGGTGCATTTCCACTCTGACCCACTTCTGAGATCACTGGGGGATGAAAAAAAGCAAAAAAACAGGGTGTCCAACAGCCACATGCAGTCATTTGATATGTGATTCATTAATTAACAGCCCTTCATTCATTCTTTGCTTTCCCGAGTGCCTTAAGAATCCAGATGCCAAAGCTAGACCTCCCGGGTTTGAATCCCAGATCTAGCACTTACTACCTTGCAGGTGACTCACCTTTTCTGTGCCTCAGTTTCCCCAACACTGTAATGGGAGTAATTGTACCGACCTCCTGGATCATCATGAGATTTACATGTGTTAATTCATACGAGTGCTCCGAACCCTGCCTGGTCCATGTAAAGGGTCTATTAAAGTCAGCAGTTACCTTACTGCTGCTAAGTGACATGTTGAGTGATCTGTGAATTAGTGGGGCATTTTGGGAGTCCTGGACTCTGGTTCCGCTCTGCCGCTAGTGAGCCATATGGTCACTGGCAAGTTGTCTGTAACCCTGAAACTCAACTTTCTCACTTATAAAAGGGGAGGCTTTGACCCCATGTTTCAATGTGTTGAGGGCCCTGTCCTCTCTGACACAAATATGGAAATTAATCTTAATAATTTAATCTTTCTAGCTGGAAGCTCGTAAAAACAGATCCTCATTCACTGTTAACAGGTAAAATAGCGAGTCCATGCCTTTGTCACATGAGTGTGTCTCTCAGTGTGATCCTCATCCATCTCAGCACCCCCGGGCTGCTGTTAGGAACACAGGTGCCTGAGCCTCAGCCCAGACCTGTGAGCCAGAACTTTTGAGGAGGAATTTGGAGAACACGTAAGGATCCAGGTGAGTCCTCGGGCAACCCATGTTTAAGAACCATTGCAGAAGAGACAAAGAAGGTCACCTTTGAGTCGCATAAGCTAGGCAGAGTTCTCAAACTTGAGTGTGTGCACTCAGTTGAGGATTTTGTTAGAATTTAGATTTAGGAGGTTGGAGGTGGGACCCGAGAGTCTGCCTTTCTAGCAAACTGCTAGGTGATGTTGAAGCCAGTGGTCCATGGACTACACTTTGAGTAACGAGACTTCCCAGCCCCGCTCATGAGCTGTGTGACCTGGGAAGGTGCTTAATTTCTCTGAGTCCCAGATTCTCTATCTATAAAGAGGATGATAAGTATACTGACACCATAGGATTGTTAGGGGAATTAAACCAAAACAGTGAAATGAAACAAAGCTGCTTGCCACAGCACCCAGCATGTAGGCAGTTCTAAAAGATGCGCTATTACTACTTGAGCAGAAGTTCCATGGATTCAGACTCTGGGATGAGATGCTGCGAAGGTGCTTTTTTAGCAGAAATCCAGAGGTGCCTCTGAGGCATGGAGGAGTTGCTGCCCTGCCCCCGGTCCATCAAGGACAGGAGACTCTCCAGCTAACTGGAGTTCTCCGCATCCCACAGGCATCTGTTCGGAAATGTCTCATTCAGAAAGCATTGCAGTGATGTCTTCGATCAAACTGTCATCCTCATACAGCACAGGTAATGAGAGCTTTGTGAAGCAGCCTTCATTGCTTTCCAAGCAAATGTATGTTGGAAGGTTCTGATTTCCCCACTGGGTGTTAGAAATGGACCCCAAATCATGAGCTTCACGAGCTTGATAATCTCACTCCACTAACAGGGCGCACCTGCCCAGAGATAAATGGGGCGGGGCGTCTGGGTGTACTGCTGAGTCATCGACTTGGCAGTGACCGAGGTTCCTGTGGGAGAGAAGTCATTTGAACATGCCATTCCCTTTCTATGTGGGGCTTCTGGCTGTAACCTGACCTAGATTTAGATTCGTAAGTGTTCAGGTATTAAGTTTGGGAAATGGCAATTTAATGAATCTTTGCTGAGCATCCATCATGCCAGGCTCTGTGCTAAGGCAGAGACACAAGAATAGCAAGACAGTTAAGATTCCTAGGATGGGTGGTGGCAGGGAACACGTACATAAACTAACCACCGAGTAGACAGCTTAGACTATGATGATGGCTCAGAAGGAAATGAGCAGAGAAATGTGCTAGGAAGAGACAGGGTGAGAATGTTTTTGTTTTTGTTTTGTTTTCACTTTAAAGGAAAGGCACAGGCAGGAATGAAGGCAAATAGGCAGGCAGGAAGAGAGAGGAGAAAGAGCACTTTATTTTTTATTTAGTTGTTCACACTGGTTGCTTCCTCCTGGGCCCAAGACTCAAACCCAGGGGTGTGTGGCTTGCTTCTTTGGACTCAACTAACTAACCTGCTACTCCATCAGGGCTCACTGGGGTGTTTTGAAGAGGATCAGGAAGGCCTCTTTGAGGAGGGGATGTTTTGTTTTAAGTCTGGAAGCATGAGCATGAATTGGTCCTTCAAAGAAGGAAGGAGGAGCAGTGTCTGTGGGGACTCTGAAGTGGTTATGGAACTTGGCTTGTTAGAATAAATAGAAGAAAACCAACACAACTGGAGAGAGAAAGAGAGAGGAGGGAGGGAGGAGAAATAGATTGTGTGTGAGTGTGTATATGTGTGTGTGTCTCAAAGGAGGTTGAAAAGATGTTTAATAAAAATAACACTTCTTGAGGACTTAAGGTGTGTCAGGTACTGTTTTAAGTGCTTTACCGGTGAGAATTCCTTCAGTGCTCACAACTACTCTTATCATGCCCATTTTACAGATGGTGAAAATGAGGCACAGAGTGACTATGCAGGGTCAAAGTTGGGGAGGACCTGGTCTACTAGCAGATGGCAGTGTCTGTTCCCTGAAAAATGCCTTGCTTTTTCTGAGTCCGATCCCTCACCTCACCCTTTTGGTGCTGTTAGCGTCTCAACCCTACCTGTGCTGTTATACAGAATATTAAAGATTTGAAAGGTTGATTTATAACTGCAGATGTAGAGTTTATTCTTGTTGGACCATGCATAGCCAACTAAGTGTTGCTAATAGTTTTTTTCTTTGCTTATAATGACGTTTAATAAGCATTCATTAAGTGCAGTTTGGCACAGTGGATATGGTGAAGAGAGATGGAACAGGTTTGAATGTTAGCTCCACCATTCTTCATACATCCTGGCGCCTAAGAATCTGGCAAGTGTAAGGTGCATTACTAAAGTAATAAAAAGAGGTTAGGGAGAAATAGTACACTAAAAATCTACATCCATTGTGAGAGTCTTTATTCCAATGTGAGGAGGGATAAACACAGTGTTTTACAATTAAAGAAATGGTGTGATGGTGGGGTGATGTCTCCAAACCTCAGGTGTCTTTGTGTAAAATGGGCTACATGACCTTACCTCACTGGGTCATCATGAGCAGTTCTAGATTTGTGGTCACACATGAACCAGGTGTGTGCCTTAAGGAATCAGCAAAGGAGGAAAAGAAATGTGAACAGTTCAACTTTGATGAATTCTGAATTTTGTAATAACATATCTAGAAAGAAGGTATTTTGATTTCAAAATACAAATAGGCTTCTAAGTTAAATTTACTATGTGTAATTGAGGGGTACCCTGTGCCCTCATGTTCTGAAAGTCTTATCTGCACCCTGACGGAAAGACTAAAAGAAACAGTGTATGCTGGGTGTTCAGCATGGAGCCCAACACATAGAAGGCTCTGCAGATGTAGTTTTTTCTGCGGTGCTCTGTGCTGTGCCTTGGGTTCTCTACTGGGGAGACATAAGGAGCTATAACTAGGTTAACCATGCAATTATCACCTGACCTAATGATTTTGAGAGTACAAGAAAGAATTACTATTAATTAAATAGAGATACTGGATATAAACTGGATTGTCATTGGTAAACTAAAGCGTGAGATTTTTGTAAACCACAAAGTCTGTATCCTGTTGTCCAAGAAATCACCAGCAACAGAAAGCTAATAACAAACCCCCCTGACCCCACATTTCATGAGATTCAAAGCTTCACCAAGACATGGACAAATATCTATTTAAGATTTCTTTTTCCCTGAAGTTAAAGTTTCATATAACGAAAGACTGGTTTGCATTTGTGATTTCGTTATGATAGAATTTTTGTTTGCAAAGACTTCAGCGAGCTGTGGGGATACCGTCCTATGTGATGTAACAGTGAAATGTCTTTTCCATCTAGGAAAAAAAAAGACTCAATTGTGAGTTACAAAGTCACAAAGGGAAGAAAGTCAATAAATTTCAGATTTCACTAACCTGGGATTTGTATTGACTTGGGTACAACCTGGGACTTATATTCCCTTTGCTTTAGCTATTGGTAAATGAATTTATAAAAATGCATTTTTTTCAGTCATCGTGAGGAGGCACTGGACGTGGGTTTGGAAGGAATTACGATTACACAATAATAATAGCTAAGGTATTTTGAATGCTCAAGTACTGGGCTAAGCTTTTCATGTGTATTAATTTATCATATCATCATCTGGGACCTAAGAGTTTGGTTTAAGAGAAAGAAATGGAAGCCTAGAGAGGTTTGTTTAATTTTGCACAGTTAGTAAGAAAACAATGTAGCCAAGTAACAAACTACTATACTCTGTCAAGGAACTAAAAATATTTTATTTACAGATAATTGATATGAGAGTTCATCCAGAGGATATGAAGAAATGAAACATTATGCAGTGGAGTTTTACCTTCACTGGGAAGCCCACAGCGCCTTGTATACAAGCGTATATTCTAATTATAAATTTTCATTTTTATTTCCCTTTAGGCTCTAAACAGCTTGTAGTTAATTACATACGTAATTGTCACATTTGCTGTCTAGCATTTTACCTGTTAGTGCTTGATACTTTATTGCTTGGCGAGTAAACCGTCATTGCAGGCCCTGCCTGGTAGGCACTCTGCGGGTGAGGGGAGAGCAGTGAAGAAGACTGCCCTGGCTTCTGTCTTCGGAGTCGTCATTCAGACCTCCAATGCGTCATTGTTCGGTGAAGAGCTACAGAAGGGACAAATCAAGCCACCATGCTGGAGGAGCCTGAAATGCCCTGTCATTTGCCCCACAGTCTTGGAGAGAGTCTTTAGGTCGAGGAGAGAGAAAAGCCTGGGCTGTTGATGAGGCAGGTTAAAAAAAAAAAATGCTCTTTTCCTCAAACACCAGGTGTATGTACATCATCCGAGGTACCTGTGGAAAATGCTGATTGCAGGCACTGAGTTCCCACCTGACCTAGTGGACCTGGGACTGTTCAGATAATTGATGGAGGTCCTACTCTGTGTCAGGCAGGTGCTGAATTCTGGGTTCCATCATTAGTTACCCAGACATTTCCTTACCCGAAGAATCTTACCTTCCAGTGGAGGACATGAAGATGAATAAATAAGACCATTTTAAACTTGAAAGAGTGTTCTGAGGTAGGTAATGGATTAAATAGTGGCCCGTAGGTAGGGGTCAGGGGTGGCTTGCTGTGTGGGGGTGAGTGGTGGTGAGAGGAGGCCTCTATGAGCGCCTGACATTTGAGTTGATTCATGCAGAGAGTTGAGGAAGAGCCCTCAGCTAAGATTCTGAGGGATCGCCAAGTTCAAGGAGTGCCAGAGACCCGTGGAATAAAGTGAGTTACAGGAAGAGATCAGATTGGGAGGCAGGGACCATGCTATTTAAAGCCTTGTAGGCCATGATAATGAGTTTAGATTTTATCCTGGGAGCAACATGAAGCCTTAGAAAATGTTGAATTAGCAGAAAATCTAATCCTTGGATAACACTTTGAGAAATACCGATAGCGTGGCTTGACCTCAGCAAAGACCAGAAATCTCACTGTATTGCCTTTCTGTGCTGCTCCCATCATTTGCTCTCCTTGGAGTATTCATCCTGGACAGTGACAGTCATCTTTCACTGCCACTACCATTGCCTGAGGGCTAAGTGGACACGTCTGGGTGAGCAACTGTGACAGACAGTTGACACAATCACCTCATAAAGTGATTTTAACTGACTAAGCAGGGGCATAATGCTTCTTTAGAGGTCCTGGTTTTCTGAGAGAAAGAACTGCTGTTTCTTCTGCTCTTGTTAAGGACTTAAGCCTTCTTCATATTGAAGAGCTTCCATAAACAAACCCAGAGATTACTAAATGTTCCCACAAAAAATTGTTTGTGTCTGTATAAAGGGGAGCTCTTGGTGTTGGCGAATGGCATGGCAGATGTTCTGTCCTGAGGCTCCGGAGTCCCAGGGGCCAGGGCAGATTCCCAAGCTGCATGGGATCGTCCTTCCGCGATTAATTTTGTCTTGAATATGAGTTCTGAACTTAAGGAAGAGATCAGATAATGCCTCATTCTCAGTTTCTGCCTTAGACTCTGAGACCAGTTCTGAATTTACCCAGTATCGCCTCTTCTCTGAACGACTCTGGGTCTCTCTTGAATTAAGGATGCATGCTTGGTTTCTCTCCCTCGGGTGGCAGCATGCTATTCTCCTTGGGTTGTTCTTGCCTTGAGGAACGCCCCTATCTTACATCCCCAATGTAAGTAGAACTTCTGAGACCTTCCAAAGAATTCAGGTGACACTGCCAGTTTCTTCCTCCCAAGTTCTCTGTAAACATTATTTATCTTTTAGGCCCCCAGGTCCCCTTTAGTCTTCATCTTTGGGAACTGCCTTCCCTGTGGCTGCTGTGTTTATAGAATGTGATCTTTGCTTCCTGACCAAAGCTGCTTAGATGAGATACAGACACCTGACTCAGTATGAACTAATCAGAATCTCTTTCCTGAAAGACTGAAATGGAAACTCAGATTTGCTCTGCATTCTCTGCTAATAGCTGAAATCAGAGACATATGAACTCTAAATCTGGGCTATTCAGTTTGGTAGCTACTAGATATTGACCACATTAAATGTGATCAGAACAGAATTAGGTATTGTGTAAGTTAAATTAACATTATATTTCAAAAGTTTTGGTGTGAAGGAAAATTCACAGTATCTCATTAAAATGTTTATGTTGATTTCATGTGAATTATATTTTGAGTATATTGAATTCAAGGTATGTCTTAAAATTGATTTAACTTTTTTTTTTAAATTTCTCCTTTGTATCTTACCCTTTTTAATGAGTCTATTGAAATTTTTTTAAATAACATCTTGTAACTCACATGGTATTTCTTCTACTGGAAAGTGCTGCTCTTGATTTTGTCATATGTTTCGACAGGGAGAAAGGTGATTTACAGAGAAAGAAGAATGAAGCAAAAGCTGAGAAAGACGCATGTACAAATGCACACATGACTCAGGAATTGAGGGAGTGGAGGGAGAGAGACAGAAAGAATGAGAGGGGAGAGAATAAAGGAACGTGGCTGAGGCGAGCTGACTAGAAACAGCTAGAGAAAGAGATACAGACACAGAAGGTGACAGGGAAAGCCTGCCCGGGTTCCTGGTGACAGTTCCATTCTTGGTTTAAGTCCTTGGGAAGACCCATCAGTATTTCCATCCCTGGATTCTGAAGGACACCAGTATATTCTTATGATAAATTCTCCTTTTTTTGGCTTACATATATTCAAACTTACTTACAATTTAAAAAGGTATTTGCGAGCCATCGTCTGCAGGTCGCTGATCGTTAGGGCTGTGGTTGGAGCATGTAGCTGTCATGACAGCACAAGGACAGCAGACATCTGGCACATTTACTACCACTTTCTTATCCTAGCTCTGTCAGACACTGCTAATCTCTTGGAGTCCTAAGCATGACCCTAGAATCCTTTCCACTGCTAGATCTCTGGCAGCTACCATCACTAGACTAGAAGCAGCATATAAGGAAAATCTTTGTTATTTTGGGGAAAATTATTCAAGTAGAAATCAGAGGAGACAGATTTTTGGTTCAGCTGAAATGTGAACTTGTTTTTTCTTTAATCAAGTCATTTCCCTTTTCTGAGCTTCAGTTGCCTTGTCTGAAAAATGGCAATAATGATAATACCTGCCACAGGGTTGTTGTGAGACATGGGAATACTAATGGAAATGAAAGTCCTTGGGAAGGATAAACAGAGGAGAGCTTCTCTTCTGAGCAAGGTCCTTGGGCCAACCTGCTTCTCTGCCCTCCATCCCACATTGTAGCAGCGGGTCACCATTGCAAGGGTTTGGGATTTGGAAACAATTTCCAAAAATTGTCATAAAATGGAGCATTTTTATAAGTGGGCAGGACCCATCAGTTTCATGTCTTCTTATGTTATTTTAATTTTCATACAAGAAGAAGCTGGCACTGAGAAGAAATACTGACAGGGAAGATTTTGGAAAATGACCCGTCTGCAATTTGTGGAAGAATTTAAAGTTGGTGAAACATCAGCTTTTGGAAATAAAAAGGTGTGTGTGCATGTGTGCGTGTGTGTGTGCGCGCGCGCACGCATGTGTATGTGTGCATGTCCCTAAGTGCCGTTCGGTCGCTGGAACTGTTCTTAGGGAACAAGGGCACAGCATGACCAGGTCTGGTTCTAATACTAGTGATGTTTCCTCTTGGACTGCTAAAGAGTTTGTTGAAGTTACAGGTTGGTGAATTCAGGCAAATGAAATCTACCCATAATTACAGCAAGAACACATTCAGTGTTTATTTCAATGGTCTTTGCCAGTTACCTAATACGTGTAGTCAGAATTGTGAAATCATATGGTCCAATTTGGGGTTTCAGAAATATGGCTGCTATACCCATGGTCCGCTGCTTTGCCTCTTCAAGTCCAAAGGAGACTGTCATTGTGACCAATTTTGAAGTATATGTATGACCAAGGGGAATGAGTCTCTTGAACGCGGTCATCTTCCCAGGATCTGGCTTTGAAAGCCCTTTACTCAAAGAGAAGTCAGGAAGCAACACCGTGAGTAGTTTGGATAATAGTTAACAGTTACGTTGCACTTAAAATTTGCCTCACTTTTTCCTAATCACTTTCCATATAGTCATTTAATTTAACCCTCACAACAACCCCAAGAGAGAATGTTATTCTCCCCATTTTATAGATAAGGAAATTGAGGCAAAGAGAGATTAGGGGATTCTCTCAAAACCCCATAGCTATAAGTGGAAGAGGTCACAGTTGCAATGACTCTGTAAAGACCTAGACCACTAGGCAGGGACAAGTAAATTCCAGAGCTATTAGGAAGGGAGGAGCAGTGATACTCATCTCCAGAAATAGCTTCTCAGAAATGTCAGAACGGAACAGGAAGTCAGTGACCATGCAGCCCTCCTGGCTTATTTTAGAAATGAGGAAACTGAGGTCTAGAAAGGTTAAGTGATTTGCCCAAGATCATGTAGAGGGTCAGCGACAGTGTCAAGCAGAGAACTTAAGTTTTCTGACTCCTGTTCTGTGGTTGAGCATGATGCCCTGACTGCTGGCAGTGCTGAGGGGAGTCCTGTCAGCTGCTGTCCATGGGCTGCATTTGAAGTCTCTTTCGTAGGATGCTTTCTGCTCCTCTGCTTTGGCTCCTCTTTCCTGCACCTGGGAATGGGGTCCCAGTCTTGGAGTTCATATGTCATTTCTGACTCCCCTCTTTTGTCTGTCTTGCCATCAGTCCACCTCTCACATTCCCATGAGACTCTTCACAGTGTTGCCTGACAGTTCATCCCTCTTCTCCTTGGAGCCTCGTCAGTCCTCCATCTCCTCGGGCATGTGTGAGTGGGGGACCACTTTGCTGGCCACAGTGAGTGGTCCACGGTTGTGTGTGAGACCTCAGCTGAGTCAACCAGCCAACCCTGGAACCTCGCAAAGCATTATTCTCTTTGCTAGGGGCTGATGAGTTCAGAGAGTGTAAGTTTGGGGGCAACCTGAGACCTTGAGAACAAAAGCAACACAGTGTCAAGAGTGCTGACAGAGGGAGTGTGGAGATTCCGAGGGACACTGCACAACCCATGGACTTCTCCATTTTATCTGCCAGTGCTTCCTTTTTTTATTTTAGCTGAAGCTAGTTTGAGTTCAGTTTCTGAGAACTTACATCCAAAATATTCTGCTAACACTCCCCATTTTAAAACAAGGGAATTGATGGGTGTTTCCTCAAGTTTGTTTCCAGGCTGTCTACTAATTAGGTAAATATTGAGTATCTACCATGTGTAAGGTAACAACGACTTACAAAGATGAGTAGGAGAGAGTCTTTACCTTTAAGGACCTGATGGTCCAGCAGGGAAGATAAGCCTCAGAAATGATTGTCATAGAAAATGGCTCATAATGAGTAACCTGAGGGAGGTGTAAACAGTATGCCGTGTGTCAAGAAGGAAGAACCCACACTCAAATGGACAGCAGAGTAAGATATTTTTTGCAGTGTACAGGGTTTGAGGCAGATTTTGATGGTCAAGGAGGAACAAAAGGAATTCCTAACATAGAGAATAACAGTGTATACTCCATAACTATTTGTTGAATGAATGAATAAGTATTATGGAAAAACTTTCAATGTCACACCAAGGGCTTTGTGGCTTTGTACCTAACCCAACAGATAATGTAGGATCTTCAGCAATTCTCAGGAAAATCCATGTTAAAGGTCACCTATGTGATCTATGGGCCATCTACTCTGCAGTTACGTCACAATTAGGAAGAGAGACTGGGTAGCAGTGGGGAGGAAAGAAGAACTGGAGAGTCAGGTGATCTCCATTAGTGACCCATATTGAGTTATTTATCCAAACTTTGAAAGGAGTGTTTTGAGAATAGAAGCAGAGAACAGCTGTGGGAAGTAAAATGGCAGAATTTGTTTCTCTTCACAGAGGAAAAGTCAGGGGAAGACCTGAAGGATGGTGTGTCAAATTTGTTTTCCATGGGTGACCACAAAAATGTCTTATTTCCCACCGCATCAAAAGTAAGGCCTAATTGCCCAACTCAGTCCCCCAACTCTTAAATATGAGTGGGTTCATCATTCACTTCTGACCAAGGGAATATGGTGGAAGTGACGCCATATGAATTCTGATGGTGAGTCCTAAAGAGTGACTCAGCTGCTGCCTCATCATCTGGAACTTCACCCTTGATATCTCAGCCACCATGTGAGTAGCCTGCTGCTTGTTCCTGTGGAGAGGCTGCAACGAGTGACCTTGGAATTGTGTCTCCACATCTGGAGAGAGGGAGAGCTTGCTTTCATGGACCCAGTGGGTGCAGACCCACACTGTTCCAGCACCATTAAGAGACCCCAGGGAAGAACCACCCAGCTGAGTCCTTCCTGAATCCTTTATCCATGGAAACCACAAGAGACAATGGTTGCCTTCCATGCCAGCCGTTCTGAGCTGGAGTGTACAGACGGACCTTGCAGACAGCATGTCCAGCCATCTTCTGGGAATGTTTATCTTCACCCATCCGTCAAGACCAGACTAGGAAGACAGATTTGAGGCCATTTGAAGAGACATGCTCCTGAATGTTCTGAGAGTGAATGAAGTTGTCAAGGGGGAGAATGTGGTCAAAATAGAGGAGGCCCATAGGCCCCATTTGGTTGGGTACAGAAGAAGATCTGGTACAGAATGAAGAGATGTTACTAGATAGTTACATCATCAATGGTTCGTATGCTTTGTCTAGCTCACCCGATCAGGCTGTCACGCCATACAAGCAAATCTAGTTTTGCTGCAATAATAAGTGCATTAGTCAAGCTTGTAACAAACCACCCCATTATCTCAGTGGGTTTCAGCAGCAAGCAGGTTTTCCACTATAACACTTGTGTGCCACTGTAGGCCAGCAGTGGTTCTGCACCAGGCAGCTGTCTGCTCATTCCAGGTTCAGTGGGGAAAGCAGCCTCCACCTGGGACAGCTGCTGTCAGGAAGGAGAGGTGAAGCCAAGGTCCTCAGAAAGTGGTGCTGCCACTGCGTGGATGTGTGTGTGTGTGTCATGCTGCTCCACTCCATTGGCCATGCCCCAGTAGCCCACAGGAACCACAGCAGGTTCCATGGCACTGGGTCCCCATGGAGCTTCTTACAGAGGCGAAGGTGGGGTGAATGGTTGCAACAATCTTACCCCTCCCACCAGAGTAACTTGTGTCTACCACAATCCGTGGCACTTAGAGGCTCTCAAATATTTTTTGAGTCAACGAATGAGTATGGTCAGGGAAATAGGAGAAGATTCAAAGGTAGGCAGTGATTTTTGGAATTTAATGAAAATTTCACCTCACAGTTCCAAAAAGAATCTGAGAGCAGATTGTAGCAGGGGACTTTCTGAACCCAAGAAGCCACATAGGCAGAATGTGAGTATTTTCAATCTTTCTCTTCATGGGAAATTTATAGACACCTGACTCAGGTGTAGATCCTGAAAGATACTCATTTGCCTAAAGTTCCAGGACACTAGTGCATCCTTCCTGAAACTCACGCCTCCTTGCTTGCTAATTCCGTTGACATCTCTCAGAGATGGGAGCTGCTATGTGTGAGACTGGGCTGTACACTCGCTGCCCAGCACCTAGCAAATCAAGGAACTGCAGGCTCGGAAAGGAACCAGTCTCCACATCCGTTGCTTGGAGCTAGGTCAGGTCACTGTCTTTGGGGTGCAGAGAGGCGCTACAAAACTGGCTGTGGCTGTGGAGGGCTTTCAGGCAGTGTGGAGGTAGGGAAGAACTGGAGGTTAGCTCTGTAAACAACAAAAAGAATGAGAATACAAGTGTGTTTTAATTTAGAAATATCCATGCAAGCCATGCTTATTAGCTTTTTATTTTTAATTCAAAGTAATGAAAAACCGAAAGGAAATGAGATGCTCCATGAGATTTAGCCAAACACTGAATAGGTCCTGTGGAATCTGCAAAATTACTTATGGATGGCTTTTGGCTAAAGCTGAGATTAAATTACTGCTTACCTATTCCTAAAGGGTGGTGTCCACTCTTGTGCGTGGTTTCATGGGCCTCTGCTCCACTGTTCTTGTCTCGTTAATAATTACCTCGGATACCATGAGAAACAGTCATCGAATGGTTGTGATACCTGAGTCTTTCACATGAACTGTCTTCACCTGTCTTATGGGTGATGAACTCTGATTCCTTGAACGTCTGGATTTAACCTTACCCTGGTCCCTCTGTGTGAGCAGAAGGAAGACATTGGAACTTAGGTGTCTCTTCCTTCTAAGTGATGGATAGTTAAGTAGAATTTCCTGTTAATGCAGCAAGAGCGTGTGGGTCTCTAACTCTGAACCTCCTGAATCCCTTTGCGCTGCTCCTGTCTTCCTCTTCTTTTGCCAGCTGTTATGGTCATATAGTGGCCACGGCTGCCCTGTGCTGAAACAGCTTGAGGTTTGGGACCATATATGACATCTCTGGCTTTTCACATGGTTCTTTTGTTTTTGGCCCTCTGCAGTACTTTAAAGTGATGGTTTGCACATGGAAGTTTCATTCACTTCACCAAGCATTTACTAAGTGTGCACATGTTAAGCATTGTGTACTAGGCCCACGGGATGCTGTCATTGCCTTCAGGTATCTGACAGAATCCTGGGGAAAGGAACACGTGTTCATTCCTTCTTTCAAACTTCTTTCAACTCTTCATTAATGCTTACTATGCCAGTACTGTGCCAGGCGCTGGGAGCAAACAGAGCAGTGAGGAGATAGGTGTTCAGTCTCTCCTAGAAACTGTCCTAGTCTGGAGTGGAGCTTGGAAAACAAGATGTGACTTGAGCTGAGATTTGAAGGATGGGTAGAAGCAAACCAGATGAAGGAGGGAGACAGAAAGGAATATCTATTCCATGTCCATGTAGAAGAGCATGGAGAAAGACTTAGGGTGGAAGAGAGGAGACCAGGAAGCAGAGTCAATATGGCTGGAGCCTAGCATGTTAGGCATAGAGAGTGGGAGATGAGGCTGGAGATGGAGGAGCCTGCCTCTGCAGGTCAGACTTCAAATAGAAATAAGTGCAATCAAGTGATTGTCTAGGAACTAAAATAAAGGTGCATGTAATTGAGACACTCAGTTTTTTTATTGAATTAATGCACAGATAAATGATTATGCAGATGACTGTTCTAGAAACTTACGTCTAATAGCTTGTTCATTGTTTAATCAAGAAGGGGCTAAACAAACACAGAGCATTTCAAGGACTTGCAAACTTCTGCTGTAGCCATAGCAAGAAGAATCCCATGAGCTGGAGGGTATTTAAGACAGATGACTCTTTGCCCTCACACCTGAATGGGAAAAGAATGGCCTTCCTCAGGGTTCCACAGTCCCTGAAAAGAGGAGGATGGTTGCCTGCAGAGGATTAGCTGAAATAGGTCCATAATGAGGCAGCCCTAAGTCACTGGCAGCACTTGGCACTTAACTGTAAGGAACAACTCTTATTTCTTAAGCTCTTGCCTTGTGAGGGCTTCCAAGGTGAGCAGTCTGGGTAAGTAGATTCTTTTCTTTCCTCAGAAAGCTTCCTGACCCAGAATTGATAACTCTAGGCCAGCTTGTGGCAGAACATATTCAGGCACATAATTGAAATCTAAGGCATCCTTGGGAAAAAGTTCCCCTTTGACCCAATGCCACTCTAGAGTGGAGGAACTTTTTTCTTCTTCATGGAGTTTATTTTGGTTCGTTTCTGAAATTATAGCTGAGAAGAGTAAGACCCTGGTGTGCCGTGGTTGGGTATTTTGTTTGTTTGTTGTCAATTTACCTGGTATGGACAAAAGGAGCCTCTGTCACACCATGCTTGGTGTCACCTGTGTTGCTTTGATCACTCTGTCTGCTTTTTGCCTGGAATGCCCTCCTTTCTTCCTGACCAGCCCTTAACTCTTACTAGTGCTCTGTACATTTGGGGATCATATTATAGTATTTATTCATGCACTTTTTTTATGTGTGTGATCTTGGTTCTTCGACAAGATTATAACTTGGTTAATAACTACTTTCTGAATCTAGTAGTGACATATAAAATTCAAGGATTAGAACTGAGAGACATGCTTCTTTGCTCTTCTGAGTTCATTGATGAATCATAAGACTTATTACTAAGTAAATCTCGTAAGTTAGACAGAAAAGCAGAATATTACAGTGTTTCAGAGAATAAACTGTGGAATTAGATAAAGACGTGGACAGGTTCAGTAGTTTCTCTATGCCTCAGTTTCCCTGTTTGTAAAATGTGGTTTGTAGTAGTGCCCACCTAAGCAGATATCATTAGAGACTGAATAAGATAATGCAGACATATCAGGCTAACCCCTAGGTGAGACTAGCTACAGATGACACCATGAACCATTTAACTGCACATGTATATTGAGGGTTTGACTAAGGCTTCCAGTTATAAAAGAAAGTGAAAAAAATAGATGGCATTGCTGGAGATTAGAATCAATCTCAAAATACTTCCAAGGACCACTCCAAGGTAGGTGACAGGTGAAAGATGCTCTAAGGGACACAGATAAGCAAAGAAAAGCAAGACGGAAAAGACACATTTACACCCCTCATACTATTTCAATGAACTCTCCTTTTCTTTCTTTTCCATCCTCAAAGAGAGCAGTTTGGGAGACATGTCACTTGATGGAAATCTAAGTGCGGTGGCCCTTGTCCAGCCCTCCAGGAGCCCTGGTCATCCCCTGTTCTGTGGGAGGAGAACTTTCACCTTAGGCTGTAAAGGCTGTAAAACTTTGAGTTGTATATCGTAGCTCAGCTCAAATTCATTATCATTCTTCTGCTATTTTGTTTTTAAGAGAAAGGTGCGTGTAGCAATAAAGGTGAGCAGAAATAGGCAGGCAGGAAGACAGAGGAAGAAGCAGCACTTTTATTTTTATTTAGTTGTTCCCCTCTGTCCCCAGGACATGAACCTGGGTCCTTGGGATGTATGTGGACTGGACTCAGCCAGAGGTGGTGGGCTTAACTGCGATTCCACCAGGGCATGCCCTGCCATTAATTTTTATGACTATCTTTAATTTAAGTTAAGCAGCACTTATTTTTCTTATTAATAGTAACATAGTTTCCTTTTACATTTATTTTTAGCACAAAAAGGAAAGAGAAAATAAAAATAAGTAAATATTAGTCTAGTAATCTACCATCAAGTAAAATACTGTGACAGTGGAAGGAACACAGATGACTGCCTTGAAAGCTCCTGGATTGATGGTTAGAAGGACTCTGCCCTTCAGGAGTTATGCAGCCTTGGGAATTCATTTCACAGGCCCGAGCCTTCCGTTTGCTGATGTGTCAATCAGGAAGAGAACCAGAGTCTCGGGGGTTCTCTCTAGAGTACGCTTAGCCTCTGATGGGAGGTGTCAAGAACTCTCCTGGCTGGTGGAGGGCAGACTGGGCGCAAAAAGGCTTGCTTTGGAGGAGGTGGGAGAGGCTGAAGGAGGCACCATGCCAGGGACACTCCAGGGACATGCTCAGGCTGTATTTATTCATGCTCACCAGCTCGACTGCAGTCCTTGTTTTAAGACCAAAATGTCTCAGATACCTGACCTTGGAATTGGCAAGTACATTGATACCAACTTGTGGTCAACTCAGCCAGACTCTTTTTCCCCAGATTTCCTTTCCTTGTGACCTTGGAAAAATGTTTCATCCTTCTTAAAGAAAATGTTCTATGTGTGTCCTAGTCTCTGTTTTCTGACTATTATGCCTATAGCTATCGTTTATTTAGCAGTAGGAGGCATTCCAAAAAGCACTTTAAACATACTCTGTTGCTTAATCTTGCAACAGTTTGAAGTGGGACGTGTTGCTATTATCCCTTTAACAATGAGGAAACAGGGACTAAGAGCTTCAAGGTTATACATAGCTTGTTTAAGAGGTAAAAATGGGTTTCAAATACAGGTCTCTGTGCTTCTCAAACCCATGATCTGAAACCATTAAGTTGCAGGCTGTTAGCATTTTCTGTATCAGTGTTTTTTAAATCAAAGTAAAATCAAGGAGTTAAGGATCTAAAATTGAGGGTTTCTTTCCGTTTTCTTTTCATTTAAATGCATTCAAGATATGTTAACAGAATGGAATGCTATCAGGTTATTAAAATCACAAATGTGTGGGCCCCCAGTGGATGAAAGCATTGATGGGAAAGAGCATTTGTGAAAAGCCATTGCCAGGGATGCACTTATGGATGCCATGCTGTCAGGCAGTCTTGGGTGCGTTGGCACAGTTGCGCAAGAGTTTGGAGGGTGGAGAAAGGGCAGAGTCGAATGTGTTTCAGACCTCTCTGCAAGACTGCTTCACTCCTACACATACAGATTTCTATAGAGGAGTACGGAAGGAAGCGTTTGTTTTTTTTTAAGTGAATAATCCAGGAGTAATTTCTAAAGGATTCCAACTGTGCATAGACTTCTGGATTCTCAAATTATGGACCGGCCTGATATTTGGTAATTTGTGTTTGGGATCAGGCTGAACTAAAAATTGCTCCTGAACTCTCTCTTTTATCATCCTGAGTCAATTTCATTGACTCAGAATTTAGAGAGAACTTTCTTTCAAGAAGTTCATAAAAATTTTGAATAACCGACTTCAAGAAAAATGCATATGAAGGCATGCTTTTAAATACTTGGCAAAGGACGTCCGTGGACCAGGATTTCTGAAGCCCCACTGTTTCATCTTCACAACCACCTTCTAGGCTGGGCAAGTGAAAATGATGCTGGTGTTTAAGACCCCAGGAATTACTCGGATCGAAATGTCAATTTTGTGACAGGCACACCTTAGAGATATTGAGGGTTCATTGCAATGAAGGAGATATTGAAATAAAGCAAGTTGCAAGAATATTCTGACTTCCCCATACAGTGCATATAAATGCTGTCTTTGCGCTCTACCATCATCTGTTAATTGTGCAATAGTATTATGTCTTAAAAAGACAGTGCATGAGCCTTGCTTAAATGTGACATGGAAACAGGAAGTGAGCACGTGCTGCTGGAAATGCTGTCCACAGACTTGCTCATCCCAGCTTGGCACAAAGCTTCGGGCGCAAAAACGCGCTCTCCATGGAGCACGGTAAATGTGAGCGTAGTGGAAGGTGCTTCTGAGCGGCCTTGGAAGGGCCGGGAGCACGATTCCGTTATGTGCTGCATCTTCTGTAAAGGGGACAGGGGAGGACACTGGGTAGTAGCTCACTGCATGGTGGTGAAAATTCAGTGACATGTCATATAAGCACAGTGTCTGGCACTGAGAAAACTCTACATAAATGATTTTCTTAAGACAACCTGACTAGGAATAAGCAGGGTTGAGCCTCTGTCCTTGATCATTTATCAACTCTCCTTATAATTTATTATAAACCATAGTGTACTCATTCATTCATTTCCTATTATGTCTCTATTCTATGTAGCAATGTAGCTACACATAACTGTATGTGTGTATGTATATTTAATGTATCATTTGTCTCCTTTTCACATAAATCAGGCTGCTTTTCAGAGAAATAAGTGAAGTGGATCAAGTGGTAGTCCTTTAAATAAATCTTATTTCCCAGCAAGATTAAACATTTATTTATAAGACATACTTGTAAAATTGTGGCATTTATGTCCAAGTCTTCATTGGATAAAACTTGCTAATAATTTATGTGAAATTACTGGTGATTAATCCAGCTACCCGCAACCCCTACAAATTGTTCTTCCAAGAACCTCCTTCTCGAGACTCCCCACCCACAGGGCTTACGGCGTGGCCCTGCTCATCCTCATCTTTCAGTTCTTGTTTCAACAGTTACCTTCTCGGTCTGTTGCCATCCCCACCTAGCTGGCAGTTCTCTGCTGTAAATTCTTCTTCCTTGTACTGGTGCTGTTTCTAATGAATTTGAGTGATTATTGAATGCATCTGCTTTCTCCACCAGACTATAACTGACAGGAAAGCAGGACCTGTATATTGTACTCTCCCTCCCTTGCCTAACTTTTGGTTCATTGAGCAGTTTTGTTTGACCACTGTGCACTTGGGGCACCTCTGATCCTTGCAGCAAACTTCTGGACATCTAGCATTTTGTCACGTTACAGTGCAAGAGATTAGGAGGTTGCAGAGGAGTAAAGAACTTGCTTCGGATTATGGGAGTGGAAAATGGCAAAAGCCCCCCTGCCTCCCATGATTTCTTGGGGTCCAGGGACCCTCAAGAAGTGAGAGGCAGAAGTCTATAACTGCCCCCACCCCGGAGGAAGGAAAGCAGAATTAGTATGTTTTCCAGCCTCCTGGAGAGCAGCTCTCCCAGCCAGTCCCTTAGAAGAACAGTCACCAGAAACCATGTCCCCTGACTACACTGAGATGTCATTTTCAATCTCCTGCCTCCTAGGGTATCTGGACCATGATTCTAGAGTATTAAGAAATCATCCTCATTTTTCTGAGTGAAATCTAAATGCCCCAACATTCAAAAAACAATAAAAAAACAGCTTGTCATTAGAGAGGAAGTTGAAATGGGTGTCAGTATTAACATCTTAATGGTTTTTGAAATATGGAGACCTTGCTGGAGCAGATGTGCCACAAATGGATGGTTTCCAATGTCCTGTTAAAATCTGGGATGCTTCAGAGTCTATAAAAACAAAATTCTAAACCTAATTTCATTCTGGCAAAGGCTGGATATCCATCCTGGATTGGATCAGAATATCCTATTGGCTCTGGTACAGAAGATCAGAGACTTTTTCCAGTTGGTGAACTTCTGTGTAGATTAAATGGAACCCTGGGATTGTAAGTAGCTGTAATCACAGCCTAGTTTCTTCTATTTTTGTCCCTTTGCTATGGCAGTGGCCCATGATGGCTTTGGATAACTTGATCCTGAGTCTGGGAGGGGCTCTGGAAAGGAAGTTTTCTATTCAACTCTCAATACCCTTCCTTATGTCTTAGGACAAAATGAGTTGCTCTAGAGTTATTCTTTTCAAAGACTTTAGCTCTTCTTCCTCAAACTGAAGTGCTAAGCTGGAGAAGCATCCAGGCCACTACGTGGTCAGCCGTCGTAGTCATGGAGGCTCATGCGCCTGCTTGGGAACCCAATGGGGCTTCCTTCCCTCAGGGAGTCAGGAGTTGGGGCTTATACCCCAGACCTTTTGCCTGACTGATGTGCTGTAATTCCATTTATGGGGTGTCCATGGGAGGCCAAGCACTACCAGTGTGTCAGGAGACATCCTCTGTGGAATACCAATTCTATGCTGACTTTTCTCTTGATTACTGAGTTCCCTTATAACCTCCCCCCGCCCATTCCATAAGAGAATTTTGCTGAAAATATACATCATGCCTTTCCTTTTGTGAGCCCACCTTTAAAGAGATATAGGTGAACCATGCCTGTGTGTAGAAAATTCTAGAAACCCTTTATCTTAGGCTAGTGTACACCCTTTGCCTGATTCTAGCCTTTCAGAGATCTGCAAACCTAGATGACTAAGTCAAAGTGCATTTCGAGTTTATCTGGGAGCTTTCTAGAAGGAAAGTCTGTCTTGGAGATTTTATTCCTTGGAAGTAATAAGAATAACGAACAGTGGTTCTATTGATTACCCTGTGCCGGTCAGTTAATCAACAGATCTTTACTGCATGCACGCTGAGTTGCCAGTACTGGGCATTTCCGCCACTGGGAATAAGGCAAGGAGAACATTGCTGACCAACCCTTATCCCTGTGGCGTTGTCGCAGGGGAAGCTGTGGGCTGGAAGCCCCAGATTTGAAGTTCTGTGCAGAACAAGGATTTTATCTTTGTCTTGTGTGGTCATTCTGAGAATCAGAGTTTGGGAAGAGGGCGTGGCGGTTACAGGGAGGTGGGTGGGTTGGCTCTCAAATGTCGTGAGACCAGTGGCCTCTGCTGCACTTGGGAACTTGGCCCATGTGCAAACTCTCAGCCTCCTCCTTCTGGACCCACTGAGTCAGAAACTCTGAGGCTAGGCTCCAGCATGCTGAGTTTCACAAACCCACTGCCGGTTCTGATGTTGGCTCACATTTCAGAAGCACCTTCTATGTAAGCACACTGCCGGCTGGAGCTGTCCAACAGCCCCTGAACCATTGTTGCTAATGGAATAGAGTTCCCATTGCAGGATGCACGCAAACAAGGCAGCTTGGAGAAGACACGAGGTTGGACTGCGGCATTCCCCAGCTTATTTAAGGATGACATAATTTTGTTATTGTGAGGTGCTGACAGGGACTCTAATGGGAACTTGTAAACTAGAATGCACACTGCATTGAATAAAGTAGATTGCATAAACCACTCCCAAATGAAATAATTGCTGTCAGAAATTATGAAACGTTTTTATACTTTAAAATGTACAAACAGAACACATTAGAGAAAGTATTTTTGAAATATATTCATGTGAATGTTGTTAACATAAATCTCTCCTTCTCCCCCAAAATACCTGGAACTGCATCAAGTTTGGAAGAACCACATGCTCTGGTCTTCCATCCAATCCTGTAAAATCTTACCTAGGAAAAACAGAGGGTTGGCAAAAGCTATACTTGAAATCTTCCCATCCTTTTCCATGATTTCTCTAATTCTCCATCACATTCCTTTTTTCTCCTCTTTTCCTGGCAGTGCTCCATTTTTGCCTCCAAACCTCTTCAGACTCAGGTGATCACTGTCTTCATCTCCTTCCCCAAACCCCAGTCCTATATCCTTCATACGCCTTTGCCTCCAGGAGGCCCATGTACAGGCCTTTCTAGCATTTCTAGCTTTCTAGCCATCCTATCCTAGATGCCATGAATCGTGTCTCTGGAAATGGGCCCTTGGTTCTGTCTTTTTAACAGTGTCCCCTGAGGAGTGGTGGGCTCGCTCAGGTTGGGGGCCAAGGGCGCCCATTCCCCTCCCAGACTGCTCTGAGTCATCCTCTGTGCTCGGTCAAGTCCACACCTGACCATCTTGTGTTTCCTGGATTCTTCTCTGGAGTTCTGTCTGCCTCTGGACCTGAGGTGGAAGGTGCAGTAAAACCACTGACTTGGCCTGAACCTGATATGGTTACGGGAGGGACACAAGTGTTCTTATGGCTCTGTCATTACTCAAGCGAGAAGTCCGTCAGCTATGTCCCTGGGGTGCTAAGTCCATTGCTTTTTCCCAGTGGGCTGAGGGTGAGGTGGGGATGTGGAGGTGGGAGGGAGGGTAGGATAAAGACAGGGAGACAGGATCACTTTACTCTGCTTTCCCGTAGCTACTGCCTGAGAAGGGAGAACTGTTTGTGGTCACTTATTGTCCCCTAGGATATTTTGGCCTCATTACAGGGGGGATCTAGAGGCAGCCCTCTGGGTTCCTTTGTGATCATCTGAAAAGAAACAAAATCCGAGGCTCCATTCTTTCTTCCCATTAATTCGAAGGAAGGCAGATGATGCCCAGTAACCTGATTTGAATTGCCATGAAAGCTCATCTTTTTGCTAAGAACTTGCTGTTAGATTTTAACGGATGCTGTTGTGTGGTGCGAAATGAGCACAGAAAGGTTTACTCTGGGCCTGAGGGGGCAGGAAAGCAGAGAAAGGACGTGAGTCTTTCTCCAACCTTTCTGAGAAGGAGGTGGTGAGAGGGAGAGAAAGATGGGGAGGGCTGCAGACCTGTGAGCCTCAAGGGAAATGTGGCACAAAGGAGGAGGTGGTGAGAAAGTGGCATTTTCCAGAAAACTTGAGGACACTAGAAAAGTGTGAGGGCACTAGCTGTGTCTCGTATGCCACTAACTTCCCAGCATCCTTATTGTTAGGTGGGCAGTTGATACAACTTGGCTGAAAGAGCGTACCAAACCCCTTGATCGGCAGAAGGAATCATCAGAGGAAAGAGGAAAGAGTTGGGAGGAAGACAGGGATGGGGCAGGATCCTGCAAAGCACACAGAGATGCAAGAAATTGCCCTACCTGGGCCCGAAGTTCTAGTGCTGGCTCTGCCCTGAGAAATGTCTGCAATCACCAGGTGGAGGAAGGTGGAACCCTATTCCTCAAGTGTCTGGGAGCAGAACCCACGCCTCCAGACCTTCCAGTGCCAGCGTCAACAACTTCTCTCCTCACATGCATGCTCACTGAATGCTTTATTGATTTTTCTAACAAAATGGTTAATTCTGTTGATTTTTTAAAATGTCAGAATTAAATGGCTGGACTGGAAGATCGATAAGATTATTTTCAACCCTAAGATTCTGTGGTCTATACTAATGTATTTGTAGAGAGCCAAGTGTGTTTGTTTTCTTCAGTTTGTACCCCACATGTTTGTATCCCAAAGCAGCCTGACTCAATCATGGATGTGGGAAGGTCCTGCAGGGTCCTCTTCCCTAGAGGGTCTATTGTGGCCTGACCTTTTCTGCTCCTAGAATCAGACCTTTGCTCTAATCTGAACTGGGTTGTTTCGACCTGCCTATCACCTACGGCCTTTATCCTATTCAGCATTCCTCTTTGGAGAGCTGCTCTCCTAGATTCTCAGTTCATGTTACGATAACCCAGTCCCCCTGGTTCACCCCGCGGGACACTTGATAATGTTTAGCCAATGAGAATTTTTTACACTCTGGCCACAGCATTTGGTTCAAGGATGAGAAATTAGCTCAAGACTGCCTAATGACCGTCAGCCTTGGGACTTTTGCCAAAGCAGTGGAGAATGAGGCCCTCTTTTCCCACCAGAGTCCTTGAGCTTGAAGCAGCAGGTGGCCATCTGTTCAGGGGATCCTGGACCTGAGAATGACATGAAACTGGGACATGGAGAGCGATGTAATCCTGTGACTCCATTGGAATCAGGCCACACTTGGAGGTGCCCACCCCTGGACTCTTCAATAAGCCAATGAACTACTCTTTTTGCTAGAGTTTTAGTTGAGTTTTGTCACCTGCAATGAGAAATGTCCCAGCTGAAACAGCTGCAGTGGTGCACAGTGGAGTGATATGCAGGGAGGGGAGAGTCCCTGCGGTGTGATGAGCAAATACGTTAGTAGATTGCCTGCTGGGTTGGAGAATCCAGCTGGCACAGGAGAGCAGACTGGCACTAGTTTGGTGCAGCTAAAGTGCAACTGACCATTGTGCCTGACCTGTCATTGTCATAGAGCAATGCAACAAGTGAGGGGCTAGCAAAGCAGAGTCTCAGCAACTGGCATGAGTCATTGGGGACGTTTGAGAATGCCTGCATTCACCTAAACCAACTGATGTAGAATCTGGGAGTGGACACCTGGAGTTGGCTTTCTTAAAGATTTGCCATCCCCTGTCCTAGTGAGAGCCCAGACTGAAATTAGGAATCTAGCCTCTGTCATTTATTACCTGTCTGAACTCAGGGGAGTCTACTTAACCTCTTTTCAGCCTCACTTTTCTTACCAGTGAAGTGATGTTAGTTAATAATAGTTACCATAGGATTGCAAGGATAAATGACATAATGTTTGCATCTACAGTGCTTGACCCATGTTTTTACATAATAAATATTCAATAAGCTGTGTTGTTATTAAGACTGTAAAGTACGAGAAGGGAACAGACCTGAGACAGCTCCAAAGAGCAGGTGAGCAGCAAGTTTGAATGACCTGCTCCCCAGCATGTAAGACGGGCAGAGTGGCAAAGACTGGAGGCTTTAGAGCCAGAATGCCTGAAATCACATTCTGGCTACCAGCTGTTTGACCTCCTACTTGACTGCTTTGTACCTCGGTTTTCTCATCGCTAAAATGAGGTTCATCTTGTTGCTTCACGCAAAGATTTTTGGGTAATATTTAAATAAGATATTCAATGGCAAGGACATAGTCAATACTTCCTAGTTTTATCATGGCCATCTTCCCCCTTTCCAATTCAGTAACGAATGTTTCTCCCACGTGCATCACACCCATGTTGCCTCAGCCCCTGGAATCCTCTCCCATTGACCCAGCTCCTGTTACTGAATGAAGAATGTTGATTCAGAAAGGGCCTCCCATTTCTAGCTCTTGAGTCAAACTGATCCTTCAAGAGAAGGCTCCAGTTGGAGAGGGACAGGGGCACATGCTTTGTGCTGTGGGGACTTCGTTCTTGTGCTGATAGCTTTCGTGTTGGGTGAAATGTTGTGCTGTCATTGCAGAGTGTCAGTACCCTGAGCATGTCTTCAAGCCAAGCCCCAGGAAACCTCAGGACCTAATATATTAAGCAAATGAAAAAAAAACAAAACTTCCATTTTTGGACTGTAAGTCATGCTGAGGTATGTTAGACTCCAGTCCTGTGTGCATGTTGAATATTCCAAGATGTTCAATACAGCTTTTTCAAGTGAAAAAAAAATCGAACAAGCCACGTACCAGAAATTAACTGTAGGAATAAAATGACTGTGTTTGGTGGTAAAAGAGGTTGGAAGCGTTTAAAGACATATCTAAACATATAATACAAATTGGGTTTCATCTTCTTCGTGTGTTAAACAAGAAGACAATCTTGAACGTTTCTTTCACCCTTGATTATTTCAAGTTCTTAGATTGCAAATCCTATAATGTTATCCAAATTTGCTGCTCTTGGGAAGTCACTCTAGCCCTCTGAATTTCCAGCAGTGGGAGACAGGACGGGTGGCATCTGTAGCTGAAACCAGGCCATGCTGTTGAACAGTTGGCAAATCCAAGTTATTCCCTTCTCACTAGAAAGTGTGCAGGGTTGCATATTAATTTATAATTACTCATAAAGTAGAAGGCTAAACCTTCTCTTTTGTCATCTCTTGGACATACAAATTAGGTAATATTGAATGGGCAATGAATATTTCATTTCCACCTTGCCTCCTGGTGCCAATCACCTTAAATGAGACTAGATTAACATCAAAAGTGACTCACAGTTGGTTAGATATCCAAGTTGGCTCCCTCAGACTTGCTGTATTTCGGTCAATTTGTCAGCTGAATCTTGTTATTCTCTCTGCATGCACAGAAGCTGAACCTTGGTTCATAAGCCTGTCTCCACTTGAGACTGGACATGAACTTCATTGCTGCAGAAAGATTTCTTCTTCTGACAACATGGCAGAACAAATTCATAGAAAGGCTGAGTAAACAATGCAGATAGAGTTTCATAAAATTTCTGGTGTAAGGCACAGAAATATGACCAGGTATATGGATTAAAGAGAGAAAATAAAACCTGGACAGAAATGGAGGACTGGTATTTCTACAAAATTTCTGATCCTAATATGGGCCCTAAGAACAGAAGGCCAGAGGTTTGAAACCCTTGGGTACAGATGTACCCAAGCCCTTTCCAGGTAAGGGAGTGAGTTCATGCTTTAGTGTAAGGCTGGAGCCTTAACACACTGTCTTAACACTGTTCTTGGAATGACAGCTACAGTGACTCGACATTTGGTCTAGAAAAGAAGCAAGAAAGCTTGCTAGGGTTCAGGTTACAAAGAAGCAAAGTTATGTCCAAGAAGCCAAAGCCCCAGGTCTCTACCACATATGGGTGTGGTTCCAGATTAGTACTGACCAGTTAGCACAACTACTCAGGTATATGGAACCCTTAGGGTATGATAGAAGCAGTGAGAAAGCTGTTCTATTGGGACATTTTTGTAACTCAAGGCACATAAGAATTGATCAAAGACGTGTTCCCTGGTGGAGCAGTGGCTTAGTCCATTGCCTCCGAAGAAGTCAGGCCACATACCCCTGGGTTTGCATCCTGGGTCCAGGGGGAAAGAACAGGTGTGAACAACTGAAAATGGAAATGAAATTAAAATGCTGCTTCTTCCTTTCTTCCTGCCTGTTGGCCTGCTTGCCTTCATTCCTGCCTGTATCTTTCCTTTAAAAATAAAAAAAGACTCATGTGGGGAAATTAGCCACCTTGAAGGAGAGTCAATAGATGCAGAAAAAGGCTACATAGCACCCCAAGTGCAAAAATAATAGAAATATTTGAGACTATAAAATAAGAATACTTGAAATTAGACATGAGAGGAGTGTGATAATAAGAAACAGCAGATTTTGAAGAAATGTATATCTAGAACTGTCACCTAAGTTGACCAGTTATCTAGCTTTGCCTGTGATGGAGTGACTTCCCAGAACACAAGATGTTTGGTGCTAAAACAGGGACAGTGTTGGGCAAAGCAAGATAGTTGGTCACCCTATTTCATCCGGATAATAGGAGACATTTTAAGTAAGGAACTGTTTACAAACTTGGGGAATCCAATAAGGAATGATATAGCACCCTGAACCTAACACTGATTGGGAGCTGTTAACACTCTTGACAGGGAAAGGAGAGGATGTGGTTACTGAACCCCACAGAAATAGGCTCCAGGGAGTGTGCTGCCTGACAAGTCTTTAGTGGAGGGAAAGGTACCAATTTCTCCCTGCCTTCCCTCCAAGGTCCTATTAGGCCCTCTTATTGGCTGTGATCAACTGAAAGCCAGAGGTCAAGTGAACCATACAGGTTGACCAGCCTGAGATTTGGCACAAGGTTAGGAAGGAAGTGGGACAGATATTGAGGGAGAAATGGAAAACAAGCAGAAAACACACACACACACACACACACACACACACACACACACACACACACTGTCTCTCTCTGTCTCTCTCCTCTCTCTCGCTGTCTCTCTGAATACCTGTATATGAACACTCCTATGTTAAAGCAGGAGAAAGAGGACCAGGGTGAGAGTTAGGATTGCTGAGCCCTGGTGACAGACACATCTGGCATTCCCGATCAGAGTGACCTGAAGATGTTTCTTTATACCAAATCGTTTGATTATTAATTCATTGTAGACTCTTTCAGAATAGAAGTCTCAAACAGGTAGATCAAATTTTGTTACAGATGTATTATTGGTTTATATAATATACATCTTTAAAATTTTTTGAAGGGACATTGCCTTATAAGACAATGTAGCTTTAAGGTGAATGTCATCATAAATCAACATCTGTATATAATACATTAGTTTGATGCCAGCAGTTCAGTTGTATCCTTAACCATATAATTGACCCTGTTACTCAATTTGCCCATCATTTCTCCTTCCCTTCTGGGAACCTTTAATTTCAGTCTATAAACCGAAAGTCTTATTTCGACTCATTCGTTCGTTTGGTTTCTCTCTACCACACTTGAGTGAGAGCATACCACATCCGTCTGAGTTCTCCTGATCACCTCTCCACGCCCCTGTCTCTAGGTCCATTACTTGGCATGAATCGTAATGACCTGCCGACAGTGAGTGAGCCAGGAGACCCCTCGTGAGAACTCGGATATCTAACGTCCTGTGTGTTTCTGTGGGCCAACACCTGAGTGAAGGAGCCAGTCCAGGCAGGCCGGACACTCCACGCCCCCTGACCCGCCTCACAGTTCTGGCACCTGCCCACTCCCTGGAGGGGTCTGACTTTGCCATCTTGAATGAGTTCTTTCATCTTTAACCATCTGTGACATTTAAGGCAGCACTTATGTTTTGTATATGAACATATTCTTTTTGAATTTTGTAGCCTGGGTGGATTGGGGAGTTGGCAGGTGTGCTTTTGCAAATCTGTCTTTACTTCTTACACACAGCACATATGCAGTTTCATGAAGCATATGGTCTGCCATGCACATCACTATATTGGTTGATTTTCCTTTCCTAAGTTTTCCAAAAGCCCCGTAGAATAAATACAAGCTGCCACTTGGAAAGCAATTCTGAGGAAGAGCCCAGCTGGGATGAAGTGAGGGGATCCCACATGCTGCTGGTGACCAGATATGGGGTCCAGGGTTCATGCAGACCACTGCTCTCTTCCTCCCCTTTTGCAGGTGGATGGGGAACTAGGAACAGCCATGGAGGGGGTCATCCCTTCACTGGGGCATGTGGTGGAGCATGGAGCAAAAGCCCTATTGGGTTTCTCTCAGGCAGCCTGGAGTGGAAACATTTTACTGGGCGATGGGTCCTGGTTCTGCATCTTGCCAACAGCTCTGGTCAGAGGTCACAGCAAGGAGAATCCTTTAAATCTCATTGGAAAGATAATTCTGAAAGGAGCTTTTCTTTGAAGACCAGCTCTGATTAAGAGATGCTAACCATGAGCTTGTCAGGCTGAGGAGCCATGGGGAGGCATTGGAGAGGTGCACTCACAGTCCCTGGGGCCCGGGAAACTGGTGTCCTCTGATCTGCATTTCTTACTGGAACCGCTGACATGACGTGGGGCTCAGCAGGGCTCGCCCTGTTTCCTGGCTTAGCCACTGTTGTGGAATGATGATGCCAGAGGATTAAAGTGCTGAAAGAGAAGTTCCTAACTCCCTTCTGCAATAAGCAAGGATTGGCGTTGATGTACGTTGTGAGCGTGCATGCCTTTTCCTCTGGGCAAGCTACCTCCAGGAAACGTGAATGTGTTTTGAGGTTGTGGGCTCATCTGGCACCTGCTGCCGTGGTTAAGAAGCTCAGTTTGTCTTGACGTAGCCTTTCTGGCATCTGTCTTTGTCCACCATTTGTCACTCCTTGCCGTCCTGTCCTCCAGGCTGCCATCCCCCCAACAAATGCCTTCCCTCTCCTCCATGCCACTGTGTTAATGAGGTTTCCTGCTGGATGGTAAAAACAGTGTCCAAACTGGGACACTTTTAAGAGTAAAAAATTGCATTATACTTAATAAAAATAAGAAAAAAGTAAGAAAGAAAATCAGACCTACATGACAACATTTGATTCACCCAGAGAACACATTGTTTCCCCAGGGGTTGTCTTCACCCAACGAATGATTCTAAAGTTGGGGATTCTGACATTCTGACACAGTAGCCAGTGAGCTTCACTGTTTGGGGACAGGCAGGCATATTTGGGAATAAACAAATCATTGCCTACCCTTAGAAGTCTTTCATTTAATCTGGAAAAACAGAGTGGGCAAGGATGAAAGAGTGCTTCAGAAATGTTTGGAGATGGAAAAGTTTTGTGTGTTACCTTTTAATAAAAATAGATGTTAACCCTCATCCCCTATACTCCCAATAAAGACAAAGAAAACTGTATTACTGTTGACAGAGCTGGGAACTTTCTGTGGGCAGGGAAAAAGTAACGAGACCCCAAAATAGCAAGAATTATTCATTAATGCCACGAATAAAATGCCTGACATCAAATTTGGGGAGATGTTGACCATTATTTCTTCAAATCGTCTGTCTGCTTTTACCACTACCACCCTTCTCAGGGACTCCCACTGTGCGTTTGTCATTACAGCTCAGTGGTGTCTCTGAGGGTCAGTTAATTTTTCTTCATTCTTTTCTTTCTCTTATTCAGATTGGATAATCTCATTATTTTAGATGATCTTTGTATTCGCTAGTTCTTTCTTCCATCAGTTCAAATATGTTGTTGAACCTCTCTAGTGAGTTTTCATTCTTCCCTTTTTAAAGACCTTTTAAGAGCTGCTCTCCTGCAGCTTGCACACATGCAGCGGTGCTAACTGTGGCGCCGTCACGCTGTGCATTATATCTCTGTGACTTACTTATTTCATAACAGAAGTTTGTACCTTTGCCCTCCTTAATACATTTCACGCTCTCCCCACACCCTGCCACTAGCAGCCACCGCTGTTCTTTTGTGTCTGGAGCTTGGTTTTTGGTGATATTTGTTGCTTAGGTTCCAGATACATAAGTGAGATCATATGACGTTTGTCTTTCTGTAGTGTCCTCAAGGTCCATCCGTGTGGTAGTAAATGAAAGATTATTCTCTTATTTTTTTTTTTTTTAATGTCTGAATAGTTACATCTATCACAAATTCTTTATCCAGCTGTCTGTCCATGGGCATTTAGATTGTTTTCATCTATTGGCTATTGTGAATAATGTTGCAATGCATGTAGGGTTGCCTAGATGTCTATTTTTTTTTCTTCAGATAAATACCCAGAAGTAAAATTGTGCATTATACAGTTGCTCTAGTTTTTAGTAATTTGAAGAACATCCACACTGTTTTCCATAGTGGCTGCTGCATTTACATTCCAAGCAGTACACAAGGGTCCCCTTTTCTCCACATCCTCCCCACCACTTGTCATTTCTTGTCTTTCTGCTAATAGTCATTCTAACATGTGTGAGGTGACTTTTTACTTTAATAATAATGTTCAATTCCAGATTTCTACTTGACTCATGTAACTTTTATTTTTTCATTCATATTCTCTGATGAGACATTGTTCTCATAATTTCCTTTAGTTCTTTAGGCATGGTTTACTTTATTTCCTTTAGTGTTTAAAATAACAGATTCAGATTATTTGTCTGGTAAATTTAGTGTCTGTGCTTTCTTGGAGATTGTTTCTATTGTCTTTTTCTCACTCCTGTGCACAGGTCAAACTTTATTTCTTTACAGATCTCATACTTTTGTGTTTGGAGCTGGAAAATTTAAGCACTATAATGGGACAAGTCTGGAAGTCAGAGTCTGTCATCCTACAGGTTGTCTGCCATTGTTGTTGGTTGTAAATGCTGTGGTGCTTTCCTGACTGTTTTCTATAGACCTGGGTTTTGTTGCTGCTGCTGTTACCGAGTGAGATCCGGGGAGTCCATACTTCGTTAGCATAGTGGTCAGCTAGGGATCAGACCGCTCGCCTCTAACTGCCTGAGATCAACGCAGCTCGTGTTCTTTGCGGAGGGTTCTGTGTGAGTGTTGGACTTCATTCCTTGAACGCTCAGCCAGGCAGCTGACAACTCTCCCTGAGCTCTCACTTCCAGCTTGCTCAGAACCTCAACGCCAACCAGAGGGGAGAACCTGAGGGCTGCCTCCAGGCTGTCCTGTGCCTGTGCACAGACCCATGCGTTCAGTTCTCAGGAATCTGTGCACCTTTCGAAGGCCCTATTTCAAAGTCTCATTTCCCAACTTTTCCGTTAAGATTTTTGTTTAGTTCATTGTTCGCCCCATATGTTATCCTCCACCTCAGACAACCATGAAATTAGGCAATTTGCCTGTAACTGTTTTCAACAAATGTCCTGAAGGCGGCACTGGGTGAGTTCTGACTTGGGTTAAATAAATGCTACCGTGCAAGAGAGGTCTTCCAGAGAGCTACCACAAGTCAGGTTCTGACAATTCTGTAGGAACGGGCTTTTGAAGTAGCAAGAGCCCCCCCATTCTACTGTTTCTGGCAGCTATCAAGTTGCTGGTTGGCACCGTGATCTGGGGCTTTGAGGCGACTCAAGGCGACTGTGGAGCTGGTGAGTTGGGAAGGGATACAGAAAGTTAAAATACCACACAACTTGTGGGGTTTTTTTTTACTAAAATTCAGCTGTTTTTTCTTAAATAAATGCTGTCCAGATTGCTGCAAGACTTTGGTTAATATCCGGAGTTATGAAAAGTTGATTCTAATCATTTTTTGCCAGTTTTTTCATTGCTTTTATGGAGGAGAGAATTTTCAGTTATCTTTACTGTGCCATTTTCTTCATTTGGTTTTAATTTGCATTTCTATCATGAAAAATAATATCAAATATCTTTTGAAGTGCTTCCGTGTGAATCTTCTGTTGTTTGATGAAATGACTGCTTAAATCACTTCAAATTAAAATACGTTATTTATTTTCTTGCTATTAAGTTTTAAGAATTCTTTATATTTCTGTATACAAATATCTTATTAGATATACATTTAGCCAACATTTTCTCCCAATCTGTAGCATATATTTTCAATTCTGGAGCAGTACCTTTTGGAAAGCAAATTTTTTAAATATAAAGTCCCAATTTCTAATTTTTTCTTCTGTAGTTCATGTATTATATGTTTTCCAAAAAAATCCTTCCTTAATCCAGGATACCATAATTTTATTCAAGAAGTCTTATTTTAGTCTTATGCTTAGATTTATGATCTGTTTTGACTTTGTTTTTGTGTCTGATGCAAGGTGAGAGTCAAGATTATTTTTTCTTCCCTCTTTTGCTCTATGTATATTCACTTGTTCTTGTACCATTTGTTGAAAAAGCTACTCTGTCCCTGATTGAAGTTCAGTGACACCTTCGTCAACAATTGTTTTCCCTGTATTATGGGTCTATTTCTGCGTCCTCTACGCTGTTCTACTGTTCTGTGTGTCTCTCCCTGTGTCATTAGTAACTGTTTGAATGCTGTTTTATGTGGTAGTAAATCTGGAAATTGCATGATCTAAGTTCTCAAATTTTCTTTATTTGGATAGGTGTATACATTTAACTTTATATAGAACTTTTGCACAGTATTTCAAAGTTTTAGTGTATTTTATCTTCCAGCAAATGCACTAGCGTTCCAGTTGCTCTGCAAACTTGTCACTTTGGGTTGTTTGCCCTTTTCAATTTTCAAAGAGTGTGAAGTGGTATCTCATAATTTTAATGTGCTTTTTTCTTGATAACTGATTGTTCAGAGTCTTTTCATTTGTATATTGGTCATTCATATATCTTCTTCTGTAAAGCTTCTTTCATTGGGATTTTTGTCTTTATTATTAATGTGGACTGTACAGACAGACACATTTTTTTCACAGGCCAAGACATTTTTCATTTTCATAATTGGCCTTTTTAAAACTTTTCTAGTATTTTATTGCAGTGACTTTGTTTTACAAATTAAAATAAACTCATATGTGCCGGTTCCCCATTCCTCAGATAGATGTCGGCACACCCTGCCCTCCAGCAGGTCACCAGGAGTTCTTCACTGTTGTCCAGGGGGCTCCGCTACCACTTGTCCGCACCTCCTTGATACTGTCTTTTGATGAGCATTTAGTTTTTAACTTAGACGAAATCCATTTGATTTTTTGCTTTTATGGTTAGTGCTCTCTGTTTCACTTAAAAAGTCTTTGCCTTCCCCAAGACTGTGAAGTATTTTCCTAAGCTTTCTTCTAGAAGCAGCAGAGTTTTAGCTTTTTATGCGTAGATCTACGATTCGCCTTGGATTATACGTTGACCATAGAGGGGTTAGCATCTTATTTTCTGGATATTTATGCAGTTGTTCTCTGCCAGTTCCTCTCTGCCTTTGAAGTGCAGTGTGAGTCTCTGAAGGATGCTAAGCAGAGGAGTGATGTGGTATTTGCTGCTGTGGTGAGCTGAGCTGGAGGCTGGAGGGAGAGGACAAGGAGAGCGCTGCAGCAGTCTGGCCTTGAGGTGACAGCAGCCTCAGTGATGGAGACAGAGCGGAAGGAGGACTGTCTGTCTGGATTGATGCAGGCAGGTTCATCTTGGTCCTGTACGCCTTCCACCTTTACCCACCTCCACAGTTTCAGCGGCACAGAAGGACATTGCAGAATATGGCAAACAAGTCCACAAGTCATGAGTCATGTGTCAGGGGTGTTAGTTCAGGTTCTGACATTGAGTCTTAACTGATCTGTAAAGACTGTTTTCTCATAGGAAAAATGAGGTCATCAGTGACATCTTCCACACTAAAATCCTATGATTCTGTGCTGTTATCCAAATGCTCCAGAAAATGTGGCCAATGAATTTCTGCTGTCAGTAAAGTCCCTTTGGTCCTCACCTCATCTGATTTCTTGCTTTGATGCCTGGCATTACCATCTACCCAGCCTCCCGTCAGAGGCTGGCGCAGGACTCATCCAAGAGTCCTCTCTCTCCTCGGGTCTCCACATTCAGTCACCCAGACCCTTTGATTTTCCTCTTTCCTTAGTATTGTTCATGCACTAGCCAAACTGGAATGCTTTTAAGAGCAAAGGGGCAGCATTAGTTATTATACCAGGACAACAGGTATAAACTAGGACAGTGCTGGGAGTTCAGGGATGTGTGGTAAGCCCAGAGTGGAGAAGCAGAAAGAATTCCAGAGTGGTATCCACATTGCTTTCTAAGAACAGAGATGATTGCATTCTAGCTAGTCTAAGGTGCGCGTGCTTGTGCGTGTGTGCGTTCGTGTGCACGTGTGTGCGCGCGCGTGTGCATGATGATGGGTGAAATAGTGAGAAATGGAGCTGCAAGGGAAAGTACGGTGTCAGGTCCTGCCGATATAAAGTATGCCCTGCTTTTAGAATTGACCATGAATGGTAGACCTTATTGGGAGTCTGTTTAGCATGCATATCCCCTCCTTCCTGACGACAGCCGTTCCCACACATAACCACATGCTTCCCGATAACTTGGCCCTTCCCCCCAACCCCCGCCCAGTGCCATTGCTGGATGTGCTTGGTCTATGGTTCATCTCTGTCCTTTTGCCAGGGATATTGTCGTGGGGTACACAACACAACTGTAGTCAATGGTCCAATAGGGGAGTCTCTTGGAAGGTTTCTAAGGAATCCAAGATCATAAGAAGAGACTGTCAGATCTCAATGTCATGCCTGTAATTACATCAGGTATTTTAATTCAGAGCTGGCGGTTGCAGCAGTCAGATTGCAGAGTGAAGAGCTGGAGCGAGCAGGATTCTGGGTGACTTTGGATATGCCTGTCTTACCTCTGGACTGTATCATGAAATGGTACTTGTGTTATTAAATCTTTTTGAATTGAGATTGGGGGTCTTTATTGTTATTTAGGACCCTCTGATACAGCATGAGACTTAGAAATGTGAAGTAATAGCCTTGACTTGGTGAGAACTGGAGATGAGTGACCCACATGCCATTTGTTGTCATTGCCACTTGTTTGGGAACTACACCTGTTATTTATTTTACCTTGTGTTGTTGTCTGTCTTTATATGTGGTTAGTTTGAATGTCCAGATACTCTGGAAACTTTTGGACTCCAGGACAGAGATAAACCTTTTACTTATTTGTAGTACCACAGCCTTTTACATGATCCACACATTTTTGTCAATGATTAACTCTCTTTTATTCCACTCAGGCAGATTCAGAAGATGGCCAAAATGTTATCTCTATTTGGAGATAATAATTAGTCTCATCTTCATTGGCTTCCTCTTGACTATGGCAGGAATTAGTGGATGAATGAATAGAAACATGGTGACCTATTGCTTCTGAGTACAACTTGGAGACCAGCCTGGCATGGAAATGACCAGATGTTTGAAGCTAAGCCACTAGCAAGTGGAATAAATAAGTTAGTGTCACACTTCCCATCTGCATGCACAGTTTCTACATTGCAAAACTACTGGGGCCTATAGTCTCACATGGCAGCAATTTATTTTTTAACCCCTTCCTAAAATTTGCAGTTAGAAGGTGCTGGAAGGTCAATTGGACCACATAGGTGTAGACACACTACTGTCCCTCTGATGCAGGCATTCCTGGAAGCTATGGCACTGGTCAGTTGTTGCCCAGGTACATAGGTGTGCTTGAACCTGAAAGAATCACCTGTAGAGCAGGAGGAATGGCCAGGTAAAGGCAACAAGAAGGGATATGGATGGCTTAATAGGCAGCTCTGGAAACCAGAGGAAAGATGGTGGTCTAAAGGTGGGGTGTACCAAAAACGGGCTAATCTTACAGGTTATTTGAAGACTGAATCAGGAGTGTCCCCCCTCTCTCTCCTCTCCCCCTTTTCTCTCTCCCTTTCCCCACTGTCTCTCCCACCCTCCACCTTTCCCCCTACCTCTCCCTCTCACCTTCTTTTTCACCCTTTCTTTTAACAGTATTTTTCTGTGTATACTAGTAATAATATGTGCTCTTTTGTGAAAATTTTGAGAAATGGAGGAATATGCAAAAAAAAAGAAAATCACTTCTATACTATCTCCTAATATTTTTGGTATATATTCATACAGGTTTTTTCCTGGTTTTGTGATAATTTATTCAGACAGCATTTTTGCAAACATTTAACGACTTCTGTGTGTACTAGGCACCTTTTAGGCACTGGGAATGCAGTTGTGATCAGTAATATGCATAATCCTTTGTCTCATGGAACTTTGAACAGAAATGACATGTTAATATACAGAGGCACTAAGAAGTATTTAATTGGCAAACTCAATAATGGACAAACCCTGAGTCTTGAGACAATGGGGGTCCTAACCTGGCCTGAGCACATCAGGGGATGCACCTTAAGAAAGGCCCTTGGAACTGAGATCAGAATGGTGAGAAATTGCTGCTAGGAAAAGGGGAGTGTGTTGGGCCAAGAGAATCAGAGTAGGGGGCCAGCAGGGGACAGCTGGGAAAACCGGTGGCAAGAACAGCTTGTTTCAGAGGAGTAGTGATCAGATGGGGGCACTGTGGAAGGCGGAGAAGAAATTGAGGGCCAGAGCCTTCAGGGCAAGTGTAGCGAACTACAGCCCTAGTCAACTCAGCCTGTTTCTTTAAATAAAGTTTTATTGGTACAGAGCATGCCTACTTGTGGGCTGTCTAGGCTGTTTCATGCCACAATAGTGGAAATGAGTAGTTGCTACAGGGACTGTGCTCTCTCCCTTTGCTGACTCTTTCCAGACAGGTTTGCTACCCTTCTGTATAGGTTCTTGTACCTGGGCATGTGGTGGAATAGTTTTTATCACTAAGACAATGGCAAGGCTTTGAGGGAAATAGGGAAGCAATCTGATCAGATTTTTCTCTTTTAGAGGAAAAAGTACTACAGGAATGAAGGCGAGTAGGTAGGCAGGCAGGAAAAGTGAGGAGGAAGAAGTATTTTTATTTATTTTATTTTTTTCATCTTGGTTGTTCCCCCAGCCCTAGAACGTGAACACATCTTTGGGATGTGTGTGGACTCTGCCTGACTGGAGGCGGTGGATCAAACCACTCTTCCACCAGCGCACACCCCAGTTTCCCTTTTTTTTCCTCACTTGATCTGAACATTTATTTACTATCTGTTATGTGCACTATTAACATTTTAATGACTTCTCTTAGATTTATTTAAAATGTGTAAGTATCTCATAGTTTATCTCATACTGTATATAGTGTTTCATCTCTTAAAAAATTATTGTTTTTTAAATTAATTCTATTGACAGGACTTTGCACCACAACAGTTCATAGGTGTAATGTGTGTATCGCTATAAATCAACCTCTGCATATAATACATTTTTCCATTACCAGTCCAGGTTCTCCTTCACTGTATAACTGACCCCTTCTACCCTATTTGCCCACTTCCCTCCTCTTTTGCACTTGCAACTGCTAATTCGATTTTATAGATTAATAGTCTGTGTTTGTTTGATTTAGTTCATTTGCTGGTTTAGTTTCTAATAAGCTACATATGAGCAAAATCATATGATGTCTGTCTTCTTCCTTCTGACTCATCTCACTTCCCTTTTAAAAGGAGGACCCTGGCCTCAGTGGAGAGGATGGGTCTGAAGTGGGGTCCCTGGGTCAGTAGAGGAAGCCTGCAATTCTCCAGGAAAGAAGGGTTGGTGGTTTGGATCAGGTTCTGCCCAGTGGGCACCAGAGAGCTAGATGGATTGCGATCTCTTAGAAGTGAGGACAGAACTTTGTGACAGATTGGATAGGGGAGGAAAAGAGCTAGTGACAGGAGTGTCGCCACCTTTCCACCTGGTGTCCCTGGACAATAGTGTGTGTTGGTTGGAGGGGGAACGTGATAGGGAGGAAGGGTTGAGAGGGAAAGCCATGAACTTCAAAGTGTCTGCCTGGTTCACCGTGGGTCATATCTGTAACCCATCCCCTATTGTTGGACAGATTAGTTGTTTCTGTTGTTTTTCTTTCAAAAATAATGCTGCGACAAACTCATTTGTGCAAAGCTCTGATTGTTTCCTTAGAATATTCTCCTGAAATAGAATGGTTGGATAAAAGGCTGCACACATTTTTAAGCTCTTTGATCCATGTTGTTAAATTGCCCTCCAGAAATGTTATTTCAATCGATTCTTCCACCAGAGTTGGGTGTCAGAATCTGTCCCCTGACTTTTTAAAAAAATCTCCATTGCTTCCAGCTCAAGACACTACTGCTTGAAAAATTTTCTCCTTTGAAGGAATTTTATAGTGCTGGCCTGTAAGTTGACTTTCTTGGGGGTGAAATAAGAACATTCTTCAAAACTCTGTTTGACATCTCAGGTAGGAATCCCGGCAGGTGAGCCTGTCCATTTCCACCTCTCCTGGGTATGATAGACGGTCTCTTACAGCCTGAGGCACATTTTGCCCCCGATATACATCAGCTAGTGTTCTGGGCTGCATCTCCTCACTGTCTCTAAAGAGACTTTTGCTTTATGTGGCACATCCATCTCCTGCCAAACTCAGCCGCCTTCAGGGTAGCCCAGCAGTCTCGGCGGCCACCCGCTAGCAGCCAAGCTCATGAGTTTTGGCTCAGGAGCAGGTTAACAGCATCATGGCAGCTTCCAGGGGTCATGTGCTGAAGTTGGAGGTCTGACCTGGGGCCAGCACAAGGCCTGCACAAGAACCCACCTGTCACTAGTTTTCTATCTAGGGGAGCCACATGACTGTTCTGCCTTCACTTTCTCACCCGTAAAATGGGGTTTTTGTAGCTAGTATATGTGTGTTTGTGGGGACAAAGCTTACCTGATCCTGAGTCCTATCCTGACGCTGAGTCTGTGCGAGATAAAGAAATGGTGCTTCATGAAAAAATAAAGCAAGAATAGTGAGTTCTGTGGAGTTTGAGGCTGTGAAACCCGAAAGTCGCTTAACATACCAAATTGATCATAGCCCTTTCACTTAAGATTGAAGATGGATGTCTGAGAAGGGGGAAATGGGTAGTAAGGTTAATTCTCTGATCCCTGTGTTGAGGGTGAGCTCTCAAAGGGAGGCAGGGTAATCTTGGATGAGGTGCCAAGCAGGACCTGTCTTCACTAGTGCCCATCTCTCCAGCTGGATGCACCTCCTGAAATCTCTACCATGTATTCAGGTTAAATATGGAAATACAGGTATCTTCTAGGGAAGGTACGAGAGATTAGCACAGGCTCCGGAGTCAGGTGACTGGGGAGAAATCCCCGCTCTGCTACTCGCCAAGCTGTGTGACTTGAGCAAGTTATTTCACTTCTCTGTGCTTTAATCCCTTCATCTATAATGGGAATAACAGGAGGGTTTGAGGAGGAGTAGGTGAGATAATGCCTGGGACATGTAAGTTAGCTATTGTTAGAGCTATTAGTAAACCCTGAGAAGAAGGGGTAAGTGATGATATGACTCCACTGGGAGTAAGTTTAACTTACTTTCTCCATTAACTGACTGAGTCTTAGGGCTTTGTAAAATCAGCACTTATTTACCTTCTTGTTTCATCACTGAGAGCAGCTAAGCCTGAGGCAGATGACTGGTCCTGAGTCACACAGCTCATTAAGATGCTCTCAAGACACAGACATGACGTACACTCACTTCAGCTGTGCCTGTCGTAACTCTCCCAAGTAACTTGTGCCTTCCCAAGAGAGGGCTGATGGTGATCGTCCTTGAAATCCACCTGTGCCCCTACGCAAGCCAGCCTGCGTGGAGAGTTTACACCTCAGCTCCTGTGATGGTGACTCGGCACTTAGAAGTGAAAAGTCATCTCCAGGATAAGGTAGGCAGCTTATTTACAGATCCCACTGCCAGTGGTGGCCAAATCCACTTCTGGCCTTACGCCTGGCATATGGGGAAAATGGCACAGCTGCTGTGTCTTGGGTACATTTCCATCTGCTGGGCATTCTCTGGGCTCCTGGTGGATGTGAGTCAACAACGTGTTTGTGCTTTAGTGTCTTCATGTGGGCTCTGGTGGGAGTGTTTCCAGTGCTTCACATCCTCCATCCCCACCAGTTGCAAATATGACAGCGGACTGCGAAGTCCTTGCTTGCTTCTTGCTCCAAATCTCTGCTGGAGAAAGGCAGAAAATTCTTATTTCATTCAAGAGAGTGAGTGGCTGCTCTGTGTCTAGCATTGTTTCAGAATAGAAGGGAAGTCTCATCCACATGGAACTGAGCTCAGATAATAATAATTCTAGTACTCTCTCTATTTATTAAGAATTTGCCCTTCCGGGAATGCTGCAGCTGGTCATACATACTGTCGTTATCCACAGTTACTCCGAGTAAAACTGAACGTAAAGGTCGAGAAGCTTGCCCAGGGCGACACAGTTGGGCATACGTGAAGTTGGGTTTCAAGCCAAAGTACAATCACTTTTCATTATTCAAGGTAGTGCTAGTCTATAAAATATCCAGTAACGCTAAAGTGGTGAAAACTGAGTCACTGCTTTTAGGGGAACTACAGGGTCTGTTCCTTTTTTCCTACATTAGCTGCAAATGGGTATATTGGGTGACTCAAGCTTTTTACTGCTTTTCCTACGTCCACAAGTGACCATGAAAGTTCCATGAGTGTTGATTATGGAGTTACAAATAAATTTTAGCAAGCAAGCAAGTTTATAAATACAGATCTACAAGTAGTGAGGATTGGCTATAGTCTTATTCCAGAGCACATTTCTGCTTCCTATACTTTACACTGCTGGGGTCTGCACCCTCCCAGACGGTCTCCAATATGGCCCTCCTGGCCTGCATGCCCTTGGTACCCCTCCCCATGAGAGTGATTGATTTCTGATGAATAGCTTCAAGAGAGAAAAATGTCACTTTCTAGATTTGATTATAAAAAGATTATGAAAAGATAGCTTCTACCTCAGACACTCTGTCTTGCGTGCTCTGTGAAACGCCAGATACCATGATGTGAGTTGCTCTGAGAAGAGGCCGATGTTGCCAAGGAATCGATGGTGCCAGTGGCAGTGTGAGGCTCTGGGTGCGGCGAGGAGCCGGGTCCGGACAGCAGTGAGGAGACTGAGCAGATCTTTTCCCAGTCAAGACTTTGGAAGAAATTGCAGCCCTGCTCAGCAGATCGTTGTCGCCTTGTAAGAAACCCAAGCAGAAAGCTAAAACCATGTGCTGATACCGTGTGCTGATAATAAAGGTTTGCTGTTTAAAATTTCTGACTTTTAGAATAATGTGTTACATAGCAAAGATAACTGAGTAGGCTGACCACATTTCCTTGAGACAAAATGGGACATTGGCATGGTAAAATGGGATGCGGTGGTGAGCTGGTGACTCGATGCCCATTGGCAATCCAGCAGTGATGATGCGTGCTCCAGTGGGACTTCACGCACTCAACCAGGGTCAGTGCAAGCATTTTGGCACCTTAAGCGAAAATCAGTTCTGGCGGCCCTGTGAGCCTCGTTTCAAGTGTCCGCCTGCTGAAGCACACGCCACTTTAAGCGTCCCAGTGCCGGAATTGCCCCATAACCCCTACAGTGCCAGAGATGACCTCCGTCGCAGTTACCTGTGCTCTACCATGCTGTGGGGTTCTGCTTCCTGTGAAGAAGTGGGTGGTGGGGAGCCCTCTTCCTGCAGTCTTGTTTCCTCACAGGGCTGGAGCCGCAGCCATGGCTGCGGCCTGCCACCGTCAGTGCCAGCAAGGGCCATCTTTAACACAGGGCGAAATGGGCAGCTGCTTTTGGGCCCCCTCAATAGACCGGACCTGGGCAAGCTCAGCTGCCCCTTTTGCTCCCTGTTAAGGACAACCCTGGTTTATTAAAAACAGGACATTTATTTAAAAATTGACATTTATATTAAAACAATGGGATTGTCAGGAAATATCAACAAACTGGTACTGACCTATCGTAAACGGTATGTATGGTCAGCCTGTAGCTAAAGCAATGGCCTCCTGTAACCTGCGTTTGTTACAGAGCGTGGCATCGCTTACTGTGAGCTGAATTCTTCATATGCTCTGTTGCATTTAGTCTTCACGGTGTCTCGAAAATTGACTGACCTTATTCCAGTGCTGTAGAGCAACTGTCCACAGAAGGGTTGGGTAACTTGCCAACATCACACAGCCAGAGGCAGAACAGATTTTGGACTGCAGATCTGATCAACCCCCAAAACCCATGACTTGAACTGCATCATATGGTGGACCTGGGCTTGGAGTGCAGACCTTCTGACTTCATTCCCCCCATACTTGTCATAAAAACAACCTCCTTTGCTACCAACCCACAGGCTAAAGAAAATTGAGATAAAGCTGAACAGGATTTCAGGCAAACCACAGAGATTCAGTATCTGCCCATATTCCTTAACAACCCTTATCTGCAGAGAAACCATCTGAGCCAAGGACTGTGCCCCTGTTATTCCTTACAGGCTCATCAAGCCTGGAATCTTGTTTTCAATCTGATTGGGCGACCGTAACAAATAACCATGGAATGGGGGCACCTAAACAAGAAACCTGTTTTCTCACAGCTCTGAAGGCTGACAGTCCCATATTAAGGTACCAGGATGGTAAATGTCTGGTGGAGCAATCTTTCTGCTTTGTAGACAGCCGCCTCCTCTCTGTGTCTCGCATGGCCTCTCTCCTGTGCAGGCATGGAGAGAAAGTTCCAGTGTCTCTTCTTCTCACAAGGATACTGATCCCATTGAACGGACATCACGGTTATGACCTGACTTAACTTTCATTACCTTCCTAATGGCCCTGTCTCCAAATATTGCCACTCGGGGGTTAGGGCTTCAGTATATGAATTTGGGGAGATAGGATTCATTCCTTAACACTAATCAGCACTCGTTCATTCACCATTATGTCCAAAGCTGGATGGAGCTTAAGGGTGCCATTCCCAAGGTCTGGGCTTGAACTCTGGTGCCTAAAGGAACCAAGGGAATATTTGGTGATCCAGTCAACTCCTCACCTCCACCTCCTTGGTCCCTAAGAGATATGTAAACACACACGGTCCCTGTAGCTCCACGTACTTGCCGGGTGTGTGTATTAGTAAACCTCCTCATGCTTACCAGCGAAGACCCTGCCATCAGACAGATAAAATGACCTTCCCAGTGGAGCAGAGCTGCTGAGTGGTAGGGCTGGCCCGAGTCTAAGTGTTCATGCTCCCAGCTTCCACGCCTTCCCATTGGCCACTCTGGGGCTAGAATGGATGTCCTGAGAAACCCTGAGAGAACAATGAGCAAATCCCTGCAGTCTCCTGGGTATGTGGGGCGGGGGGGCGGGGGGGCGGTATGTGTGGGTTGTGCACACATCCGAGTGTGTAGCAGGAATTTTGTGAGAAGTATGTGGTGTGTGTGTATGAGATGAGGAATGTGGCGTATGGGGGTGTGAGCTGTGTAGGAGTGTCTGTGGGGATGTGTGGGTGTGTGTATCGTGGGAGATGAGCGTGCATGTGGGTGTGCGTGCTCAGGTGTCTGCAGTATTGGTGGGCAGTACAAGGCAGCACATGTTTGTCTCCTTGTTATTTGCATTATTTAGTATTTTCTCTTGGTCCTTCTCCTCTATACAAAGCCCCTCTGCGATCCACTGGGTAGGACAGGTTGGCAGACTCTCTGAAACAAGTATTTTGGGCTTTCTGGGCCTTTTCTTCTCTGTTGCAGCAGCCTCTCGACCATTGTACCTTGAAGGTGGCCCCGGACAGAATGTGAGCACATGGGGGAGGTCGTGTTCCAGTAGGACTTCATTTACACACAGATGGCAGATGGGATTTGACCACGTCATGCAGGATTGTTGGTGTTTCGAGGGCAACTTTTGTGAAAATTAATTTTATTGGAGGAACATTTCATCATATCATTACATTGGTATAAGGTGTGCATCACTATAAATCAACATCTTTATATAATAAATGAAGTTCACCCCATTTCCAGTTCTTTCACTATGCAGGTGACCCCCATTCCCCTGGTCCTGTGGCTTGCAGACTCGACAGCCTCGCTGTTCCCTTTGTTCCTGACAAACACTTTACATGGGCTCACCATCCCATTTCTTTCCTCACTTCAACAGTTCTTGGGTTCCAATCCCAGGATGCCTCATGGCTCTGCCAGTGTCCCCTCCTCCTGGCTCAGTGTCATCACCACCATCATTATTCGACACCATACCAAGTTCAGTCCTAATGCCTTACCAACAGGATCACATTCATGTTAAGGGGAGCGACTTTAACTGCACAAGAGGTAGATCGCTCCCCACCTGACAGAGGAGTTGACTGAGACTTTAAAGAGCTCTGAAGTTGTCGCGGTTTCCTGTAACTGTGTTGTGACAGATTTGGACCTGGCTCTCCCTATTTCTAAATCCCATCCTCTTAATATGTTCTGTTACCTGTCTATGTAGATGGCTGTAAGCTAGCCCCCTGGGAAAAAATCACCGAAGTGAAGCAGAATGTAGAGTAGCACCTTGAAGTGGTCCCAAGTGCAGGCTTAGGGGCCTCTGGCCATGCGCTTTAGACCTGTGATCATGTGCAGCGTGATCCTCAGACTCCCAGGGAGGTGGTGAACATGCAGTCCCAGGCCACCTCCGAGAATGATCATGGACCTGGGATGGGGCTCAGAAATCTGCACTGAGACCAAGGGTGATTCTGCTCAAGACCAGTGGGAAGCACCACAGCCCGAGATCCTGTCAGAAAGCTCTGACTCAGTGTAGCCAAGAAGATTTGTGATGCCCTGCTTGGGTCTCTGGTTCCTGCTGGTGACTCAGTAGCCCTATAGCTCTTGCTGAAACAGTACTGATAATGGCCAGCCATTAGCTCTTTAGCAAACATAACTGCTCCTCTTGAGGTCTAGCCAAGACAGTGAGAGATGAGAGTTCTGGGTTTTTCTTTTCCATTCCTGTGTCCTCCAAACCAATTCCTGCTATGCGATGCATACCAAATGAGCGTATTTTATTACAACCTTCAGTACTTTTAGGCAGACATTTCTAGCCACACTGAGGCTTTGGAAGGGAAAGACAGGAGGTCATAGGAATTTGAACTTTGAATAGTACCGCTAATACGAATAAGTCAGGAAAGACTTTACTATGCACACAAAGCGTTGGCATTTGTGGGATGAGGAGATTAAAGTAGAGTTTTGCACAAATGGCTTCTGTTCTGCTCAGTGCGTTAGGCACTCATAGCTCTCCCCTTGCGGCAGCATCTCAGCCTTAGCACGGGAGGCAGTGAGAGCTCTGCTAGAAGGTAGTCCTGTCCTTTGAAGTTGACAGCTTGCTTTCCTTTTGGTTAATCCCCAGTTGCCTGATCCAGACTCATGCTTGCAGAGGTACCCCGCCACCCCATGAATGAGAAATGAGGGTGCCGCTGCAGTCCTGCAGGTGCAATGCATCACTCCGAGCGTGTGCCGGCTCCTTGGCTCACACGCTGCACATGCCCTGAATGCTCAATCCAGACCACAGTCTTGCTCCTACCTGACTTCTCTTCTGGAGGTGTTTGCGAGGGGGTGGTGGCCAGGGAGGAACGCCATGTCGTTTCACGAAGATACTTGCCTTAATTAAGAATTTCAAGGTCCAGTGCAAATTTTCATTATGCTATTATAGGAAGAAATGGGGTGTGTGTGTGTGTGTGTGTGTGTGTGTGTGTGTGTGTGTGTGTGTTAGAATAAGATTCATCTCCCCATTGGTTAGAAAAACAGCAAACACAGCTCAGGGAAAGACTAAAAAGAGCAGCCCTCTCTGTGGCTGGGGGGTAACCACAGCTTAGGATGTTTCGTGTAATGACGTGAAGCCAGAAGAAACCCCAGGACCTAGTACAGATGCTGCAGGGAATGCTGGCTCCACCACTCGTTTGCTCTGTGGCTTTGGGCACCTTCCATAATCTTTTCTAAGTCTCAGCCTTGTCATCTGTAAAATGGAAGTAGTACAAGCACTTCTTCCCTCAGCGAAGAAGAAATGAAATAGTGCAGGCAAAATGCGGGCACGCCTGCCAGCGATAAGTGCTCAGTCAGTGTAGCTCTCATATTGGGTTTTCATTCAGAAAACCTTTCCCGGGTGCCTTTCATGTACAAAACACCGCACTTAGTTACCGAGAGTAAAGCAGTGAGCAGACAGACGGGAACATTGGTCCTCATGTCCACAAGCAGCAGGCAAGTGAAATGAGACTCAGGTGATGGGAAGGCTGAGGCACACAGATCAGGAGGCTATGTGGGTTGTGGTGGGCTCTCAGGGCCCTGGGCGGTGAGGGGGTGGGGGGTCCCAGCGTGGGGCCTGGGAGTGCAGTGCGCTCCGGCAGCTCGTGATTGCTGGAGAGATGGGGAGAGGAGACCTCAGGAGCCTAGTGCTACCCTGGCGATGCCAAGCATTTGGGGGCGAGGTGAGGCCGTGGTCTTTCCATAGCACTCTGAATCCTGAGACCCCTTGTGTTTCCTGCTATTGGCTGGTGGCGGCTGGGGAGGGGCTGCTTTTACAGCCCATTGTCATCTTTGCTATGAAAGGTTTCCTAGTGTGGGATCAATGGTTGGGACAAAAGGAACCTATAAAACTTGAAAATTTGTATGCGAAACTATGTGTATTTGTGCAGGGAGAAAGTTCATAGCTTTCATTTCATTCTCAAAAGGATCATGAGACCCAAAAGCTTGGGGACATGTCTCATAAGAACCAGCCAGAACAGCTGTGCCTGTTGTCCTGCATTACGAACAGTGTCCCTTTCATTCTCCAACTATCTAGGCCCAGGCTCTGTGGCCCCACCTTCCTTCTGGTAGAGAGCTACATCCCCTAGATGGTCCACCCTGTCTGGAAAAGAAGGGTCCAGAACTTGTTCAAATGGCTCTTGAGACCACTGGTTATGTCCGTAGGCATCACCTGACCTCAGAGCAAAGGGTAGAAATGGCTCTTCTTTAAGGATCAGGGTGAGTTCTCAGAGGATTCCTTTCAATGTGCTAAAGGGGAGTTTCTGCTCTCTCCTGAGCTTCCTCATTGCCCCAAACTGATATGACATTGTGCCAACTTGGGCAGTAGGTAGGGTGAAGCAAAATACTCAAAACATCTGGACAGCAAGCAAGATAGATGATTGGAGCTGACGGTCCCTAACCCTGGGGACTTGGGTGGCTGAATCCCCAACCTACTCCACTGAACTGAGCTTGAGATCTGAGCGTGCAGGTCAAGGGGCCTCGGTACAAAGGTGGCTAGAATACCCTTCCTTTCTGAGCACCGAGCATACCTGAAATTTGCTTCCTTGTCAGCAAAATAAACAGAGGTAAATGGAAAGTAAATGTCAGGTGGCATAAAGAACCAACAAAAATTATCAGAGACAGGCGACCTAAGTTTAGAACGCCCAACCCCGATCTTCAGCCTCTTTCTTTCTGTTTTTCTCTTCTTTAGTCTCCCTGTGACTTATCCACTTTCTCAGAATAAGAAAACTTTGCCTAATGACTTTGGACTCCTTTGGCTCTTCTAACCTTGGAGATGGACTTGGGTGCAGGAATAGAGGGAGAGAAAGAAGACGAGTGAGAAATGGGGAACCAGAGTGTCTTCTTCACTTCTCTTTGCTATTTTTGGGGGGCTTAGATTTGGAGGTCTAAGGCCTTCGGTGAGTCATGTCATGTTTGCTCCTTGGCTTTGGTGTAATCCCTGGAAAGCCCCCGGAAGCAGACCTCCCAAATGACTTCTATTTATTATAAAATTATTGAACATAATAAAGGATTATCCACAATAAAACTTATGGAATCTGTCTCAGCAACTCTTCCTTTAGGGTTACGCCACCTCATAGGCTCATGCACGTTCCCTTGGCACCAAGTGGAGGCTGTCGCTCCCCAGTCCTTATACAGGGGATGCAGTGGTTCAGACAAGTGTGGAACGAAGCTCTGGAAGGTCTGTCTTTGCAGAAGCACCAGATCCATCTGTGGAGATTTGGTCTCGGCTGAGGTCTGGCGTCCCCTCTATCCAGACGGCTCTCAGCACCGGGAGATCGTGAGCCCTGCAGCAGGACAAGTGATGTCACTATGGAAACACAGAGCTCTCTGACCTAGTAAAGCCTGCTGCTTAGTAAAGACTGTGGTACATGCTGGCTCTGACACCTCCATTTCAGGCTGTAAAGCTGTAGGCTTTACACGTATGCAAATCAAGCAACTCTGATGTGTTGGTCCTGTTACTGCAAGGTGGCCCTTTCTGGGTCAATGGCAGCTCCAATGGGTGGGTTTGATAAGGTATTAGGGTGCTCAGAGTATGATTTTTACATATATACCACATTGTGCAAAGGCCATGATTCAGATTGGGTCCACGGGTATAGTTTTTTTGTTGTTGTATTGTTTTTGCCCTGACAGTGTTTTGTTTTGGTTGAATTTTATTTTTGACATTCACATTTTAAAACAACGAGATTTCACATGACAATCTGATTTCTGCTTTGGTTTGTTTCTTTATCATAAGATCTGGTTTTCCCGAGTCCTCACTATTACACTGCAAATGGAAGCAGACATTTGTTCTCCATTTGGCCCAAGTTTCTGCTGGCACAGTGCTCAGTCCCTGCAGGCTTGTCACTCTGTCACCTTGATTTAGAAGCTTAAGTTCTTCTTCTTGGTAAATTTGATGACCCCTAAGTCCCCTCCTCTAGTGTCTGATACAGACTGGCAATGTCCCAGGCTTCATTGGAGGAAAGACCTTTGCAATGGCCACTTCTACCCTTTTAGATCGTAGATCTGCATCAGTAACTGCCATTTGCGGGGCTTGGGACCCTGTGGGCATTCTGCCATAGCTCCTTGGACTGAGAGAGGAGAGTGGTTAAGAGCCCCTGTGAGGAAAGGGAGGGTGAGCCTCACCTTGTACATCTCAAAAGGCTGTTGCAGCTTTCTCATCTCTCCTGCTTGGTTCATAGATCACAAAACTCACGCTCATTGAGTTTTGCGATTATTCTCAAACTGCAAACTTAGAAGTATCCAGGATGAAGATCCAGGTCTTCTGATCTTTGGTCCAGATGATTCTCTTGCTTTTTCTCTTGTCATCACTTTGAGTGTGTCACCCTGGATGAAGCCATCACTATCTGTTGCTCTCCTTCCAGGGGAGACCCTTCATTAGTTTTCACCCTCACTGCTAGTCAATGGTCTTAAATTTCACAAGTACTGCCAGTGTGAATTGCCTGGGTCACTTTTCCTGGTTGGTGTCTTTGACAATCAATATCTTCTCAGGATGGTATCTCTCAGCAAGACTGAAGCCAATAAGTGTCAAACAGGCCATCAACAAGTTGTTATTAGATCTCTGATCTTTGTGCTGTGTTCTGAAGAAGTATTGCAATTAATTCTTCCACAAGCAAGTGGCAGACATTGCTGTCAAGGTTACTTAAGTAAAGGGGGAATTTATTGACCCTAGAATATAGACATGAATATGAGCTGCAGCTAGGTCTTGGGAAAACTGGAAGCAAAGACTTAACAATATGAGGACTCTGTATAGTTTTCCCACTTGCTGAGTCCCGTGTGTTCGTCTCATTCTCCGCATGGTAGGAAAATGTCCACCGGTGCTCTCGGTGTTTGCCTTTCTGCTTCTGTCACTTCAGAGAGAATTACTTTTCCATTATGTGTCATTTGAAGCTTTTGGAAATTCTCTGATTGGTCGGACTTAGTTCAGGTGTCTGTTCCTGGACCAGTCAGTCATGGTGTAGGTAGAGAATGAGTTAACTCACCCAATGTGGACCAATCAGCGATGGCCTGTTGTGTCTGCAGTAATCTTGTAAAAGCAGGTAGAGGTGGAGAGGATGGTCCTTAGAAAGAAAGGGAGGAGAGTCAGAGGAGGACTGTCTTAGTTTCCTAAGGCTGCTGAAACAAAATACCATAGACTGGGTGACTTTTATTTCTCACAACTCTGTAGACTAGACGTCTGAGGTCAGGTTCCACATTTCCCTGTTCTTTCCCTGATCAGGCAGACCTTCATGCTGGGGTAGAACAAGCTTGAATTAAACACAATTCCTTACTTACTAGCTCCTTGGGATGACAGAATGCCAGGTGATTTGGGAGGGACGAGACAGGTTCTAGAAGGGCATTGGCGCTCTGCATGATTTGCTTTGGTTTTACTTTTGGGAAGCAGGATTTAGTAATACTACCAAAAAACCGATAATGTGTTATTAGTTTATACAGTATGCTTAAATAATTGATAGATTCTTGGAAAGTTAGTTTTAATTGAATCGGTATATAACAAAACCAATTTTACCATAGGTTCTTTAGTATAAACAAGTTCTTATGCCTATTTCTGGTCATAAAAACATCAAACTTCTCCATAAAGACTTCAAACACTTCTAATATTTATTAATTGTAATCATTCATTTATGCATTTTTTAACCTGGTTATTTCAGTTCAGGGCAGGATAGAACAGAGCCTCCCCTGACAGCTCAAGGAACAAGGGGGACCCGCCCTGGACAGGCTGCCCTTCCATCACACGGTGCATCACAAACACACTCACACACACTCTCTCTGACTGGGACACTTGTGCCTGTGAACCTCCTGTGCTCGCCTCTGAGATGTGGGAGGAGACCTCAGTCCCTGGAGAAAACCCACAGACTTGGGCGGAACCTGCGCTCTTCCCAGTGGTGCCAGCTGAGAATGGACTTTTTTTTCCACCTGGGCATTTTAACAAACAGAAGTTGAAGTGGAAGGAGGACCTACTGTAGTTACTTACCCTCAGTTCCTGGGGCTCCAGACTGTCCTTGTGATTTGCATATCACCTTCAGTTCTTTCTAGGTAAATGATGCTTAAGTAATGCAAATGAGTGGAGCTATTTTGCTAATTAGAGGGAGTAGACTGAAAGGCCCCAGGCTTCAAACAGACTGGAGGCACTGCTTTTAAAAAGGGAATGGAATTAGTTTGGAAGAGGTCAATGGAGGTTGGAGATGGGTAGATAGCTGCCTGAGGGGCAGTTCAGCCTGCAGAGAATGAAGCTCTGAAACTTGAACATGTTCTCCCTGGGATAGCTCAGCAGCGCCTGCTTTGTGCCACGCTGTCTTATATTCTTCTCATCTCTTTCAGTGGAAGCCATGCCATGCTTGTCTGAGGCACACCTCCTGACCTATGTTCTGAACACCCTCCTTCCCTCATCTTGGATCAGTTGATTTTTAGTAATTATCACCTCTTGTATCTTCCTTCTGCATTAAAGATACTGAATCCCTTTCCATATTAAACACCAAAGCACCACTCATTTGAGGTCCAGCCCACTTTAGTGGAGTCAGTCTCTCCTTCTCTCCTGCCTTTGATGGCCATGCTTCTTGAGGAGTCTACATACTGTCTTCACTTCCTTACTCTCCATTTAGTCGTCAGCTCATGTGTCCCCTTGGACATAGGAGCATGTTCCAGGAAGCCATTCTTTCTTGGGCTTAGTTCTGGAATAAAGAATTGGAACCCCTTAAAGGAGAAAAACTCCAAAGCGCATGGAGCAGATTTTTTAATTTAAACCATACATTGCAGTTTAGTTTAACACAGCTGATTCAAACCAGTTCACAAGCAAACTACATTCCCATGAACATGAAATAGTTTTGTAAGAACTTGAGGGCATGGATGTTGTGTGTTAGGGAGCATTATCAAAATCGCCAAAATCTTACTTATTCACCGAGTGTCCATCCGCCTGCTTTGGTGGTGTCTGGGACAGAAAGAAAAGGTTATGTGGCTGTGGCTATTTCCCAAAATATGGAATGCCCCTAATTCTCTGTTGGTTGCAGATTATCCAAGAGCAAGTTAACACACTGCACTGACACGAGTCCATACACCAAGAGACTTGGGATCCAGACATGGCAGGAAATAAATAGGGGGCTCTAAAAGGATCTGACCTATTTGTACTAGAAAGTCTACTTTATATTTACAGGTATTTCCCCCACAGCTTGAGTTTTCATGATACCGTCTAGTGCAGTGGCATTGATCAGTTAGAACACAGATTTAACTGTGAAGAACAGTAGTGCTCTGATAGACCTGCAGGGGAATTGGCACACTTGAGCAAGAAAAACTGGTCTCCCAAAGTACACTGTTACCTGTCAGGTAGCGAGTTTCTAACAATTTTCTTTGTTAGGCGCTTATGATTGCCAACTCAGCTCCAATTTACTTCATTTTGTGCTAACAATGGAAAGTAAAAGGGATAAAGCTGTAAGAGGAAGTCTCCAACTCCTAATCTCTTTTCCTCCAGTGTTACAACTCTCTTGTCTGTTTGTTTTAAATGGGAAACCGTCAAGGATAGTGGCTAAGAAAAAGCCCTATAAATTAGATTTTTTTTAATACGATTTTGAATCCAGGCTCCATCAAGAGACCTTTCAAAAAGACTTAAGCTCTCAATCTGTTTCTTCATTTGTCAAATGAAGATAATAATAGTGCTTATCTCAGGAGTCAATGAATTCATCTTAGGAGACTTTAGCACAATACCTTGCAAACAATAAGCCGAAAATAAGTGATAGAAATTTTTATAGAGCAAATGTTATTTGCTCTATAAAAGTACAACTTTTGTTAGGGAAGCAGCTGCTCATTGTAGAGACAGGCTGTGTCATGGCATTTGCTTTGACCTTTTCAGGACTGGGAAGAAAACCCAACAACTCAGGACCCAAGTCATGATTCATTTACATTCCGTGTTTATGAACAGCTAAGCTCTCTCCGCTCCTTGTCTCTGAGAGGCATAAGGGTCAGTGATACAAAAATTTGGACTCACCACAAAATGAACACTTCCTGAACCTTGATTTGGTTGAAATCAGAGAGATGGGCCTCCCTGGTGGCGAACAGTAGGCATCTGTCCAGGCAAACATGCAGTGACCTGTACTTCTCCCTCTGCACCATGCCAGAGCGACAGCAGCTGCGCTGTGGGCCAGCCCAGGTGAAATGTTCCTCTGAGTTTGCTGGCAGATAAGAACATTCCCGCCGCAGAGCTACTCTTCCCTGATGGAAAAGAGCCCCAGTGGGTAGACAGGCCGGGCTTCATAAAAACATGGCTGCCGAGGAAAGTTAATTCTCTTCAGACTTTGCAAGTGGATCATTTATTATCACCTAATTGTGAGAAAGAATTTGTCATAAGACATATTTGACTGGTTTCCTTGAAAGATCCTTCAGTGTGTGAGTGAGTGTGTGTGTGAGTGTGTATGTGTGTGAGAGTATGAGTGAGTGTGTGTGTATGTGTATGTGTGTGTGTGCACTAGTGTGGGCAGGTGTCTCTTGTTAGAAAGGAGCAAGCAATTGTAACTTACATATGATGTGACTTTGAAATATGTCTCAAATTCCTCTCTTACAGAAATAGAAATTTTTCTCACTCCCCAGGCATTCTATTCAATCTTTTTACTTTCTTCCAGCCACTTCAGAATGCGTTGAACTCAGAGATGAAGCTAGGGGAGTTTACATATTTATTTTTTGTTGATATAGAGCTTAGAACTTGCCCCTACTCAAAATATGTATATACATTCTTGAGTTTACTCTGAGAAGAAACAGTTAACTTCATGTATCATCCTAGAACGAAGGATGTGACTCATAAGAAAAATTAACTATCATATAGGAACATTTATTTTTTTTCAGAAGAAAATATAAGATATTTTACTTCGCTTAGAAAAAAGAATAGAGAATACACATACACACATACATGTGTACATATATATATGAGTGTATCTATACACATACATCATTATTTGATAAAGTAAATAATAAAATACATTCAGTCAGTATACCTTGTGAAAGAGATCTTGGAAGAGAATAAAGGAAAAAAGAAAGAGGAAAAATGGGAAAGAAACAAGCATAGGCGGAGTGAAAGTAAAGCGCATAAACGTGACTTTGTCAGGCTGGCGTTACATCCACTTCCATTTCAAATCTGTGGTATAGTTTCTAACTCCAGGCCCAGATCCAGACCTTCAGTTTGGGACCTCTGCTCTGTGAACTGTGGCGTTTAGTAAACGTCAGACCAGTCCATGGCCCACAGTGCTCTGGTGGTCAATGCCTGTATTCCCTTGAACTGAGTAGAGCTGAGAGCAGTTTTGAAATTCAGGTGAGATTATGTTTTTCAAATGTATAACTATTGTTTTATTTGTTACAATAAGCAAGTAATTCTTTTAAAGAAAATGGGCATATAAAATAAAACTAAAGCATCTTGCATCCACACCTAAAGAGGTACTCAGTCAGAGAAGAACCAAGAAAGGGACTCAGAAAAAATGTCTGAGGAACCCAGAGAGTGCAGTGCTCCAGAGGCCAGTCATTCACCCACGTAACCTGGACTTGCACTAGATTTTCGGAGTGGTTTCCCTGAGGTCTCATTCACACACAGGACAATGCACACAGCTTGAGCATAGCTCCATGTTTTATTTTGCTTTTTTTATAATCAAGAATAAATCCTTAGACCATCACCAAGATCAAGATGTAGAATATTGTTATCTCCTCAGAAAATTGTCTTGTCTTGATTCCAGTTACTGTTTCCATCCCTGTGCTTCCCAAGCAGTAAACAGGGCTTTTGCATGTGTCGCTATAGACCAGTTTCCTCTGTTCTTGAAGTGCATGCAAGTGGTATCAGACGCACTGTTCCGTGTTCAACTTCTTCCGCTTACTCTACGTTACACAATCCATCCATATGGATGCATGTATCAGTGCTCATTCTCTTTTCTGGGCAGTGTTCTGCTGCGAGAATGTAAAACATGCTTCATCTCTTCTCTGTTAAGGGACATTTGGGGCCGTAACAGATAAGCATACTGTGACCGTTCTTTTGCCTGGTCGTTACAGCCACTCATTTCCCGTGGGCGGACACTGAGAGTATAATTGCTGAGTCATAGACTGAGTTATGTTTAACCTTTTTAGAAGCTGACAATTTTCCAAGGTGGTGTGCTCTTTCATATGCCCTTTGGCGATGCGTGAGCTTTCCCGAGGCCCTGCATCCTTCCCAGCATCAGGCGTCTGTGGTCGCTAAGCGTACAGGGTCTGGAGCCTGCGTGCAGAGCGATTTCAGTATGGTTTCCGTTTGTATTTCCTAGATGACTAATATTTTGGGTCACTCCTTTGTAGGCTTATTGTCCATTCACATATTTGCTTTTGTGAAATAACCTGTTAAAGTTTTTACCTGTTTTAAACAACTGTGACTTTATTTTTTAATGATAGATTTGTAGGAATGTTTTATACATTTACATTTATGATGATTACCAAGAATTTACTACCTTCCTATTGTTTTATTCAGTTTTCCTGCCTTCTTTTGCATTAGTCGAGTTGTTTCTATTTTTCTATTGCATCGTCTGCAGTGGCTTTTACCTGTACTTCTTTGTATCACTTTTAGTAGTTGCTCATCTGGAGCTTATACTGTTCATCTTTTAAGTCATGGCAGTTCACCTTGAGTTATTTTATGCCAGTCTGTGAATTACGTTAGACGCTTACAAGAGTATAATTCAGTTTACCTCCCTTCTGCCTTTTGTGCCGTTTGTCCCTTATTTTACTTTAAGTTATAAAACTGAGAATATATTGTTATATATGCTTGAAATGGGTAACAGTCTGATAAAGAAAATTTTAAACCTTCTTTTATACTTATATACACGCACATTTCCCTTTTGAACGCGTCTCATTTCTGCTGGAACTCTGGACTCACATCTGAATCATTGCCCCTTCAGCCTTGGGAATCTCACGTAGCACTATGAGACAGCGCCAGCCTGCTGGTCACGAATCCTCTGTTGTCGATTGTCAGAAAGTGTCTGGATTTTGCCTTCATATCCGCAGGATGTTTTCACTGAGTAGTAGTTTGATTGGTTTCTGTTTTAGCACATTCATTCTGCAATTCCAGAGAGAAATAATTCAGTTATAATTCTCATTGTTCCTATAAATGTAATTCTGATTTTAAGATTTTTCTGCTTATCTTAGATTTTCAGCAGTTTGACGGCAATGTGCCTCTTTTTTCTTTGTATTTATTCTGCTTCGTTTTTGTTGTGATTTTCAAGTATATGGGTTAAAGTATTCTGTCAGTTTTGGAAAGCTTAAGACCATCATCTCTTCAAGTATTTTCTCTATTCTCTGTTTCTGAGACTCTAGTTGCCCTTACCTTGTAGAATTCATACGACTCCCCAGGTCTGAGATTGTTGTTTATTTTCTTGTCTGTGCTTCTGTGCAGTGACTTCTGTTGGCTCACTTCCAGTTCACTAATCCTTGCTACTGCTATTAAGCCAATCTAATCATTTCTTTTTAAAGATATAGTAGACTTCAGTTATATCATCTCCATTTCGTTTTTTAATAGTTTTAATTTATTTACTGAAATTCCCCATCTCTAACTCCACTTAATCCTTCTTTTCTTCTAAATTCTTTGACGGTTATATGATAATCTTTTCCTGAAAATTCCACTATCATCTGTGGAATATCATCTCTGCATCTACTGATATGTTTTTATGTCTGTTAACTGTGGGTTTCATCTTCCTGTTTTTTCACATGTCATAATTTTTCAATCGTTTTTCAGATATTGTGTGTAAAAGAACAGTAGAGACTGAAGTTGATGACCAGTTCTTCTAAAAGAAGGCTCACCCTTGGGCTGCCGTGCAGCTATGCTTTGGAGCTGCGCTAAGGATAGTTAGCACTTCAACTGTGTTGGGTTGGATGGCCAGGGGAGAGAGTGTTGGTTCACATCTGGTCTAAAAGTCTTGAGAGAGATCAGGCCCATAAAACTCTGAGAGCCCTCAGTACCTTATTCCCAGTTTTCTGATGATTCCATGTATTAAATACGATTCCTATAAGGGAGAATGGGTGAATGGGGAGGGCTGATTCTGAGCTAGGGCTCTTCCAGATTCAGCTCTGCCATGCCAATGTGTTCATAGCCTTTATTTCTTCCTTTAGGAGCTTTTATTTATTTTAAATAATTTTAGTATTTCTTTTGTTTACATTGCTGTGTGCATTTAGGATATGTCCTGTATTTCACACCACTTTCACCACCATGGTTCTAGTGTCTTGTCATCACACTGTTCCCTCCTGTGTTCCCACTTCCCTCACCCGCATACGGTTTTCGTCCTGTGAATTTTATTGAGATTTGTCTGTTTGTTTTCTTTCTTTATATTTCACATATGAGTGAAACCATCCTGTACTTATCTTTTTCTTTTTGACTTACTTTACTTACTATGATCCCCTCCAAATTCCATTCAAGCTGTTACAAAGGTTAGGATTTCATCTTCTTTTAACAGCTTCATACAATTCTGCTGAGCTCATAGACCACAATTTCTATATCTCATCATCTGTCTATAGACATTGAAGTGTCCCTGTCTCGGCTGTTGTGTGAACTGCGCTGTTATGAACACAGAGGTGCATAGCCTGTGTATGCTTCACTGACTACTCCTCGTTCCCACAAAGGGCCTCCACCGACAGCAGGTTGACGTCTCCCAGACTCAGAAGTTCCCCAGAAATCAAGGTGGTCCTTTGTCTGGTTTCCTTTATAAAAGAACGCCTCCCTCTGGATTTCAGTTTATGAAATTTTTTTATTTCATCCCCAGACTTCAGAGACCTTCAGGAGAGATACATTTATTTCTAGTTTTCATGATTTTGATTGTATTGTTTTAGGATGAAGATTTTTTATGAGCCTCTGTAGCCTAAGCGATTATAGAACTCTTGAATTTGATTCTGATGAATTAAATCACAGACTCCTTCAATATCCAGTCTATCTTTAAAATAATATGACTAATGATTTATGAAATTATAATTTGCTTGAAGATAATTTTTCCCATCTGTAATGCCCAAAGCCAACCAACCTTCAAGATTGTACTTCCTGCTGCCTTGGGAAGCTCAGAAAGAGATGATGTGAAAGACCTAATTTATAGAAGGGAAATGAAGGGTAACTAATATTTATTAAGTACTGGGATGTAGTATGTCTCTAAGAGCTTTGCTTGACCCTTTCCATATCTCTCTATTTCTTCAATGCAGAGCTGTTTGTCAGGCACTTACAATGGGATGGAGGGGCTAGTAGGGACAGTGGATGTCTGGGAACTGTGGAGTCCAAAGTGCAGACAGAAAACATGAGACGAGATGAGGGATAGTCCTTCTGAGGGAGGAACAGAGCTGATGGTAAGATGCTGAGCTTTATTTGTTCTTGATGCTGTATGTACCAGGAACCAGGAAATTTGGCACCTGCACCCCACATGCTAGTAACTCCACTCACTGATGTTCAGTTCTCTGATGAAAAACAGGAGCCTCAGGTGCCACTAGGGTGGGTGTCTCAAGCATAGGACAATCTCACAAATATGGAATGCTGAGCTGTCCAGAATTTCTCCCAGTTCTATGATCATTTCGCTTACTTTCTCTGTCCTGTTTCCTGGGAAGGATTTTGTTTGCCATGCAAATAATGACATCACATGGCAGTGCCCTAAGGTGAAGGACAGATTTATTTTTTACTGAATAAAGGCCGAAATCCCAGAGATGTTGGGTAACTCAGGAAGGGCATCAGAACCCAGTCCTTCTGTCCTGCCATCCTCAGTTTTGTGGTTGCTCCTCCTCATCCTGGAGGCTGCCTCCCCTCAAGCATCACATTTTCTCCCGACCACATACGAGGATGGAAACACAGGCAGTCAAGGTGTTGAGAGGTTGCCTCCTGTGTGTCTCTTTCTGTCGGGAAGCAAAGTATTTCTCAGTACACTTCCTCTTCCACCCCCTAGAAAAGTGCTCGATCACATGTCACCGAGGACCACAAGGAGAAGCTGGAGAAGTGAGTATCTGACAAGAAGAGGCTGAGTTCTCCATGACTGAATTAGCGAAAGCAGTCATGACTTATCATCAGGGTGGTGTACTTGGCAACCCAAACACATCAGGGTTTTGTGAGTGCTGTGTTGGTGTGTGGTAAATTGCTTTAAAATACTTCAGTGTAAGTGGGGCGATGTGTATGTGTGCATGTTAATATTAATCAGCACTCTAGGATATGAAGAGTCCTTATCTGAATCAGTACCTTTGGGTTAGTTAATTAGCATAACGAAAGTTAGGAACACTTGTTTATTGGTGGAAAGAGTCGATCCACAGACTGTGCATGCCTAAGATAGAAATCACTAGGCTGCTTAGCTGTCAAGGCCAGAGGTGCGAGTCCAGAGCCCTGTTGGTCCTGTGTCCTCCCAAGGAGGGTCCCACTAACTGATGCCTGAGGAGGTCTCTGTGCTGTTAAGGGTTCTGTTTCTGTGACTGCTGCTCCTGTAAGGGGCTTGCCAGGGAACCTGAAGGCAAGGAGAGGAGGAATCTCTCCTTAGACACAGAACAACTCTTTGCTGCTTATGTGCTCAGTGAATTCTGCCTGCCACTTGTTTTTACTCAAAGATAGGAAGGAAGGTTGTGGGACTAGGCCTATGTCACCCTGCTAATGCCTCTGAATACCAGAGGTTGCCAACATATGCTAAAAGAAACCTGATGTTTGCCAAATAGCAAAATGAGCGTAGAGCTGTTCATTCCTTTAGTCGAAAGGAACAGGAAGATGGTAGTTGGAGAGACCACCAGACCAAGAATATCATATAACAAGATGTTAAAGAGAAATCATTTCAACAATAGCCCCACAGTATAATAGACATGAAATTCTGAAATGAGGTGCTAAAGCAAAACACAATATATAAAGAATAGATCATTGATTGATATGAATAGATTCTGAAAAAATAATTACCAAGAACTGTCTGTGGATTGGTGGCTGCTCGTTGATGACTTCCATCTTCCAGAGAGAGGGAGAATGTGTGTCTGCCCCTCACCTCAAGTGTAAGGACAGAGCATGCTGATACATGCCCCTTGGGGATGGAGGAGAGTATGCAGACTGATGTTTGATATGCCCTGGAGGCATCTGAGGGGCTTCTACCATCAATGCCAAGGCAGAAGTGCAGGAAACAGGGACCAGATGCAAAATCTGTGGCAGGAATGTTAGCATGGAAGCAATCCCACCAAGAGGGTTTTTTCCAGAAGGCAATTTACCCCAACAGAGACCCTTCCAAAAGTAAACTGAAGCGGAGGAGGGAAGTGAGGAGTAGCGAAGGAGGAGTTTTGCCTGCATTGCAGGTGTAGCCACCACAGGGAGCAAACCCCGCAGTGTTCAGTAAGGGCTGAGTCATCTTGAAAGTATTGGACAAATAAGTCCTTTCCTTCTCTTGCATTCACCCATCCCACCCCTTTCCATATTCCAGTGGTGAAGAAAACAGAAGCCATGCTTAGTGAACCGAAGAAAGAGAAGGAGGGGAAGAAAAGAAAAACTGACCACATGTCCTACTGAGGGCCATGAGTCTGGCTGGTGGCTGACCCTGCTCCAAGAGAAGGAGAATGGGAAGCTATAAGCCCACTTTGATGATCACAAGCAACTGTGATCATACCCATCAAAACTGCCCAAGTGAAGTCAGTTGTTTATCCAAGGTGATGGTAGAACTTTCTGTTACCAAATGATGGGCCTGCTGAGTTCCTATCAGAGTTACTGAGC